>CM033396.1:2536193-2863517 GCA_019426215.1 Buddleja alternifolia | reverse complement strand
ATCTCAAAGGATTTATGTTTGCATGAAAAATGAATATCAAGCATCTTAAACCTAGACCGACAACATGGAGGCCTGACAAAGCATTACTGATGCAAGTTTCACCCTCAGCACTTTTGGGAAAATATAGCTCACCTTAAGAGTGTTACAAAGGCCATGGAAGTTGGATTAGCCACCATCTGGGAGAAGCAGATCAGGTTGCGGATGCTTTAGGCTAGATGATACCAATTTCGCATGGAGAACTGTTTGTCCCGAACGAGAGACTCTCTGCTTGCGCTACGCACATGACTTGCAATGGTGCTATGTGGCATCGTACTATACATACAGATCCGTGTTTGTGTTAGATTATTTAAATATAGGGTAGCCCCCTTCTCTTGGAAACCAAAAAAAAAAAGGCAAATTACTTTTTTGTCCTTGGAACTATATATTTGGCACGTTTCGTTCTGTTATTTTCATATTTACACTTTTAGTTTTTCAAAAATTACATCTCATTTCAATTTTACTCATTTTTCATCTTTTTGGTCTTGAGCACATTTAATCCTACTATAGTCAACAACACTGGCTTGAATTCCAATTGCTATTGGGATATTGAAGGACTTATGATTAAACTCAAGGATCTAGTTGAAGTGTTAGTGACAACAAATCTGCCATGAGTATAGCAACTAATCCAGTCTATCACGAAAGGACTAAGCATATTGAAGTGGACTGTCACATGATCAGAAATTTAATTCAGAAGGGAATCATTTGTGCTAAGTATGTTAAAACTGAAGACCAGCCCGCTGACTTGTTAACTAAAGGGCTTGGAAGAGATCAACATAGACATCTTCTTCACAAGTTTGGTTGATTGATCTGTTTAAGGAGAACCAAACTTGAGGGGGAGTGTTGGAATTGAAGATGATAATCTCTTATTTATCAGGCTTAAGTATATTATTTGTTATCCTAATTAGTCGGTTGTTATAAAAGTTAGTTAATTAGTTTCCTTTTCTTAGCTTTTTTTTTTATTATTCCAACAGGTGGGGGAGGGGGGGGTGGTTTACCCAAAAGTTCTTAGCTCAACAAACCTGAGCTAATAGTTATTAAAACTACCAACACACCCTTAATTAATGTTAAGAATTTCTTACAATTACACCCAATGTGTGTTTAAAAACTCTTACAATTTTACCCTAGTAAATCTTAGAAATAGACCCATTGAGTGGAGGTAATTTTCAATAAGTGAGTGGAGGTTTTGGTAATTACACAATAAGTTAGGGGGTCAATGTGTAATTTTTTCTAGGATAAGAGCATACAACCCCTAAGTTATGGGGTTGTGCATCCCCCCCCCTCCCCAAATCCTAATAAAATATGCACCGAATTCCTCGCCTTTAGTGAATGTGGCATTTAACCCCATTTGGCGGACTCGTAGGGAATATTCCCTCCTTCTCCGGCGCATATGACACACACGATAAAGTTATCACTAAAAGGGCAAAGTGCTATACACTCCAAAGGATGGGGGGTTGTCTGCTTTGATCTTAGATTTTCATCTTTTTTTAAAATCTGCATTTTTAAATTCAAATGTTCATAATTAAAAAAAAAACAAAATCATGGAAAAAAACCTATTAAAATTATGAAAATTTTAGAATGAATTAAATAAAAAGTAGAAAATTAAATAAAATAAAAAAAAGAATTAGAAGAAGAAATCAAAAAATAGGGGAAAAAAACAATTAAGTCAATTTCTAAAAAAATTAGGGAATTTTTTTGAAAAATCAAGAAATATAAAAACATATATAGAAAACAATGGATTTGTAAGTTTAAGTTATCAACTTCTTTTCTTCTTTTTTTTTTTTTTGAATTTTTACTTTCTTTTCTTCTAATTTTTTCTAAAGTTTTTAGAAATTTACTATAATTTTCTATTTTTTTCTCTATCTTTTTATTTTTTCTTGATTTTTTGATTTTTTTTCTGCTTTATTTTTCTAAATTTTCCAATTTTGTATTTTGATTTTTTTCTAAAAATATTTAGAATTTCAATGGTTTTTTTATTTCTTTTTTTAATTAATTATGAATATTTGAATTTAAAAAATGAAGATTTGAAAAACTAAAAAAAATTGGCATCAAAGTATAAAACCCCTATCCCTGGGGTGTAGCACTTTGTCCCCTAATTGACAATTTTACCCTTATTAATATCATGTACATGTCACTTGCGCCGGAGAATGAGAGAGTATTCAATAATATTCTGCTGGATGGAGTTAAATGCAATATTTTTCTAAATGTGAGGGTGTCGGATTAACATTTTGATAAGTTGGAGGACAAAGTGCACAACCCCATAACTTGGGGGCTTTTATCCCTTTTCTTTTTGGTGTAAATTTAGGTGTTCCCACCCCAAATTGGAAGGCGAGACTAATAATGTCTAGCTGAAGCAATACGTAAAATCTCACTTAGAAAAGAAAAAAAAATGAAGAAGAGGTAAAATATCTCCCAAGAAAAACAACTTTAAGGTTTCGAACACCTGTACATCATCAAGAATTGGGAAAATTATTTTTTTAGTCCGTTAACTTGGTCTTTTTTGCGTTTTAGTCCGTTAACTTAACACCTTACAAAATTAGTCCGTTATTTTGGCACTTTTTTAATTTTGGTCATTTCCGCTGATTTGGGGATAAATTGCAAATGGAGGGAAAATTGGGGGGGGGGGGGGGTTCATTAAAAAAATGAAAAAATCATTAAAATTTGAAAAAATTGAAATCCAAAAAAAAAAATTGGATTTTTTTTGGATTTCAATTTTTTCAAAAAAATCCGAAACCTTTAAAGAAAAATTCATTAAATAATGTCGGGGAAAATTATTTTTCTTTAAATTTCATTTAAAGATAAAATTCGAAAAAATTCATTAAAATAATTTTCCCCAACAATATTTAATGAATTTTTTCTTTAAATTTTTTGGGATTTTTTTGAAAAAATTGAAATCCAAAAAAAATCCAATTTTTTTTTTTTGGATTTCAATTTTTTAATGAATTTTTTCAATTTTTAAAATTCTTTAATGAATTTTCTTAATTTCTTAAACTTTTCCATGAATTTTTTTGGTTTTTTCAAATTTTTAATGAATTTTTCAAATTTTGAAATTGTTTAATGAATTTTTTCACTACACCCCCAATTTCCCCCAAATCAGCAATTTCCTCCCAATTTTCCCTCCATTTGCAATTTATCACCAAATCAAGATGCAATTTATCTCCAAATGAGCGGAAAGGACCAAAATTAAAAAAGTGTGAAGATAACAGACTAACTTTGTAAGGTGTCAAGTTAACGGACTATGCAAAAGAGGTCAAGTTAACGGACTAAAAAATAATTTTCCCATCAAGAATTTGTTTTGGAAACCGACTCACATGTATAGCTAGATCAACAACCTCTTGTTACTCATTAATTAAATATTTATGAGCCGTAAATGCTTAATGATTTTAGGATTTAGGAGCTCTGCAAAGTCCGAATCCAGCTATAATTATATAAAAAATCGTTTATTCAGAATCTCAGATTCACGAGTTCATCAGATAAACACTAGTAAAAAAATAAGTACTAAATAATAACATCTGTATAAAATAAAAATCATATAGTTAATTCGGGCTCTCAGCTTGGTAGGATTGTATCTCAAAATTAAAACTGAATTGAAAATTGATCCATTTTTTTTTAGCCAGATTTTAACTCTTAACAAATTTTTTATTTTCAATTTATTTGAACATTATTCGAATTATGAACACCCATATATATGTTGCCTCAGTACTATTTATCATAATTAGCAAACCAAAAACAAATATTATTTAACTTAATTAGCAAAAAAGAAGTACTATTTATCTTTTGTATATTTAGTCAACAGGTGCGATATGTCTCCTTCGGGAGAATTTTAATTCAAATTGGCTCGATTTGTCCCACTTGTAATTCACAAAGAGAGTGAATTTTACTTGTCATGCAATTAGTAACTTACTCTATGAAATACACTTGAGATCAATCAAATTCGGTTCGAACTAAAACTTCCTGTCACCGTACAAGTTAATTCGGTGTGTCGATGGTTTTGATAGGACTGCATTAGTATAGAGTTATCACATGGACTCTAAAATGCACTAAGAAATGGGAAATATTTCTGTCCAACTGCGATAATGTTGTGAAATGGGAATATTTAGGAAAAATTACACACAGACCCCCTCACTTGTTGTATAATTATCAAAAAACAAAAAACAAAAAAACACCCTCATTTATTTTAAATTACCAACACACCCCTTATGTTAAGGGTTTCTTACAACTGCATCGCCTGTGCGTTTAACAATTCTTATAATTTTACCCCTGTAAACATTGCAAATAGATCCTTTGAGGGAGGGTGTTAGTAATTTCCAATCAATGAGGGGAAGTTTGGGTAATTAAAAAATAAGCGAGGGGGGTCTGTGTGTAATTTTCCCAAATATTTATGTCCTAAAAGTTATTTTCTGCATCAAATGATTTTTCTTTTCATTAATTCAATAAGAAAGATAGAAAATAAGTGTGAAATATTAGTTTACAGAGTTGCATCACCATAACGTTTAATCAGTGTGGTACCACACAATCGTATCTTGAGGAAGGCCATGGTTCAATCTCGATTCTTCACCTTTGCACTCACATCGCCCAATATGTAAAGTGCACGACAATACGTAATAAAACAAGTGACAAGATATCAGTGACATATAGATAATTTTCTTCTTCTTCTTCTTCATCTATTAAGGCCAAGAGCCATATTTAGTGAATTGTCTCCCAAAGAAATTCTATAATTAACATCTCAAATTTCTAGGGAAAATGGATTTAAATGACATTTCTCTCAATTTTTTCAGAGAAAAATCAGATTTTTTAATATTCATGAGATCCACTTTGCATATATTTTCATATATTTGGATGCTTTAATCTATATTTTCATATAAAATAAAAATTCATTCATACCAATTTTTCATAAAAAAACAAGTTTTCGTACAAAAAATGTATATCATATTACACCTAATCATTATATTTTTCTCTTTAAAAAAAAAAAAATCATCCAAACCCCACTTTTTACATTGTATTTATCATCCCCAAGGAAATTTTTGTTTCTTTACCTATAAAAAATGAGAAATGAAAAATAAATCTCCATCGAATCAGGATCGCTTCAAAATCTCCAAGGAAATAGACATTTGTGGGTCACCCTTCTTGACCTTCGCTCACCGATAGTGATAGGGGGTGGAGAAAGTTTGATAAAGTAACATCATAATTAGACAAGAAAATGATTGATATTTTCAATTTTTAAATTACTCATCAATACACAATTATATTTTCTTTTAGGATAAAGGGAAAATTACACACAAATCGCCTCACTTATTATGTAATTACCATAACCCTCCTTATTTATTTGAAATTATAACACACCCTTTTATATTAAGGATTCTTACAATTTTACCCCTGTGTGTTTAAATTTTTTTACAATTTTATCCCTCTAAACCTTACAAATAGACTCATTGAAGGAGCGTGTTTGTAATTTTCTATAAATGAGTGGAGATTTTGGTAATTACACGATAAGTTAGGGGTCAGTGTGTAATTTTTCCTAGGATAAAAGCATTCAACCCCTAACTTATGGGTTTGTGCATTTTGCCCACCCCTCCCCATCCTATTAAAATATGCACCCGACACCCTTATCTTTAGTAAATGTTGCATTTAACTTCATTTGGTGGACTCTTAGAAAATATTCCCTCTTTCTCCGGCGCATGTGACACACACATGATATTATAAAGGGTAAAATTGACACTCAAAGGGCAAAGTGAAATCTTCATTTTTTAAATTCAAACGTTCATAACTTTTTTAAAATGAAAACAAAATCACAAAAAAAAAACCCATTAAAATTATGAAAATTTAAGAAAAATCAAAAAAAAAATTAGAAAATTAAGCAAAATCCAAGAAAAAAAAATTCAAAAAGTCTAGGAAAAAAAAAACAAAATAAGTAAATTTCTAACAAATTTAGGGAATTTTTTTTAAAAAAATCAAGAAATATCAAAATATATATAGAAAACAATGATTTTTATTTTTAAGTTTTCTATTTTTCTTTTTCTTTTTGAAATTTGAATTTATTTTCTTTCAATTCTTTTGTTTTTTCTAAAATTTTCAGAAATTTATGGTAATTTTCTATTTTATTTTCTCTATCTTTTTTACTTTTCTTGATTTTTCTGCTTTTTTTCTGAATTTTTTGAAATTTCCAATTTTATATTTTGCTTTTTTTCTGAAAATATTCAGAAATTTAATGGTTTTTTTATTCAGTTTTTCCTTTTTGAAAATTATGAGCATTTGAGTTTAAAAAATGAAAAAAAAATTGGCATCAAAGCAGACAACCCTCTATCCTAGGGGTGTAGCACTTTGTCTCATGAGTGACAATTTGTCACTTATAAATATTAGGTCCATGTCACATGTGACGGAGAATGAGAGAATATTCCATAAGATTCTGCAGGATGGAGTTAAATGCAATAATTATCAAAGGTGAGAGTGTCATATGCACATTTTGATAGGTTGGAGGAAAAAGTGCACAGCCCCATAACTTGGGGATTGTGCTTTATCCCTTTTCTTTTTGGTGTAAACTCAGGTGTTCCCACCCTAAATTGGAAGGTGAGACTAATAATGTCTAGAGGGAGCAATAGGTAAAATCTCAGTTAGAAAATAAAAAATAAGAAGGTAAAATATCTCACAAATGACAACTTTAAGATTTCGAACATCTGTACGTTGTCAAGAATTTGCTTTGGAAACCAACTTACATATATAGCTAGATCAACAACCTATTGGTACTCATTAATTAAATATTTATGAGCGGTAAATGCCTAATGATTTTAGAATTTAGGAGCTCTGCTAACTCCAAATTATGCTACAATTATAATAAAATTGTTTATGCTGAATCTCACGAGTTCATTAGATAAACACTAGCATAAAAATAAGAACTAAATATAAAAACATCTATATAAAATAAACTAATATATAGTTAATCGGGCTCTCAGCTTGGTAGGATCGTATCTTAAAATTGAAACTGAATTGAAAACTGATCCAATTTTGTTTGCTAGATTGTAACTCTTACCAAACTTTTTATTTTCATTATTCGAACTATGAACACCCTTATGTTGTTTCAGTACTATTTATCTTAATTAGCTAACCAAAAACAAATATTATTTATCTTAATTAGCCAAAAAAAAGAGGTACTATTTATCTTGTGTATATTTAGTCAACAGGTGATATGTCTTGTAATGATCTAATGTGACTCCTTAGGGGAAATTTTAATTCAAATTGGAGTCGATTTGTCCCACCTGTAATTCACAAAGAGAGTGAATTTTACTTGTCTCGCAATTAGTAACTTACTTTATAAAATACACTTGAGATTAACCAAATTCCGCTCAAACTAAAACTTTCTGTCACCGACGACAAGTTGATTCGGAGTGTAGATGGTTTTGATAGGACAGCATTAGTACAGAGTTATGGACTTTAAAATGCAATAAGAAATGGGAAATATTTATGTCCAACTGGATAATGTTGTGAAAAGGGAAATATTTAGGGAAAATTACACACAGTTCCCTCACTTGTTATATAATTACAAAAAAAAAAAAAAAACCACCCCCACTTATTAGAAATTACTAACGCACCCTCATGTTAAGGGTTTCTTACAACTACACTCTCTGTGCGTTTAACAATTCTTACAAATTTTACCCCTGTAAACCTTACAAATAGACCTCTTGAGAGAGTGTATTGGTAATTCTCAATAAGTGAGAGGAAATTTTGGTAATTACACAATAAATGAGGAGGTCTGTGTGTAATTTTCCCAACTATTTATGTCCTAAAAGTTATTTTCTGCATCAAATGATTTTCTTCTCATTAATTCAATAAGAAAGATAGAAAAGAAGTTTGAAACATTAATCTACAGAGTTGCATCACCATAACGTTTAATCAGAGTTGTACCACACAACCCCATCTTTAGGAAAGCCATAATTGAATCTCGATTCTTCTCCTTTGCACTCCCTCGCCCAAAATGTAAAGTGCATGACAATACGTAATAAAACAAGTGACAAGATATAAGTAACATATAGATAATCTTTTTCTTCTTCTTCATCTGAGCCCATAATGGGTTCTGAATATTAATTTGCTCGTCCCTGGCCCTCTATTAAGGCCAAGAGCCACATTCAGTGAATTTGTCTGCCTTAGAACTGCACCTCTATTACGGACTGCCTAAGAAGTAAGAACACTCGTAAAAATATTATACCTATCTATTTCAACTATTCAAAGAACTAAAAGTAGAGCATTAGGCCCCAATTAGATGACATCTTATTTCCTATTTTTTCGATTTTTAACAAAGTTTTTTTATTGAAAATGTATTTGTTTGGCATCTCCCAAAGAAATTCTATAAATAACATCTCAAATTTCTGTGGGAAATGGACTTATATAATTGGCATTTCTCTCATTTTTTTCTCAGAAAAATTAGATTTTTTACTATTCAAAATTAGACAGTTTACCCAACAGCTAAAAGTTTTTCATCCGCCAATATATTACCATATAGATCAATATAATTATATTTTTTGATTCGAAATGGCGCAAGGTGCAAAATAAGATCAACTTTGCATATTTTTTTATTTCTTAACCGATGAGTTTAACTTAGATTTGTCTATATTTTCATGCATACCAATTTCTCATAAAAACAACTTTTCTTACCAAAAATGAGTATTACATCACACCTAATCATTTTACTTTTCTCAATTAAAAAAACTCATCCAAACCTCATTTTTTATATTGTATTTCTTCTCCCCAAGAAATTTTTTTTTACTTTATCTATAAAATATGAGAAATAAAAAATAGATGTCCATTTTATGCTTCAAAATCTCCAAGGAAAGAGACATTTATGGATCGCCCTTCTTGACTTTTGCTCATCGATGATGATTGGGGAGGAGAAAGTTTGATAAAGTAACATAATAATTAGAAAACAAAATGATTGATTTTCAATTTTTTAAATGAATCATCATACACAATTATATTTTCTTTTAGAATATCGAAAAAATTATACACAGATCCTCTCACTTATTATGTAATTACCATAACTCTTTTATTTATTTGAAATTATCAACACACCTTTTTATGCTAAGAATTTCTCACAATTACACCCCTAGTGAATTTAAATTTTTTTACAATTTTACCCCTATAAACCTTACAAATAAACTCATTGAAGAAGTGTGTTAGTAATTTTCAATACGTGAGTGAACGCACACATGATATAATAAAGGGTTAAATTGTCACTCAAAGGGCAAAGTGCTATACACCCCATAATGGGGGTTTGCCTGCTTTGATTTTTGATTTCTTTTACTTTTTAAATTTTTATTTTTTAAATTCAAATGTTCATAATTTTTAAAAATAAAAAAAATAAAAAAACAAACCATTAAAATTTTGAAAATCTTAGAAAAAATCAAAAATAAAATAAAATTAGAAGCATTATTTTTTTTTTGAACAAGTTAGGATATTATATATTCAAAGACAACTTTACAACTCCACTAGGCATATCTGGGTTTCAATCACAACCAACTTTACAAAGAGCGGCCCCCAAAATTCTATCAACTATACTTTGAACACTATTTCTATCTTGTGTATAAATTCTCATGTTTCTTTCTAGCCAAATGTAGTTAATAATGGCTGCAAACATTGCTCTTTTCCTATTACGAAGATAAGTTGTCCCCTGCTAATTCTTTGTACCCACATAACAACATCTTCCCATGAATCCTTCACACACCTCATATGCAACTTGCCCCAGCACTGATGCAAAACTGATTTTGTGAATGGACATTGGAAGAAAAGATGCTCTCTACTTTCCTACTTAACATGACAAAATACACAATCCAAATCTTCAAGTTCCTGCCAGGCGCTGATTCTGTCCTGTGTCTTCAGCCTATTCAACATAGCCATCCATATAATAAATCTATGCCCATTGACAGGACCCCTTCTCCAAACAACTTTCCTCCAGTAAACCTCTTCCTTATGTTCCATGACATGAGAATAAGCCTGGGCAACAAAGAACTTGCCATACTTCTACCAACTCAGCACAATATCAATAGCATCAATAAATTGCTCCTTTATCGCATCGAGTCGCCTCCAATACCACGAACCTGCTTTCCTTACTTGAACAGTCCAAATATTTGCATTTTGGAGATAATATGCATGCACCCATTTCACCCACATCGTATCTTTTTTCTGAGCAATATTCCAAACCTGCTTAAAAATGGTTGCTGTATTCCATTCTCCAATAGAAGTAATCCCTAGGCCACCCTCCTGTTTAGGTAAACATAAATCTTTCTAGCTAACCAGGGCTTGAACTTTATTCCTGGCCTTCCTACTCCATAAGAAAGATCTACACACTTTTTCAATTTCTTTCACCACTGTCAAAGGAAGAGGAAAAATTTGGCTCCAAAACAATTGGACCCCAAACAACACTGCCTTGATAAGTACAACTCTACCGGCATAAGACAAAAACCGTCCTGTCCAAGAGGTGATTTGATTAAGGATCTTGTCAATGAGGGGCTGACAAGTTTTAACAGTTAATCTCGCAGATATTAGGGGCACACCTAAGTATCTCATAGGCATTTCACCTGCTACATACCCAGTGTCCTTCAGTATTTGTTTCTGTACTTGATCAGTCACACCACCACACATAATCTGGCTTTTGTTAGATTAGCATAAAGTTCTGATACAGCAGAAAATCCCTCAAAACAATTCTTGATTTGGAGTATAGATTGGCTATCCCCTCTACTAAACATCATCAAGTCATCCGTGAAACACAGGTTGATCAATCCAATCCTTTTACATTTTGGGTGAAATCGAAATTGAGAATTAGTATGCAACATTTTAAAAGCTCTTGATAGGTACTCCATATCCAAAACAAACAAGTAGGGGGACATTGGTTCCCTTGTCTCAAACCCCGTTTACCCCGAAAATAACCAAACACTGACCCATTCAAATTAATTAAATAACTAGCTAAGGTGACACATCTCATAATCAACTGAGTAAACTCAACAGTAAAGCCATATGCCAACATAATATTTTCTAGAAATTGCCAACTGACAGTATCATACGCTTTCTTGATGTCGGCCTTCATGACTGCTTTTGGGGAGATCCCTTTCCTCTTGTATCCTTTGATAAGTTCATGGCATAGGATGACATTTTCCACAATGGATCTACTTGCAACAAACGTTCCTTGAGCTTGATCAATAAGAATTGGCTATACCACCTTAAGTCTATTGCAGATAAGCTTCATGATGACTTTGTAGATGACCGTGCAGCAGGCTATAGGCCTGAAATCTCCTAATGTATTCGGTGCTTTACACTTTGGGATAAGATGGAGCAGTGTATGATTAACCTCAGATAACAATTTTCTCTTAGTAAAAACCTCCATAACTGCTTGGGTAAGCTCTTCTCCAATGATATTCCAACAGCTTTTGAAAAAACACGAATTAAATCCATCCGGCCCCGGGCTCTTCTCATCAGGAATAGAGAAGATAGCCTCCTTTACTTCAGCTCCAGTAACAGGTCTTTGCAATATGGCTGCATCTTTCTGTGTAAGGATCGCCCCTTTTTTAACCACATTCAAATCCACCTCACCACTAGCTTGACTTTCTGCCTCCATCAACTGACAATAAAACTCCAAAATTTATGCTTGTACCTCTATTGGTGCAATAAGTAAATGACCCTGGATATCTTTAATATTCAAAATAGTCCCCTGGACCTTCTGTGCCTGAATCCATGCAAAGAAGTACTTACTACAATCATCTCCCATCTGATAAAAGTCAGCCTTAGCCCTTTGTTCAGCAAACTCCATCTCCATCTTACTTAATCTGCTCATCTCCTCATATTTTTTCGTTTCTTGATGTATCAACATGTTATCAAAAGGTGCAAGTACCAGTTCAGCTCTAATATTCTGTAATTCATGTATAGCCTTTTTAACCTTCTCCGAGATGTCAGAGTAGTTCCTCCTATGCATTTCCTTCAGTTGGACCTTCAGCTTCTTACACTTCTGGACTATTATGTACATCTTGCATCCTTTTATAAAAGTCCCCCACTCCTGATGGACCATGTCAAAGAACCCCGGGTCCTTCCTCCATCCATTCAAGAACTTAAATGGTGGCTTGCCTATTCTATTCTCTCTCATGCACATCACAATTGGGCAATGATTAGAGATGCCCTTGTCTAAAACATGTGTTGTACTGCCCTCAATGTCCATAAGCCAACTTCCATTCACCACAATCCTATCCAGCTTCCAGTAAATTCTTGTTTCTGTAAGCTAGTGGTTACACCAGGTATGTATCTTCCTTGTATAGGGGAGATCCTCAAGTCCCACTCTATCAAAACAATCCTTCATATCAGAGTTGCCCCCTACCAAACAACCATCACTAGTGAGCTTATCCTCTGGATGCAAAGTTGCATTCCAGTCCCCCATCAAAATCCATGGGCCCTTAGTATTCATCCTATCTAACTCCTTCCATAACCTCTTCCTACCCTCCTCATCATTAGCTCCATACACTACAGTCAACTGAAAGCTATATTGTTTGATATTTATGTGATAGGTAACTGCTTGATCAGTGATAGACTTAACAGTACCCCTAACTTCACTCTTCCTCCACATTAACCAGATTCTCCCATTCACAGCCATAGTGTAATTATTTATTATGTGCCAAGTATCCCCAAAACATCTAGCCACCTTATTAAAATTTCGTGGCTTCACTCTAGTTTCAACAATTGCACACACATCAAGTCTTTAGGCCTCAATAAACTTCCTAACAACATGTTGTTTCTCAGTTTTATTGAGCCCCTGGATATTCCAAGCCCCTAGATTCATATATCAAGGGGTTGGGTCAACCTCCACTGTCACACCTGCATGACTCGACAGTTGGAACAAATTAGACAAGGCATGATGAATTTGCACATTGGTTGTTCTCTCTGTCCACCCATTCCCTTTCTTATGTTTGGAGCTCCTCACCTCTTGCCAATCAGTCACTTTTTCCTTCCCTTTAGTAGGCAATCTGCCCCCTTTATGATGTCCCTTCATCTTGTGGAGTACTTGATATTACCTCCTGCCCCTGTACATTACAGTGTTCTGTGTCAGTTTCTACATGTCTCTGTTGCTGCTCTTCATCCCCAACCAGTCTTTGAACTTCCTTAACCTGCCATTTCTTTTGCACTGATTTCCTACATGACGTGTCTTTATGTCCCCAGGCTTGGTATCTATTACATACTTGAGGGAGCCACTCGTATTTCACAGCTTGTGTATGAATCCTCCCTGCGACTGCATTTCGGATCAACAATTCTGATGGTAAATCATTCCCCAAGTCCACTCTAACCAACACCCTAGCAAATTCGAAATTCAACTTCTGCGCCGTCATGTCATTCGTCTGTATTGGTTCCCCAATTTTACTGTCTATCTTGCTCAAACCGGCAGCCCCCCACATCCCTAATGGTAATTTAGGTAACTGAATCCAAATAGCTAGGGAGTGAAGTAATTTTACTAATTTCCATTCCTTCCGACCATTTCTGTAGGATGAGTGACTTAGAGTAGAAAAATTGAGTCCCTCTCTATAACACCGCCTCCATTTCAGCCTGCTTCTCAAACCGGAGGAGAAAAGAACCCTTCTTATGTTTGACCACCCTTGGCATCACCAAACCTCTCCATCGTACTTTGAGGAAATTTACCATCACTTGAAAAGGGATATTTTGTCCCACAATATAACCATGTAGTGTATACTTCCAGTAATCGAGTTCATCCACCATATCCTCTATCGTCAAGCTAATTTCATCCCCTTCCCCAACAATTTACTCAATTTGATACCATTATCCCCATTCCTATTTTGCACAAACAGCTCCCTCCATGATTTCTTACCATTTCGAAGTTCATCCTGTTATTCAGCAATCGTACCTGTATCATCTGGGCCTTCATCGTCTTCGACTGGCAGAGTCATCCTCTGAGGGTCTATGGGGTCCCCTTTGTTCAATTCCTCCAATATCTCGTCAATCTCAACGCCTGAGCTTTTAATCCCCTCCACCGCCGGAGTGAGTACCTTTGGTGGAGTCTGATTCGGTGTCTCTTGCGGTGTATTTGGAGCTCCTTTTGCCTTCCGTCCTCGGCGTTTCGCCATTATTAAGGTTTCAGTGCACATTAGCACGGTATCGTGTGCCGAGAGAAACTCACCAAACCCCTGTTATTTTTACTCTTTTCTTAAAACATTTTCCAAGAAAAGGAAAATTGCATTTTTCGTTCCATAACATTTTCCTAGTTCAATTTTTGTTCAATCTGTTACGAATATCTCATATTTAGTCCTATAACTTTCAAATTGTCTCACATTTAGTCCTGACTGAAGTTTCTATCCAAAATTTGACGGTCAACTCCATTAGTCAATCTTTTGACCGATTTTTTTGGGGAGAATTCGTGCATGAATGCACTCCCACACATATTATATTCATTATCACTATTTTTCTATTCAATATCATGTGTCACTCACGCACAAAATCTTCCTAAAAAAATCGGTCAAAAGGTTAACTAACGGAGTTTACCTTTATATTTTGGAGGGAAAATTGCATTTTTAGTCCCGTAACTTTGCCTCATTTCACTTTTGGTCCCATTAGTTACGAGATTCTCACTTTACGTCCCATATCTTTCAAAAAATTCTCACTTTTGGTCCCAAACCCTTGATTCCATCTATTTTTAACGTGAAATGGCACGTGAGTGGCCCGTGCGCCGTTAGCCAGCTGGGTTTGGATGGGAATTGTTCACTTTGACTGTTTGGGAGGCAAAATTGGCCCCAAAATTGAGAAAAACGTATCTAATTTTGCCTCAAAATCTGATTTCCCCTTCCTTTTTCTCAATTTTACCGCCAATTTTGCCTCCCAAACAATCAAAGTGAACAATTTCCCCCCAAACCCAGTTGGCTAACGGCGCACGGGCCACTCACGTGCCATTTCATGTTAAAAATAGACGGAATCAGGGGTTTGGGACCAAAAGTGAGAATTTTTTGAAAGATATGGGACGTAAAGTGAGAATCCCGTAACTAATGGGACCAAAAATGAAATGGGGCAAAGTTACGGGACTAAAAACGCGATTTTCTCTATTTTGGATGGAAAGTTCTATTGAGACTAAATGTGAGATATTTTGAAAGTTATAGGACTAAATATGAAAAATTTGTAACGAATGAGATCAAAATTGAACTAGAGAAATGTTATGGGATGAAAAGTGTAATTTTGACAAGAAATATTAACCATTAGACTCATTACATATAACGCCACATAATCTTGTTTTCTCCAATAGCACATAACGACAAAATGGTTGATCTTCTACATTTCATACTCCCTCTTTTTCCCTTCATATTATTCATCATCTTCCTCCACAATCGTCGGTCCACCGCTGCTCCGCCGCCCCAAAAAACATTGCCGCCGTCTCCAAGAAAGCTTCCAATATTTGGAAATTTTCACCAACTCGGCACATACCCCAACCGCTCACTCCACTCTTTATCTAAACACTATGGCCATCTCATGTTGCTTCATTTTGGTCGTGTTCCGGTTCTTGTTGTATCCTCAGCTGATGCCGCCTGCGAGATCATGAAACACCAGGATTTAATCTTCTCAAACAGGCCGAAACTACACATCCCGGATAGGCTACTATACGGCTCGAAAGACGTGGCCTTTACTCAGTACGGTGAGCACTGGAGACAGGTGAGCATAGTTCTAAGTATTCGGTGAATATCAGTAATATCTATTCTTCTACTTTACATGTATCGGCGATTATCTTTTGATATTATGATCAGATTGTGTCCCATATCATGTTATTATGGATATGTGTCGTTATATTATCAGCGACAATATTTGATATAAATGAATTATTTCGAGTGTTATTCTAATAATGGAATTCAGCTCGTTTTTCTAATACCTTTTTTTTTTTTGGTAAAAGCTCGTTTTTCTAATACCAACTAATTGATACTTGATGCAATAAAAGATTTTACTATGTGCTAATATTTGGGTGTGTCTCGAACGATGTGGACAAGGATAGGTGTAGGAATACATCATTAGGGGCCCGATTTACTATAGAAGAATTTTTTTTCTTGTTTACGATAACTGTAATTAGATATCCAAACTTATATAAGCAAATTAAAAATATAACATCTACGGAAAACAAAGCTTGCTTTCAATAAATAAGTAGAATTTTTTCCGATACACTTGATTTTCTATCTCATTTTATTAGAATTAGTGACATTTTCTATTTTACTATTAAATACAAACAATTAGTTGAACAAAAATAATGTTTTACTCATTACAACTTAGTATACAATTAGTTGACATCAAGAAAATTCGATTAATCGACTGCAGATTTTGGACAATATTATTTTGACGAATTATCAAAAGAATATAAAGTAAGCAATTATTAACACTAATATAGTAACTTTATATGACCTTAAAATTTCAATAATATCACAATAACAATTTTTCAAAGGAATATAGAGTAATAACTATTACCACAAATATAACCACTTAATGCTTGTGGTAAATAAACTTCAAATGATTATAAAAATGTCAATTTTTTCTTGTCTTTAGTTTTTTTTGGAGTCTTGTAACGTTTCCTTCTCACAGGTCATTCTTATGGGTCTTTTGATGAGTGTTTGTCGATTTTAATCCTTAAATTAGGCATGGGGTTGAAAAAGAAAAATTGAAGTTGTTGATAATTTTAGTTTTTCTTTTGTTGGTAATTTCCTTTTTTTAAATAAATACAAAGAAACATAGACTTGGATAAAAGATATATAGACAAAAGAGGGCTGGAGGTTTCGAACTCCAACACAAAAACTTAAAAACTAGAAGGCTGTGTTTGTTTGTGTTTTCAAATCCAAATTTTCATTTTTATTCTTATTTGAAAATAAAAACACACATTTTATACCATTAATTTTTAATGAAAATACATTTATTTTCATTTTCACATTCACATTCTCCAATAACTATCTTTTACTTTACCAATTCATACTCAACTTTGTCTTTCTCTCACATATCCTTCTAAAAATCCAATTTTTCGTCAACATTTGTGGTAATATAGTGGAATAAAATACATAGTATTAACCTTTATACGCTTGTGCATATTTTAAGACCCATTTTCAATATCTTTAGTACATTTTTTGGGTCAATTTTTGTCAGTTTTACTTATAGGTATATTTAATCAATATAATATTATATATAATAATTACTTTAACTAATTCAATTATTTCACACATCATCAAATCATCAATTCCAACTATTTTTGGAAACACAACCAAATATGCTGTCATTTTCACACAATAAAAAAAAGTTCATTCTTCCATACGTTTTAGAAAATGACGATTAAAAATGAAATGAAAATATATCCAAACAGAATCTAAACTTCTCCCTTGGCCGGGGTTTGGGGGGGGGGGGGGGGGGGCTTGGCATATCATGTATTTATATGTATCCTACAAAAAAATTTGAAGTCACTTGTGGACCATTAGTCCATTCTATGCCCTATGGATAATATTATCACATATACTCCGACTTTGAAACACGCAGGCAAGAAGCATATGCATGCTTCAACTTTTGAGTAACAAAAGGGTTCAATCTTTTCGTCGTGTGAGAGAAGAAGAGACGTCCGTCATGATTGACAAGATCAAGCAAATGGGATCTTTATCGTCAATTATAAACTTGAGCGAAGTGTTGGTACGAATCACGAATGACGTAATTTGTAGGGTGGCTTTAGGAAGGAAGTATAGTGATGGAGGAGAAGGGAAAATGTTTAAGGAGTTGTTGGGGGAATTTCTGGAGTTGTTGGGAAGTTTTAGTATTGGGGATTACATTTCTTGGTTGAGTTGGATTGATAGAGTTGGTGGTTTGGATGCAAGATTGGAGAGAGTGGCTAAACTGTTTGATGAATTCTTGGAAGGTGTGGTTGTTGAACATCGACGTCGGAGAAAAGACGAGACTGTTCGTGGTGATGGTGCCGGTGAAGATCAAGGGTTCGATTTTGTGGATATATTGCTCGAATTTCAGAGAGAAAATGAAGGTACTTCTCCTGTTGAAGATGATACAATCAAAGCTATCGTCTTGGTAATAATCTTTTCTCACTCGTCTTTACTCTTTTTTATTATTGCATACATATATGCACGAATGTAGTAAGTTATATGCAGAATGAGAAAAAAAAATGGATTGGTCAGGTCAGGGTATCCGTTCGTTTAAAATTAATAATAAAAAATATACAAACTCAAATGAATTACTTGAGAGCAAAATACAATTTTGTGTTACATTGTAGTTCTATATGGATGAATTACATGCACACCTCCTCACTTTTGTCATAATTACAAGAACACCCCCTCACTTATGAAAAATTACAAGGACACCCCTTGTTAGCGTCTAACTCCAAAAAAAGAAAAAAATATATGAAAATTAAAAATTCTTGTGCAGACTGTAATATCCTTACACATTATATATATATTGGTTGCTAGAGTTTTGGTCGAGCAGGGGTTTGACGGAGTTGGGTTTAGGAAATCTGGAGGTGGAGGTGGTGGTGGCTAGGGTTTTGACGAGGAAGAAGAAGGGAGAAGTAATAGATTTGATTAAGAAAAATGAATAAATACATTAGTTTACAATTTGAATTTATTTATATATTTTTTTAACTTTTTAATTATAATTGGACAATTTGTTGTTTAACTATTATTGAAACTAAATCTTCTTAATGAAAATATAACTTAAGTATTATTATTCAAAAAATAAGTAATAATTAACGTAATATTGAAAATTTAATAAATTACTAATTAATAATTACTTACATGTTTAGTTGAAGTATTTGTTCTATCGTTCAGTCTGATTGAAAATGACTCAAAAACTTTCAAATAGTGCATTTAATTAATAACATTTAAATTTAACTAGCATCATTCAACAAAGAAACTACTTAATTAATTATTTAAATAATTAAAAATGTAAAATAATTATTATCTCATTCGTTAAATAATTATTTGAATGTTTAAGATAATAAAATTTATTTTTTAATTACTTGTTCCATTAATTTTCTTTTAATTACAACACTAATAGCTTTTTAGAGTTATTATGAAAAAAAAATTGAAAAATAATTCAATTGGAATTATTACATAAACACCCCCTGTATTATTATTTAATTACCAATACCCCTCGAGGTATTTTGGTCAAGTACAATTTGACTATATATGGTCATATTTGACTAGGGGGGAAATGGGATTATCAAATCTAGTTTCTGCTAACGTCATAAGTTTCCGGGCCGAAAACAATGACAAAGGGTGTATATGTAAGTCAGCTAGTTCTGACAAGGAAGGTTTGTGTAATTTCAAAACTCGACTGGGTTTTTTGGTAATTTGCACTAAAGTGAAGGGGAATTTATGTAATTTAATCTTTCTATATTTAGTGACAATGTAACATAAACATTCTTATGACAGATTTAGAGACAACTATTAACAAAGAAATAATGTTGTCATGAATAATTTATTTATTATTTAAACTGTATAAAATAAAAGCATTTTAGCATAATTTATGGTTTCATACAGAAATAGAGAGAAAGTTTCATGGTCCCACATGACTTCAACGCGTTTCAATTTTAGTTTCATTAGATTTCAAATTGCAACTTTAGTCTTTTAAAACTAAAAAAATTGCACATTTGGTTTCAGTCATCTATTTCTTGACGGAAAAAAGCGATTGAGACACACATGTCATTAGAGTCAGATATTGGACGCACCGAAAAAAGTTGCACTTTTGGTCCCATTGGATTATTTTCCATCAAAAAATAGACGATTGGGACCAAAAGTGCAACATTTTTGGTACAATGGGACTAAAGTTGCAACTTGAAGTCGATTATATTGGAACTAAAATTGAAACTCTCGAAGTCCTATGAAACCAAAATGAAATTTTCTCTACGGAAGGAAGAATTATTCGTTGAATATGATATTAAGATCGTATCCTCGTTTACTAAATGGATCAAACTAGCTAGAAGAGTATGAATAATTTTGTAAGTTCATAACGTATACAAAAGACGAAAAATGTTTTATTTATTCGAAAATCGTACACATTACCTGCTAATACAGCAGTTCTAAGTCTAACTAACGGAAATCATCAAGCAAAAACTCAGTCTTATATTCAAATTCCTACACATATATACAACTCTGATCAAGCTTCCTACAGGACATGTTTGCTGCTGGAACGGACACGACTTCTACCGTATTAGAGTGGGCGATAGCAGAGCTCATAAAAAATCCAAAAACCATGAAGCTTCTACAAAACGAAGTGAGAGAAGTAGCGAAAACGAAACAAGAGATAACCGAAGATGATATACACAAAATGCACTATCTAAAAGCCGTGATAAAAGAGGCCCTTCGACTGCATACACCTCTTCCACTCCTAGTCACTCGGGAATCAACTCAGGACACCAAAGTAAAGGGCTATGATATTTCTTCAGGGACACAAGTGATAATCAACGCTTATGCGATTAACAGAGATCCGTTATCATGGAAAAATCCCGAAGAATTTCATCCAGAGAGGTTTTTGGATAATTGTAGCATAGACTTCAGAGGGCTTCATTTCCAATTTATTCCATTTGGTGCAGGTCGGAGAGGTTGCCCTGGCTTTACGTTTGGTGTCGCTGTTATTGAACTTGCATTAGCCAAATTGGTGCACAATTTCGACTTTGGATTGCCTAATGGAGGAAGAGAGGAGGATTTGGACATGAGCGAGGCCAATGGTTTAACAATCCATAAAAAGCTCCCTCTGCTTGTGGTTGCCACTCCACATTCTTGTTAGTTACTATTTCCTATCGTTGTTTCATAAATAATTATGATTGGAGCTACATTAAATGTATTTTTATTTTTTTTATCCTGTGCTTTGTACGTGATAATCCTATCTTGAAAGAAACATTTGATTTTTGATATTAGTAAGTCTGGGAAAAGTGCAAAATTGGTACACTTAATGACCTTGTATGTAATTTTCAACCAAAAAAATGGCACGTCGACAATATGGGTACATTCCGGCGAGAAATTTGGCAATTTCAGTAGAAATTTAACTGAAAAATTTAAATTGGCCAGAAATGTCTCTGTGGCACCAAATTTGAGGATTTTGGTATGTGGACAAAAAATTGCCTATGTAGCACCCAAATTAGGGGAAATTACTTATGTGGCACCCACACAAACGGTGTTAATTCTCACACAGCAAATGAAGAAAAAGTGGGCCCCAAAAGGTAACAGCGTTTATGACCAAACGAACTGGGATAGTGACTCATAATATATGGTGTGTGTGTGTCTATATATATATATATATATATGAAACATATGTTTATTGGTAGTGTACTTTCATTTTTAAAGATGTGAAATAATGTGTATAGTGTTAAAATATTAAAATAGGGAGTTGTTATTAGCACTTTCAAAAGTGATAACCACACTCTAAATTTACTTTATTTTTAATTAAATTTTTAAAGTGCCCATATATCATTTGAATACATAATTTTTCTTAATTAATATGTAAGACAAATATAACTTTCACTGAACTATTCACTTTTTTAATGTTTATCTTCAGATTATAATGTTTGATGAACTTTAGCATAAGGGAAAATTTCATTCTCCGTCCCTCACTTGTACACCAAAATCGACTCTGGTTTTTCACATTTCGGACTCATCCAATTGACCCCTTAACTATCTCGATTTCATCGATTTTTGTCCCACTACAAGAAAACAAGGCATCATCTACAAACAAAATTGCAATGGACTTAATTTCGTAGCCAAGGCGATATCTTAACTATGAATATTGCGTAGGTAAATATATTTTAAAAATGAGTAAGCATAATGAAATGAGCCGGCGACAAAATAGCTACGAAATAGCATCGGATCTGCAACAAATGACGTTTTTGTTGCAATTTTCATTTCTAATGCAACGGATCAGCTACAAAGCATTTGTAGGTAAAATAAATTTAAAAATTAAAATAATGTTAAAATATCTTAGCAACGGAATAATTGTAGCGCTTGCTATGCATTTTAAATTCGTAGTTAGTTTGTCCATAGATGTTGCAACAAAATGCACATACGTTGCGATTTCGTCGTTAGTGCTACCGTGAGGATAGCTACTAAATAGCATTGCATTTGCAACGAAGAACGTGCTCGTTGCAACTTCCATTTCTAGCTCAACGGACTAGCCCAAATATTTTGTAGAAAAATATATCAAGAATATCAAAATAATAATAAGTTATATTAGCTACAAAATACTTGTAGCTCTGGCTATGGATTTAAAATCCATAGCTAGTTTATCGCTTGGTCTTGCAACATAATATATATTTACTGCAATTTTCATTGTTAGTGCAACTGCAAATAACTATAAATTATGCATATGAAAAAACAAGTTGAAAATAAAAAAAAATATAGATATTCAAATGCTACACCATGGTATTGTTATATAGTTAATTGCAATATATCAAGTATACATTATTGAATCACAATTATATTAAAAAAAATTGATGAAATACTTAATAATTTTATCTCTAGTTAATTATATTTATATACATGAAAATTATAAATTTATTATTTAGTCAACAATATTGAAATTGGTTACCAATCACAATTATAAAAAAAATATTGATGAAATACTTAATAATGTTATCTCTAATTAATTATATTTATAGCTCTACAAGAAAATTATAAATTTATTATTTAGTCAACAATATTGAAATTGATCACCAAGTACTAAACCCTAAACCCTAAATGTACTCATATTTCTAATATTGAATTTTCTTTTTCTCTTTTAGTCCTCCTCTCTCTCTTTCCATAATTTTTCATTCAAATTGAAGTAGTAAAAAGATTCATTTTTTGTAAATCACTGTAAATTTACAACCTCAATTAGTTTCTCTAAAAGAACAAGCGGCTCATATCTTAAACAGCTCCAACGCTTCAAATCTTAATTATTAACAATTCTATGGAGCACATATTACCAAAACATTTATGGAAATATCCTAGTAGCCCCATAATCATGGGTGAAGAAAGTGCACCATGTAATTTTGTACTATTCTTTTTTCCCAAATTTCAATTATTATTTTCACTTAAAGAATCCTATCTATTGTGTGTGTGTGTGTTGCATCTATATCTCGTATAGGTTGTATATGAGTCGAGTCGAACTAGTTTTTGTTCAAGCTTGTTTGAATTATTTCGAACTTCAAAATTTGTGTTTGGTCTTGATTGATTGTTAATTAGGACGAGCTAAAACAACAAGTTTGATCGAGCTAAACATAATCAAACTCAAGTAAATTGATTATTTTGTACATATTTTATCATTTTTTACTAATAGAGTTTCAAAACTAACGGAACACAAAAAGTTATTTAAGCTTGATTGATATATTAACTAATCGAGCTCAAATGAGCTTTTAGCAGTTGATCTCGAATCGTGTATCGAGTAACTTGATTCGTCTTTCAACACTAAGTATGAGTGTCTTGCAAATTGAAATAAGAATTAAAAATCATTATGAGACATAACACTCGTATGAAAGGCGGAAATCCAGGATTTAATACACATAAATATTTCATGATCTTTTCTTCTTTATTTTGCAGCATATAAATTTACAAAATCGAATAAACAGTGCCATTTTTGTTATTATATATAATAATAAACTAAAAACAATGGATATTTAGCTAAAAAAAAAAACTGAAAACAATGGGAAATATTGCCGCTCCTAACAATGTTTTTAAAAACGGACCGGTGATTGAACCGGCCAACTTATTGGGTCATTGGTTTAACCGGTGTGAAAAAACCAATAGACCCAAATATATATATATATATATACACATTATGAATTCGTACATGTATATGTATAAATAAATATATCTGATCAAAAGTAAATACTATTTCAAATTATTATGTATGGTTGTTATTTATTTAAATTCAACGCAACATTGTTCACAAAAGGAGAAAAATCTAAATTGTACCAAAGTGCTATGACTATGATAAAACGTGAACAATATGCCTTTGACCTTTTTGAACCTATATAAGTGCTTTTGACCTTAGAGTTTAAAATCAATAAATCATTTCCTTTTACATAAATTTGGTATAAATAGTGAAAAGTGAAAAACTCTAATTTTTACATTGGCTCCTTATAGGCGCCAATTTTTTTGGCCAAATGTTTTGAAATCCTGCTCCCTCCAATTCCCTCTCCAAAAAAAATTGAAACCATTATTATCTTTTTCCTTTTTCTGTACCGAAATTCATCAAATATCTTGAAGCAAATCTGAAACTTGTGAGTAGCAAATTTGCTGCCTTGAAGCAATTCCTAAAAGATGTGGCTCTCCTCCTCCGTATTCCCAAGGGACCCCCCACCACCACCGGAAAACTCACATAGATCTGGAAACACTATTAATAGTGATTCAGCACAGATTTTACCCTACGCTCTCAGTCAAGAATACCTCGAATACACAACAATAAATGGGCTCTTCGAATTATAGACTGCACTCGGATACTAACGAGCTGCCTACGTACCTAACAAGGATCAAGTCTAAACGTAGTTCGAATTCGGTACGTGTGATATCTATCGTTCGTATTACGAGTGTACCTTGTATTTATATTATGGGATCGTACTCTCAAGTCTTCGAATAATCTGAGCCACACGATGTATTAATCGTAGTATTTATTGCTCCGATTATCCGCCCTCAAATCTTCATAAATGACGGTATTTATAGAGTTTCCACGCTGTACTGTAGAGTGAATGACAGATAGGACGTCTTCCCCTGATTCCTTTACACGTGTACGTGATGGATGGCACAGATTCGATGCCCACCGGGTCGGGCCATAAACCGACCCTATCCGAGTTACAAAAACACGCGGATCTTGGAGTGTATTGCAAATACTATCATTATAGGGACGGATATGAAACACCTACCTCGTGCTCGTATACGAGGCTTTAGATGGGCCTAACGAGTAAATACATTTAAAGAATACGAGGTAATCCAAGGTCGAATATTCGAGGGGCCCTTTGGTATATCATTAAGTCCCCACTTCATGAGCGATGGAGAAATTAATGCCAATTCCTTGATCCATGGCTGACGAAGTATAAATTAATGCCACGTGCCCAAGTGCTTTTTATAATCATTACGCTAGAGGTATCTAGGTCATTAAATCTGACACGCCTTTTCCCGATAGACGCGCCTGACCTGCTGCTGTTTCCGAGAGATGTAAATTGCACTCGAAACGTCACCTCTCTCCACCGTCAGATACAACTTTTAAGCAATCGATCTGAGCCGTTCATTTCAAATCTCCCCCTAGTATATACACGCAGGATTTACCCTCATTTGAACGTTTACTCAGCAACATTCATTCACCCGAGTAAAATTTCTTGCGGCCCCTTCCGGCGTTCTTGCTACTTGAAGATCTATTTCAAATCTGAATCTTTTTTCTCCTGCTAGGTATAAGCTTCATCCCTCTCTTTCCATTATTTAGCATTATTCAGTCACTTTTCATGAGTACCTCTGGTGTGCGTGTCTCTGACGAGGAGGGTGAGACCTCCTCGTCTGGTCAAAGCGAGTCTACTAGCGGCTCAAGTAGTCCCGGACATCCCCCGAACCCAATATAAACGACGCACCCGTCGCTATCGAACCCGAGTCTCCGGACATTCCCCCTCCATATCCGGATCTCGAAGGAGACGAGGATGTTAATACCCAGTTATTTTCTGACATGGATAGGGCTCGTAGAGCAATCCCCTGGTTAAGGTATTCCTCTATTTTAACTGCCTCGAATATTGCCGATGTTCGGGCTAGATACCATATACCTCCTAACTATCGACTTTAGTCCCCAACGACGGGTGACAGAATGCATCGTCCCCCCTCAGGATTCCGTACCATACATGTGGGCCCATCTTGCTTCAGGGCTTAGGTTTCCTCTACACACCCTGCCATAGTTAACATTCTTCTTCACCTGCGTTTAAGCCCCACTCAATTACTTCCCAATTCTTACAGGCATATGATTTTTTTTATAGTCATAATGAGGATGTATGGAGTTCACCCAAACATCAAAAAATTCAATGGTTTTCTGTCAGTACATCGATGTACTAAATCTACGGAGGAAGGTTTTTTCTTCCTCGCACCCCAGCGTCATTGTCGTCTGCAATCGCGAACGCAATCTTCATTTGGAGATTGGAAGAAAAAGTTTTTCTTCATCGCTCCCCCTGCAGACCAGCTTTGGAATATACCCCGTCCGTGGAGTATGGACCTCGTTGACTTGAGCAATGTTGGTCGACCCACCATACCTCGCCGGACCGAAACAGTCGGAGAGCTAACTGGTGCTGCGTATGGTCGTCCTGAAAAACGACCTCACCGGGGGGATACCTCTCAATCCATTCCAGCCGAAGGGACCCTTACAACCCCCCAAACTGGACGTCCAAACGAGCCCACAGCCCGCGACTATGAACTGCTGAACGAGGCCGAATCATTGCTGCTTAAAAACTACCTCGAATGTGAGGTAACTGAACGCGCCTCCCCTCGTTCTGATCAGCAGCCACTTATACAGGATTGGCACATATATCCTGATAGTAGCATACTCGAGGATCGCAGTGGCAACACCGCCATCGAACTATTTCATCGCACACTCTTGCCCAGAGATAAGGCTCTGATTCTCGATCAGCCTCACCCCATCGTCGAGAAGCAAGCCGCTCAATACCTCGAAAAGGTATACTATTTGCAACGTTCTATCTTCCTGGTCTAATTCCCTTTATAACTTCACTTGACAGTGTCATTTCTGTGTCGTTGCAGACGAAGCTGTTGATACATCAGTTGTCCCTTACCAGCTCGAGCCTAAAGGAGGTCCTGAGAAGATCTCAGCAAGAACTGACGGACTACAAGGGACAAGTCCAAGCGGAGTTGCTTACTGCCCAGGAGGACAAAGAGAGAGCGTCCTCTCTACAAGTAAGTTGTATTTGCTGCTATCTTTAGCCCCGTTGCCATTTTCAAAAGATGAAACTAACTTGATTCATCCGCAGACGGAGCTCGATATGCTCTGCCGCTCCTACGATGCTGATAAACTCAAAATGGCGGATCTCGAACGAGCTAACACTGAGCTTCGTCAGCAACTAAGTGCCTTGCAGGAGGGGACCGAGGCTGAGAAACGACGTCAATTCACCCTGGGCAAAGCTGCCGGTCGTCGGGAATTCCAAGAATCGTCCTCCTTTCGACGCCAGCTTGACGATGCTCGTCTGAGCGGGGCCCGTGACATGCTCCACTCCACTGTAATCGACGACCGCTTACTCGATCAAGCCCTGAACGATGTCCAAGACGGCTTCTGTAAAGCCCTCGATTACTTGAAGGAAACGGAGAATCTCCCCTCTACTTTCCAGGAGGAAGAATTTGTTAACTCCTACCTGAGAGCACCCCTCAAACGACCATCGGCCACCCCCCTGATGGTGCCGCTTATACTTACTTCCCGGAATTCGATGCCTTAGTCATCGGCGAATCTGGAGCTAGTATCCAATTCGAACGAGAATTGGAGGCAACTGTTCATCGGAGTGAAGGCGAAGCCGCAGCCTCAGCTGACGAGCCCCAAGTTATCGAAGATTGACTATAGAGTAGTTGGACTAGTTTTTAATTTTGCATGGTTTTGGTTTTTGTTCTAACAGCTGTTTTGATGATATGTGAAACGTATCGTTTTTGTTTTGATGATCTTGGGATTGTTTCCTGTTTCTGTAGTTGCCAAATGTTTTGAACGAGGATCTTATCCCATTTTGATTTACTTTGATTTATGTTGATTTATTATATATGCTCACTCACATATGTATAAAGCACCTTCTAAAATCGAAGTAAAGATACATCATTGGATTTAACAACACTGCATCGTAAATGCCCCCTTTATGCATAGAATTTGCGCAAGTTATTTACATTCCAAGGGCGTGGCAGGTCGTTACCCACGAGATCTTGTAAGCGATAGGTCATTGCCTTCGTAATCTTTACGACCTTAAATGGTCCTTCCCAGTTCGCTTCTAACTTTTTAACATGCCTCGATACTTCCACCCTCTTCAGAACCAGGTCTCCAACTTGAAAAGACCGAGCCTTCACCCTTCTGTTGTATGCTCTTGCCATGGTGCTCTTTTGCCTCAACATACTGGCAAACGCCTTGTCACGCACACCATCAATGACATCCAGCTCGAATTCTCTTGTGGACCTGTTCTCTTCAGGGTCATAAGCGCTCACTCGATGAGTCATCATTCCAATCTCCGCTGTAATTACCGCTTCCGAGCCATAAACTAAACAAAATGGAGTTTCGCCTGTAGACGAACGAGGTGTTGTTCGATATGCCCATAACACTCCTTGAAGCTCGTCTACCCATCCCTTCCGCTCACCATCGAGTCTGGTTTTGAGGTGTTGCATTAGTATACGATTTGCCACTTCTGTCAGTCCGTTAGCCTGGGGATGACCCACCGCGGTGAAATTTTGCTGAATCTTCAATTCGGAACACCAATCTGTGATGGCTTTACCATTGAATTGCGTCCCATTATCCGATATCAGTATTCGAGGTATACCAAACCTGCAGATTATATTCTTCCAGATGAAATTGATGACAACTTTCTCTGTGATGCGGGCCACAACTTCTGCTTCTATCCATTTCGTGAAATGCTCGATTGCTACAATGACAAATTTCTTTTGATGTTGTGCAGGAGGAAAAGGCCCTGCATACAATTTAATCGGTCAGAAATGCATTTTATGTTGTTTTTTTCTTAAACACGTGCATCGATGAGGTTCTACCAACCTAGGATATCAATGCCCCATTGGTCAAACGGATACGCAATTTTAATTGGCTCCATAGGGGTTCCTGGTCGATGTATCTCATTAGAATGCCGCTGACATTGCCGGCATTTTTTGGCAAATTCATGAGCATCTTTTACCAATGTCGGCCAAAAATAACCTTGCCTTATTATTTTTTGAGCCAACGATCTTCCTGCAGAGTGATTTCCACAGCTTCCCTCGTGTATTTCACGAAGGACATATTCGGATTCTGATGGAGTTAGACATCGTAACAACGGCCCCCCCACTGATCGTTTGTAGAGGTCTCCACTCACAACAACAAACCTGGTTGCTCTCTGAACGACTTTCCTGGCTTCCACCTTGTCCCGAGGTAGTTCGTCATTGACTAGATAGTCGGTAATTGCATCTTTCCATGAACTCTCCGTCGAAACTGGAAGGACTGATGTTAACGGGTCTATTTCCGAGTGTTCAGCCACCAGCAGAGTGACCTTCCTGCTCGTTAATCCCACAATCTGATTCGCAAACTTCGACAAGGCATCGGCTCTCATATTTTCATCTCTAGGAATTTGATGCAATTCGACTTTTTCGAATTCGAGCATCAATTCCTTCACCCGCTTCAAATATCTTATCATCGTTCGCTCTCTGGCTTCATACGTACCGGCAACTTGTCTAGCCACCAACTGTGAGTCTGTATAAACCATCATTATTTTTACTTCCAAGCTTTTTGCCATTTTCAACCCTGCGATGAGGGCTCATACTCAGCTTCGTTGTTGGTGACGTCAAAATTTAGCTTGATAGCAAATTCCAAATCCACCCCATCCGGTGTTCGCAACCAGACTCCTACTCCTCCTCGTTTCGTCATCGAGGAACCGTCCACATGTAGGAGCCATGGCTTCACAGGTTCCGTTATAGCGACCCCAAGGACCGCTGCCGAGGTCATCTCAACAACAAAATCCGCCATTACCTGGGCTTTCACTGCGGTACGGCTTCTATATTCAATGTTGAATTCTCCCAGTTCAATAGCCCATTTCACGAGTCTGCCAGAGACATCAGGTTTTGCCAACACCTGTTTCAACGGCGTGTTCGTTAGTACGACGATGTGGTGGGACTGAAAATAGGGTCGCAATTTTCGGGCAGAAGTCACTAAAGCAAGTGCCCATTTTTCAATCTCCAAATAATTGAACTCAGCCCCCTGAATTAATTTGCTAACGTAATACACGGGCTTGTGTTCACTCTCCACCTCTCGGACAAGGACTGCACTGATGGCGGCTAAGGAAACAGCCAAGTACAGGAATAGGGACTCTCCGAAGACAGGTTTTGTCAGTAACGGGGGTGATACTAGGTATTCTTTTAGCTCTTGAAAAGCCTTTTCACATTCTTCGGACCATGCGAAGTTCTTGACCTTTCGCAAGACTTTGAAAAATTGTAGTCCTTTGTCGGCCGATCTAGAGATGAATCTGTTCAGGCTTGCCATTCTTCCCGTCAGTTTTTGAACTTCCTTCACATTCGAAGGGGATTTCATATTTAAGATTGCGTCGATTTTTTCAGGATTGGCCTCAATACCTCGTTCAGTTACCATGTATCCCAAAAACTTTCCCCCTCGAACTCCGAAGGTACATTTATTTGGGTTTAATTTCATCCCATATCGTTTCATTATTTCAAAAGATTTCATCAAATGAGTCAAGTGGTCTGACTCGTCAACAGATTTAACGAGCATGTCATCAATATAAACCTCCATGGTCTTCCCTATCTCGTTTTCAAACATCATGTTGACCAAGCGCTGATACGTGGCCCCGGAATTCCGAAGACCAAACGGCATCACATGTAACAGTAGACACCTCTGGCCGTGACGAAGGAAGTTTTCTCCCTATCTTCCTCTGCCATCATTATTTGATTAAAACCTTGATAGGCATCCATCATGCTCAATAAAGCACACCCTGCAGTTGAGTCTACTAATAGGTCAATACGAGGCAAAGGATAAGGATCCCGAGGGCAAACTTTGTTAAGATCAGTGAAATCAGTACACATGCGCCATTTGTTTTCGGCTTTAGGTACAAGAACTACATTTGCTAGCCATTCAGTAAATTGAATTTCATTTACATAACCTACTTCTAGCAGTTTCTTCACTTTTTCTTCAATGATGGCATCTCTGTCCGGACCAAAGTTTCTTCGTTTTTGATGAACTGGTCTCGCCTCTGGATCAACATTCAGACGATGCACTATTACATCGGGGTCAATGCCGTGAAAGTCCGCAGCTTTCCACGCAAAAATATCAGTGTTGGCCTTGAGAAACTTTATCAACTTCGCCTCCATCGTAGGACTCAGCTGTCCCCCGATTCTCGTAGTCTTCTCCGTATCTCCTTCAAAAAGTTGAACCGTCTTGTGTTCCACAGGCTGCACCCTCGTATCCACCCTCTTCTGCCTCTTTCCCAGCTGCTGCATCAGTATAGCTGCATCCTCATCAATGACATTCACCCTCGTAACTTCTCTCTTCCTCTTTTGCTCGAATCTGTTATTAATGAGGTAGTGTAACAGTCCCGCGCCTCCAACTGATTGCCCCTCACTTCACCTATACCATCCCTGGTTTTAAACTTCATCTTCAGGTGAGGAGTCGAAACTATAGCTCCAAACATATTCAGCATCGGCCTCCCCACTATCATGTTATAAGCAAAAGGGGTATCTACAACCAAAAAAGTTACACGCAACGTTTTCCTCTTCGGAGCCGACCCCAACGATACATCGAACTCAATTGATCCTTTTGGCAGGATTTGTGATCCAGTAAATCCCATCAAAGGAGTGTTCACCTTCCGCAGATTCACCTTTCCCAAGTCCATTTTTTGCAACACGTCCCAAAATATTATATCTGCTGAACTGCCAGTATCAACCAACACCTTATGCACCGCAAAATTCGCGACATCCATCGTTATTACCATCGGATCATTATAGGGAACCATCATGCCCTCGTAATCTCTATCGTCAAAAGCTATTGGTGGGTCGTGACTCTGTACTTAAAAGATCCACGTATGCTCCTGACGATAGTGATTGCCACACATTTCCCTCTTATGCTTTTTCCTTGCACTAGACGAGTCGCCTCCGACCGGGCCTCCAGCAATAGTGTGTATCTCTGCCCTAGCCACATGCGTATGCTCTTTTCTCCGATCCCCCTGACGATTGCTACCACCTTCCCTTTTTTCATCACTCCGCCGATAGTTATCACTTCTAGGATATTCATCATTCCTAAGCCGGTCATACAGATGATTGTCACGAACCCGATGATCGGATCGATTCTCATTCCCTCTATATTGAAAACGCTCAGGCGATCGGCTACGTGATCGTCTCCCCTCTTTTACGCGGTTGGCCCCTGGGGCTCTTACTTCCGCAAGGGTACGATCAATGAAGTCATTCAAAATTCCGTCTTTTATGAGACGTTCCAGCTCATCTTTCAACTGGTAGCATTCTTCGGTATCGTGACCCTTGTCCTTGTGAAAATGCCAATATTTATCCGGATTTGCTCTGGATTTCGACTTCATTGGCTTTGGCCATCGGATGGCATTCATGTGCTGTGCAGCCAGTAACACTCTTCCTCTTGATGCTTTCAAGGGGGTGTATTGTTCGTATTTTGCATATCGAGGGGGTCGTTCGTGGTTCTTTTCAGACCTCGACCCTTCCTGCCGATAGCTATTTTCTTTTCGATCTCTTGGATCGTTTACGGGCTTGCAAGCCTCGGAATCTTTTGATAGATTCATTTCTTCTTCATTGATGCATTGCTCTTCCAACTGCATCAATTCTTCTTGATCTTTCGGTGCACGCCGAGCTAAGGCAGACGCCAAAGTACCTTTTCTTAAAGCCAACAAAAGAAATGTCACAACAAGATCATGGGTTAATTCAGGTATTTCTAAAACCTCCTGATTAAACCTATGTACAAAATCTCTCAAGCTCTCACTAGGACCCTGCTTGAATCCCATCATGGACGACACAGATTTCCTGGCCTTCTTGTTGGCCGCAAAATGATTCTCAAATCTTTTGATGAGCTGCTCGTAAGAAATTATCGAACCGGATTGCTGACTCGTGAACCAATCCTGAGCCCGCCCTACCAAAGTCGTCACAAAAACCCTCGCATTAATGGCATTAGACTGATGATACAACGACATCAACAATTCAAAGTTGTCAAATGCGGCCCCGGAGCACCTGTCCCATCGTAAGTAGGCAAAAGTGGAGCTTTGAACGAACTTGGCGGTTCCTCGAACATTATAGACTCGGAAAATGGCGAATTCCTAGCCATTAACGCTGAAACCGGCCTACTTTTTGGTAGTAGCGTCTCCGGCTTACGACTCAATCTGCCAAGCTTTTCGTACATGCCTTCAATTTCAACCTTGGATAGCACTGGTTCCCCTTTTTCTTCATCCACAAGCTGCTTTCCTCTTTGAACTTCTGACCGCAGGTCAGCCCTACTGTCGACCTCGTCATCGGACTGTACCTCCACCGCTCCCCTCTTCTTAACCTGTGAGCCCATCACCTCTTGATCTTGAAACAGCCTCTTAGGCGCCATAGGCGTCACCGGAGCCCTCTGAACATTCGGAGTAACCAGTCCCGATGCCCCCAGTCGACTCAAAATTTCATCCACCTTTTCCTGCACCATCTTGTCCAGCTCTCCCTTTGTTAGCAATATCTTCTCTTCATTACGACCTTCCCCGCTCCGCAATGGTGCAGACGATCCGGAATCCTCTATCCGAACTCGCTTTTCCCTTTGAACTTCTTCCTCCATCCCTACAGCTGATTTCAGCGACCTTCGAGTAGTTTCCCACAGACGGCGCCAACTGATTCAGCACAGATTTTACCCTACGCTCTCAGTCAAGAATACCTCGAATACACAACAATAAATGGGCTCTTCGAATTATAGACTGCACTCGGATACTAACGAGCTGCCTACGTACCTAACAAGGATCAAGTCTAAACGTAGTTCGAATTCGGTACGTGTGATATCTATCGTTCGTATTACAAGTGTACCTTGTATTTATATTATGGGATCGTACTCTCAAGTCTTCGAATAATCTGAGCCACACGATGTATTAATCGTAGTATTTATTGCTCCGATTATCCGCCCTCAAATCTTCATAAATGACGGTATTTATAGAGTTTCCACGCTGTACTGTAGAGTGAATGACAGATAGGACGTCTTCCCTGCTGATCCTTTACACGTGTACGTGATGGATGGCACAGATTCGATGCCCACAGGGTCGGGCCATAAACCGACCCTATTCGAGTTACAAAAACACGCGGATCTTGGAGTGTATTGCAAATACTATAATTATAGGGACCGGATATGCAACCTACCTCGTTGCCTCGTATACGAGGCTTTAGATGGGCCTAACGAGTAAATACATTTAAAGAATACGAGGTAATCCAAGGTCGAATATTCGAGGGGCCTTTTGGTATATCAAATAGATTTACAAGCAAACGAAGGAGGAGTTAATAATGGCAGCAGTGGGGCTTTGGGCAGTTTCTTTGAGGCAGAGCTGTTAATATTTGCAGCAGAAATGATAGAATTCATGGAACAAGCAATATCTATCAGGTTTTGAGAAACCCTCTTCCTGTTGTTCTGCCTCCCCATTTTTCTCACTAAAATCTACTGTTGATTATAGAAGAAGATGCTAGGAGGATGTCCTTTTTTTTTTTTTTTGATTTTCAATATGATTATGGGGAAGAAATGGAATTTATTGCATAATAAGATGCAGTACTTCACTTTTCTTTCATTGACATGCTAATAAATTTTATACTTTTTTTTTTCTAGTTCTGTTGAAAAAGTATAAGATCAGTGGAACAAATGCATGAAAACCTCTTACTGGTTTAACTATTTTCCCTTAAATAGTTGAATTTGCCCATATTATTTATAAAATAAATAAGAGAATCGATTTATATATACTTACACGCTAAGATACTAACAAAATCTAAAATAATTGGCCTTTCATTGCGACGTATTGAAATATATTAGACCTCCCATGAGGTGTATGTAAGAAAGGAGCAGAAAATGGAATAGAGTTGTGGAGAGAAGTTAGTTTCTATTGTGAGAAAGAAAGTGTTCAAGCAGCACTGAGATTCTTCCCAAGTTATTGATAATTTAGGGGAGTAATGGGTGTGTTAAACTGATTGAATCTCTTGCTGAATTTTGATTTTACTATTCTCTGTTTTGGTGGCTATATCCTAGAAAAGCAATTCCGGTGTTGCTAAATTGTTTTAGACTTTATTATTTTTTCTATATTTGCCCTTTTGTTGTGCTTTTAGTTCTCATTTTTTTGGTTTAATTGGATTATCAGTGATACTACAGTTTTATTGGAGGCTATAATTGTCATGTCTAATTTTTAAAGCTTCTTTTCCTTTCCGTTTTCAGTTTGGATTATCAGTATGCGCGTATAATGTAGTTTTTAGATACAAATTATTGTACTTTATGGGATAGTGAATCCATGTTTCTTGTGGATTGATGCATCAACTATTAGATTATTCTCAAATAAGCATATGTTGGTAAATTATGATGGCATTAGTCCAATAGGAGGTAACTTAATCCAAGTAGTAATACAACTTTTACCTCCTTGTTATTTGATCTCTTGAAAGAGATATGAATGATAATAAAGTACTCTCATGGACAAACATGTATAGGTTATTAGATGTGGTAAAAGAGAGAAGGTTTCAATATATGAGATTGTGGTTGGGCTGTCATACCTTTCAAAATAGGTGACCGGGTGATGAATGATTTGATTGAATCGGTTTTTTAGAATAATACATTATTATCTAAAACTATCCTAGTCTATTCTACTTCTCTTGCCATTGACAAATCCAACATGACTGGAGAAATCAAGATTGTAAGTTGGTTGGACATATTGCACTTCTATATTGCACAGCTTATATTAGATTATTGATATTATTTTTCTCACACATGTCATTATGTAGGTTCGCAATGACCACAAAACTCCATTTTTGATGTCAGGTTGCAAGGTAGCAGGTGGTGCTGGAACCATGATGGTAAGATATAAACTTTTGGCCTCCTAGAATATAAACCTTAGTTAATTTCCTCATTTGCAACCAAAAAGTTTCCAATTGAACTTGTGGGATTTGGGCTGAAGCTTTCTCGCTTTCGAATAAGTACCCGAGTCTAATATCAGTTTTAGAATTATAAGTATTTAATTGATTGGAAAAATGTTGATATTAAGGTTTACTATTGCAGATTCTCTTTTAAGGTTTATTTTCTTCTTTCATTCATTATACTATCTATTTATTAATTCTTCTTTTTTGGCTTCACACCTAGTGGCAATATGTTTTTGAGTACTCAAGAAGTAGCATGGTAAAGCTAGACTCAATTTTCTTCTCATTTATTATTGTCCGTGACAGCTAATATTACATAGAAGAATTACTCATTCAGAACATGAGAGGGTGTAGTATACATATATGAAAGATATATCAAATCCTTACCTAGTGATTGCATTCACAGTTACTTGGAATATAGTCTTGTATATTTGAGGCGTAGTGTCATATTTTTGCTTTTTGGTAATTTATTACCCCTTAAACAATAGTGTGGTGAACCCTCTTAATTCGTAAGTTAATCAAATAAGTCTTTAAACATTTTGGATAAAATTATTTTTCAAATTATCTAGTCTTTATTTTCTGTATAACCATACTTAATTGCGTTTACTCTTATCGAATACACAATTAAATGTAACGAATGATTTACCAAATTGCAGAAAGAGCTGGAGCAACTAAAAGATGTGAATCGCACAATTAGTGGAACAATATTTTCAGATACAGTACAACTAATGTTAGAAGAAATTCAATGGATGAACGAACCATACTTATGACGGTGGATTAGGGAAGAAATTCAATGGATGAGCCATAATTATGCTGGGGTTGCGAGAATAAGAGTTTGTTGATGGTCCCGAGAATGAAGAAGGTATCGAAGTTATGTTGTCAGTAATAGGAATGATAGTAGAAATACAAAGAGCAATGTTAATATGAATGATGCAAATGAGGATGATAATGATGATTAGGATTAGAGTATTTAGGATTGATATTTATATTATTTTGATACTCTTGTACTTAACATGTTATGAGTAATTTTACTTGATGTTTCAACTGATTAAATTTACTTAGTGTTGGAAACTTCATTTGTCTAATTATTCTTTACTTGTATTTGTTTTTTTATTTATTTAATTGTGATTGGGTTTTATTGTATTTGTGTGGATTGATAGGTTAAAAAAGCATGTTTGATGCCATTGCTACGAAAATTGTAATTAAGATTGCCAATTTTATTTCGTAGCTAATAACAAATTTTATATAAATATAGCTATGGACAATCTATTATCATGGCTTCAAAATAGCAACAAAATTCTTAAACACTTTTTGTTGCTATAACAATGGAATTACTATAAACTTTTTGTATCTATCGCAATAAACATTGCTATGGCTAACTTGTTGTTATAGTGATAAAATTCGCTATAGGAATTCCATAGCCATGGCGATAAGCATTGCTACGGATTTCTGTTGTCATCTCAACAGAATGTGCTACGAAAATGCCTGTTGGCTTGGCATCTATGATGCACGGATACTCCTAAAATTCACGAAATGCAGTGTCGGACACTTGGGGGACACGGATACGCCTCGGACACGGCTCGGATACGTGGCCGACACGCCACCTGGCGTGTCTAACAAAAAAATTGAAAAAAATAGAAAGGACACGGTGTCGGCGTGTCCGACACGTTTTGGACACGGCGTGCGCTTTTTACACTTTTTAAAGAATTGAGGGGCTGAAATTGCAAATTCTCACTAATTAAAATAAAAGGGGCAGCTGCTGTGCACTTTAATAAGAGGCAGAAACCAAAAAGAAGGAAAAGAAAGTAGCTCCTGCGTACTACTGGAAACAAACATTGAAGCAAGTAAGAACCCTATTTCCTTTATCCTACTTCTTCACACTTTAGATTCATTCTTTGCTTGATTACATCAATTGTTTTGTTGTAAGTGTACGGTATAATGTAAATTTAAACATTTTAAGAGCTTAGTGTAAAGATTTTGTGTGAAAGTCATAAATATGCGTTCTACTTCCAAGTGTTTGATAAAATGCCTAAGAGACATTTAGTTGCTCATATTGTTGATAATTACACCTTACATTTAGATTTAGATCATTTGACATGTATTAATTTATTATGTCATATTTAAAGGACTTGAATTTAGAGACTTAAACTAGGATATTGAGCGTTTAATTATTATGTTGTTTGAATTTTGCTTAAAAATTGAAGGTGTGCTAGTTTGTATTTGTTTCACTTTAGTGCATTATTAATGTTTAAATATTTATGTATGTATTATATAATAATATATGCATTATAATATATATTATTAATTATTATATATAGCCGTATCCCTGCCGTGTCGTATCCTAAAATTTTTGAAAATTCGTATCCCCGTGTCCCCGTATCCGTATCCGTGGAACATAGCTTGGCATTGAAATTTGCTATAGACCATTTGTCACCCTTGCTATGAAAATGGCTATAGAATTTGTTTATGAATTGGCTATGAATATTCCTACACTCTAGCTACAAAAATAGCTTCGAAAGTTGGATGCTTAACATAACTACGAAAATGGCTATGGAATTTCATAGCTAACGGATAGCTACGGAACTTCTAAATTCCGTTGCCACGTTTAGCGACGGGGTATCCGCATCGGAGGCCTGCTACGGTCATTTCGTTGCGATAGCCACAAATTCATAGGGAACAACTACGAAATCGCCGTAACTGATGCCCTGCTTTCTTGTAGTGTCCCATCGTTAACTCCCCCGTTCAATAGTTAACGGAGGGTCAATTTTTCCTCCAAAAAGATGATTTTGGCGCAAAAAACACGAATTTCAGCTATTTTTTCTTTAATATCTAATATCTGCCCCAAAAAATCCCATCTTCTCCAACAATATAGTACCCTAAAAACGAAAAATGAGTTCGTTCATCATCTTCTACCTCAAATTCTCGTTCTTCTTTCAATGATTCATGACCAACACTAACAGAAATTCTATTATGCAAATGTGGAATTAAGTTTCCACTGAAAGCAGAAGGTTCAGGGACTGCCCATATTATGAGGTAAGCTTCTATCTTTATTACAATTAATTTATTTACAAAATACACAAATTAATTTTGTCTTGAATTAATAATATTTAACATACCAAGAAATTTTGTGGAGTGTTTCAATGGTGAGATCCTTGGATGTGTAATATGGCAAAAGAAATAATTCATGGCTTGCTTGAAAAGTGTAACAAAATGGAAGTTAAAAATATCAAAGCTTTCAGCATCAAAGAAGAGAAAATGATGTTTGAAATCTATTTTGCAAACTTTAGAGAATAGAAGATGTATATGGACATGGAAGCTTGCAAGATTAAAGAGGAGAAAATGCAAGCTGAAATCCTAGCATTCAAGATGAAAGAAGAAATTCAATCTCTCCAGAAGCAGCAACACAAATCATGCATGAAAGACGAATTCAAGCTCATTTTTTGTATTTAGGGTACTCTAGTGTTGGAAATGATGATATTTTTGGGGGTGAAATCTAACATAAACGAAAAAATAGCTGAAATCCGTGTTTTTGGCACCAAAATCGTCACTTTTTGAGGGAAAGTTGACCCTCAGTTAGGGACCAAAATCGATTTTACTGTATAAGTGGGGGACGGAAAATGAAATTTTCCTTTAGCATAATCTTTGTTAATTTTTTCTGCTATTAACTTATTTTACATTTTCACTTAGCATATTTAAGATGTGAGAAGTTGGGAATTCTAAAATATAATAGATTATTTTTCTTGAATTACAGATAATTTTTCACAATCGTATTTCCATTCACAAATTTGTGCAATATAATCTATTTTTCATTAAAAAAATCTCCTATGTATCACAAGTTCAGCATTTATAATTCAACTACTCATATGAAATTCAAATCACTCTTTCATGTGATTTCTTTTGACATCAACCCAAATGCCAAAAAAAAATAAAAATTAATTACTAAACATCAAAAATTCGAAATTATTGTTTTTTTTTTTTACCCAATAGATATTGAACTTTATATGTGAAGTAAGAACTTGATTTGGTGAAAGAAAGTTAATATTATTATTTTAGATAAATATTATTGATAACTAATATTATTTTTTGCATAATGTTTGACCTAATATAAAAATATGAAGTAAAAATAATGTAAAAACTTGATGTGAAATTAACTAATGTATGTAAGAAAGCTAATATTATTTTTTTGAATACTTTTTTAAAATAATTAATAATGATGTTAAAACATTAAAAATGTGAAGATAAACCTTAAAAATAATGAATAGTATAATGAAAGTTATATTTGTCTTACATATTAAGAGAAATTGTGTGTTCAACTAATACATGTGCATTTTGATAATTAGTTAAAAATAAAGTGAATTTGAAGTATGGTTATCATTTTGGGAGTGTTAATATCAACTCCCAAATAGTATCGTTATATATTTTATTGATTTTTTGTAACTTTATTTTCATTAAATATTAAAATAAAACAACTTGCAATTTTTAATTTGCATAGAAATTAGATGAATCCATGCGACTTTCAAACCACCATGCCATTTTAAATTAGACCTCTCTTCAAATTTCCATTTAAATAATATATTTAGTATCAGTGATTAGTTGGCGACACTCTGTCACTATATTTTTCTTTTAAATAATATGTTTAGCAACAGTGCTAAAAAGTCTAAAACACATCTTTTCTGGGATCAATTTTACTTGAAACAGATATTGAAATTTGCACAAATAATGATGATTTTCCACCAAAACCAAATCCAAGAATTTCTGTCAAAACCATTTCTGCTTTCTCTCATCACCTGCTTATCAATATATTTTCTCACCAAAAAGTTATACAAAAATCGTAGTAACAAACAACTGCCACCATCACCACCAAGGCTACCAATCTTAGGAAATCTTCACCAACTAAGCCCGTTGACTCACCGTTCACTCCAAATCTTAGCCCGAAAACACGGCCCGATCATGCTTCTTCACTTCGGAAACAGGCCCGTGATCATCATCCAATCATCTCATGCAGCCATGGAAATAATGAAAACAAACGATCTGATATTCGCCGATAAACCCGGTTCAAACACAACCCGGAGACTTTTCTACGACATGAAGAACATATCAGTGGCGCCGTACGGTGAGTATTGGAGGAAACTGAAAAGCATTTGTGTTCTTCAGCTTTTGAGTAGCAAAAGGGTTCAGTTCTTTCATGCAATAAGGGAGGCGGAAACAGCGCTTTTGATGAAAAAGATAAAAGCGTGTGTTTCAATTAAGCCGGTGAATCTGAGCGGAATGTTTAGGTCGTTAACTAATGATGTGATATGTAGAGCTGCGTTTGGGAGGAAGTACAGTGAAGGGGAAGATGGGAAGAATTTTTTGATGATTATTAAGGAGGTTATGGAGCTTTTGGGGAGTTTAAGTATTGGAGAATTTATTCCTTGGCTTTCGTGGATTAATCGTGTTAATGGTTTTGATGATAGAGTTGATAAGGTTGCGAGAATACTTGATGATTTCTTGGAGAAAGTGATTCAAGAGCATGAGAATGATTCGGTTAGGGATGGAAGTGGAGAGAATTTTGTTGACATTTTGATTAATATTTATAAGGATGGTTTGGATGGTGTCTCCATTCATAGAGATAGTATCAAAGCTATTATTCTGGTGCGATTTCTCTCTCTCTCTCTCTCTCTCTCTCTCTCTCTTTGTCTTCGTTGTTATCTTGTATTGAGGGCAAATTAACAATTGTCGGGATTCGTTGTTTGGGCCAAAATTGCATAGCCCGCCCTAGGCTCGGAATTGGCCCACTATAAGTAGGTCTAGGTTATTTATCTTGGGCCTAACCAAGAACAACTTGCCTGAGCGCATGGGCTTTGAGGGGGACTGACCTAGGCTGATCTGGTTCACTGGACACCAATGTTGACATGGCCCACCCTGGGCTCAGAATTGGCCCACTATAAGTAGGCTTGTGGCCCTAGGTTATTCATCTTGGGCCTAACCCGAGAACGGCTTGCCTGAGCGCAGACTTGGGATGGGTTTGGCCTCTCTCATAGTAAGGGGAGGGGGTGTGGTGGCTCGAAAGGGGACTAACCTAGGCTAATCTGGTCCACTTGACACCAATGTTGACATGGCACACCCTAGGCTCAGAATTGGCCGACTATAAGTAGGCTTGTGGCCCTAGGTTATTCATCTTGGGCCTAACCTGAGAACGGCTTGCCGGAGCGCACGATTAGGCTGGGTTTGCCCTCTCTCATAGAGTTGGAGGTGGCTAGGAGGGGGAATAACCTAGGCTAATCTGGTCCACTTGACACCAATGTTAGCATGGCCAGCCCTAGGCTCAGAATCGGCCCAATATAAGCGGGCTAGTTTTGGTCCGAGCTGACCCTAGGCTATTCATCTCCACTTGACACCAATGTTCGCATGATATGTATTATGCTCAAAATCGGCTCAATATAAGTGGGCTCGTAGTTTTGGGCCGAGCTGACCCTAGGTTATTCCTCTCAACCTTACACTGAGACCGGTTGCTTGAACTCAGGCTTGGGCTGGGTTTGGCCCCTCTAGATGGGCCCCGGTGGGCTTAGCCTAGGCTAGTCGAGCCCAGTTGACATCTTGATATTAGGTAATTAAGATATACTTTGGCTCATATGGAGTGAAGCTGTTGATATGGTATCATGATGCGTACGTATGTTTGATACTTACATATAAACTGTTATAGTATACCTTAAAATTCTACATCTAAAATTAAGGGCTAACTTCTACTCATTGTGTTTGCCTAAAATAGGCGGTGTGGGAAAAAATGCTTCTATACCCTGTGTTGCATATACCGAAGAATGTAGATCACACCAAATCAGTAATTATATACACTATGTGCACGTGGTATGATTTACACCGTTTGTTGTTCAACACCGGATTTCCGGGTTTACACAAGTATTTTTCCATGTGAGGAGGAGCCAGACCCCAACACTATGTAGGCCTATACATTAAGCTTATTTGGATAGTTTCATGTACCTCTTTTAGATGTAGGGAGATTCTATGCTCTTCGCTCATGAACATAATACGATTTGGTGAACCACATATATCTTTGGTGACTATATCTTTCATCCATGTTATTTTGATTTGAGCATTATTCAAATTTAAGCAATGTAAGATGCTAGACTTTAAGGAACATCCGAACATTGACTTGCATTCTTTCACTTTGTACAAGTACCAACTAACATAAAATTTTTCATGTCTTTTCTAATCAATACCAGGATATACTTGCTGGAGGAACTGATACAACGTCAGCAACCCTAGAATGGACAATGACAGAACTCCTAAGACACCCTGTAATCATGAACACTTTACAAAATGAAGTTAGACAAATCATGCAAGACAAACACGACATAACCGACAATGACTTGGACAAAATGCACTATCTTAAAGCCGTGGTTAAGGAAACTCTTCGTTATCATACTCCAATCCCATTTATGGCCCGAGAAGCCAAAAAAGACGTGACGGTTGGGGGATACGATATTGAAGCAGGGACAATGGTCATAATTAATGCATGGGCTATTGGTAGAGATCCTTTGTCTTGGGATGAGCCCGAAAAGTTTAAGCCCGAAAGATTGTTGAATTGTTCGATTGATTTTAAGGGTCAAGATTTTGAGTTGATTCCGTTTGGGTCCGGAAGAAGAGGGTGTCCGGGGATTGGATTTGCAATGGCAAGTGTTGAACTTGTATTAGCAAATCTTGTGCAGAAATTTGAGTGGGGATTGCCTGAGGGAATGAAAAGAGAGGATTTGGATAATATAGAACAGCCTGGTGTTACAATTCATAGGAAAAATCCTCTTTTTGCTGTTGCAAATCAAAGTTCAGATGGTACTAATAACAATTGATCCAGATTTTTTTTCTCAGAATTCCCAGTTTATATGATTAGTCATTAATTGATTTTCCGGATCATTCATTTCTGAATTTTCTATTGCAACATTTTGTTTCTTCTCATGTTTCATAATATTCATGCACGAAAAGTGTATAAAATCCAAACCAACTTTGTGTTTTGGAAAAAACTTTATCTACTTGGCGATCATAAGTTAATTAGTGGAATACAAAATGAAATAATGTGGGAAAAATGCAATTTTGGTCCCATAACTTGGCCCATGTATGGACCCAATATTTTTGACTTTAGTATTAATTATACGTCCCATAACTCCAAAAAATATGTATTTTTGGTCCTAAGATACTATTACATCATGTATTTGGCGGAATCGGCATGTGGGGCTCACTTTTTTGGAGTTATGGGACCAAAAGCACACATTTTTGGTGATCCCACGTGAGCCGCACATGCCAATTCCATATAAATACATGATATAATCATATCTTGAGAATAAAAATGCACATTTTTTGGAGTTATAGGACGTATAATGCTAAAATCAAAAATACTGGGACCAAAAGCACACATGGGCTAAGTTGTGGGACCAAAATTGCAATTTTCCCGAAATAATGTCATATACCATAGTTTTCATACTACCAATTTTTCATTTCCCCTAAAAAGTTACGTCTTCTTCGTTAGAAAATATACAAACATCTATATATGAAATAAAATAATAGAGAAATTTTTATTTTGGGACCTCCAGTTATACGCCTAATCCGATTTTGGCCCCAAAGTTACACCGCTCATCATATATAGTCTCCAAATTACCACATTTTCATCCAATGTGGTCCCTCCGTCTAATTTTCCGTCAAATTGGTAACTGTTGGGGATTATTGAAATGTCAAAAATTATGTTTCGCACCCCCAAAAGCATAACTTTTGACATTTTCCAACCCAAAAAAGACTAATTGACAAATTTCACCATTTAATCATAATGTTATTGATAAATTATGTCCAATCCACTTCTCATCTATATCTACGGCTTTACTACCGCATTCAAAACAACAAAATGCAAACAATAAGATGTTAAGGAGAAAGAAAATACTTTGGTAAATTTATTTAGTTGGTGGTCCACATTTCAAATTATATGTAGCGCTCTTTATAGGGCTAATTGCATTTTTCATCCCGTATCTTTTTCACTTCTAGATTTTGGTCTTTTTTTTTTCGTTTTGCAAAGTCGCCTGTAACTATCCACTTTTTTGGCAATTTTAGTCCGATTTATATTCCCAATTCAATACAAATAAACTAAAATATAATATTTTTAGTTATTGGGTCGTCACACATACCAATTTTATTTTATTTTATTTTCAATTCAAGATACAAAGTAATTCGAATTATGAACACCCTCAACTCGTCACTATACTATTTATTTTAATAAGCAAGTATAGAAGAAAGTACTATTTATTTAGTTTTCTAAATGAGTAGAAAGGTGCAATAAATATGTCTAGTAATGATCAAGCTGACCGGACCATACCTCTTCCGCTTTGTCTGCGTGTGTGTGTTTTCTAGTGTGTTTGCTTGTAAGTGTGTTTCTTCTATGGGCTTCTTCTGATGGAGGTCGGCGCAGCGGGGTAACTAGTTGGCGTAGATCGGCGGGGGTTGTGGAAGATGAAGTGAACAGTTTTCTTTTTTCTGAAATTTTATTATTAGGAAAATATTTTTTTATTACTTTCTAATTTTTAATTTTGGTCTTCATTATCAAATTTAATGCAAGTAATGTAAATGTTAAAATTATTCATCGTTTAGAAGTAAAATATAGTTTTATCAAAATATAAAATTTTGAAATATTATGTGAGAAATATTGATATTGATTTAAATATAATTAGCTATAATTGTTTTGAAGATAAGAATTTTTTGATTTTCCGGAATTTTGCATTTTATTTTTTCTAAACTTTTGTCTTTAAATACAACACTTTTAACATTTGTTTAAATTCACTGTAATGAATTGAATATTAAACTCTAATACTTTACCAATAAAAAATAATTTTATTCAAATTTAAGTTAAAATATATATTGCTGACATTTTTGTAAGCTTTTTTCTTCTTACATTTTGCATTTTTAACGTTTTTCTAATTATTAGATACATATTAATTTTTTTTGACATTTTTCATGATATAAAATTCTTTAAATAATTTTTAATATTGTTGAAAAAAGTTTATGATACTTTTCTGATACGGCATTTTATAATTTCATAATATTGTAAAACAGAATACACTTAGGTATACTTTTCCTCCAACATAGTGTCTATGTGAAACAATTATCATATGTGGCATATTCCTTAGGGCCACATAAGCAGCTGGAAAATTCAAAAAATATCCACAAACTATAGGGGCATGTGCGTGACACGTCATTTCTTCCGGTGAAATTAAAATTTTCTAATAAAAAAAGGGACTAAATCCACAAGTTTTATGTAGTTATTGTCCTTAAATTGCTAGCGTAAAAAAAAATGGGACTAAAAATGCCACCTCCATATAGATACAAAACTAAATTTGCAATTGTCTCCATCAATGACATACTTAGTAGAGTTTCATTGGCCACATGATTAATTTCGATCTCGACTCAAGCTAGAAACATTTTTCAATTTTTTATTATTATTGAGAATTTCATTATATTAATGCGAAAACTTTTACATGGGAGATGACAATACAACATGATAATATCGTCAATCAAAGTAACAAAAATACTTATTGGTGCATATACCAGAAGTTACAAAACAACTGAAACCTAAAAATTAAATTTTAAAGACCAAAACTCTCATACGTGGAGACTAGAACTCTCATGTGGGAAAATAAAAAAAATATGTATTGAATACCCTAAAAGCTCAAAAACATATACGATAAATCCTCGTCAAGTTGAAATTCACCCTTGGGCGCATTAATTCGTCAAAAAAGGGAGGATGAAGGAGGACGTGGAAAACGCAATGTTGTCACTAACCAACGAATCAAAACACTAGAAAATACGTACAAAGTTAGAAGTAGAATCTCAAAATTCAAGTCCAAGTAGAAGACTAACAACAAACCTCAAAATTCCACAATGTTCATGTTGTCAAAACCAAGAATCATTTCGCATTTGAATTCCAGGAAATATCAACCATTACACTCAATTATATATATACCAACATAATCTTGTTTTCTCCAATAGACACATAACAACAAAATGGTTGATCTTCTACATTTCATACTCCCTCTTTTTCCTATCATTTTATTCATCTTCCTCCACAAACGCCGTTCCCCACCGCCCCATAAAACGCCGCCGCCGTCACCAAGAAAGCTTCCAATAATTGGAATTCTTCACCAACTCGGCACATATCCCCACCGCTCACTCCACTCTTTATCCGAACGCTATGGCCATCTCATGTTGCTTCATTTTGGTCGTGTTCCGGTTCTTATTGTCTCCTCAGCTGATGCCGCCTGCGAGATCATGAAAAACCAGGACTTAATCTTTTCAAACAGGCCGAAACTAAGCATCCCCAATCGGCTACTATACGGCTCGAGAGACGTGTCCTTTGCTCCATATGGGGAGTACTGGAGACAGGTGAGCATAGTTCAAACTATCGACTGATATTCACTAGATATATCAACTGATATGCAATAAATATCCAGTTAATAAACCCTTGGAAATCCATAAATATTAGCAACTGTTATTTTCTGAGTTTATATGTATCTCCGATTATCTTTCGATACTATTAGATTTCATGTTATTATTGGGTCCATGTCGTTATATCATTGACAATAACGACATTCGATATTTTTGAATTATCTCTAGTGTCGTTCTGAATACTAATGGAATTTAGCTCAACACGAGATCTTCTAATTTAAAATCATATGTCATCTTAAATTCTATTTGATATGCTCAACATACATGCATAAAATTTAAGCTACTTGTATATTTTGTCAGAAAATTTATACATGTGCCTGGATATGATAAATGCAATAAAGAATGAAATATGATATAGAACAGAAGATCTGATTTAAAAATTAGCTTGTATGGTATATTATCTAATGGATACATTTAATTCATTTACATAATCAATGTTTAATTTTTAAAAGATTTATATAAATATAATAATTGTTTGTCCCTGTGACTATTAATGAAATATTTTTAAAATTAAATTTGAAAATAACATTATACTATAACTTTATTAATACTTGATGCAATAAAAATGTTTTACAATATATTAATGAGTAGTACTTTATTAATTCTTAAATAACATTGTACAAACAAATGTTGGTATATGTCAAGATCCATGCGCACCATTATCTATTAATATTAGCACTAATACTGCAACTTTGAACCATGCAGGTGGGGAAGAAGAAGGATTCGATTTTGTGGATATATTACTTGAATTTCAGAGAGAAAATGAAGTTATTTCTCCGGTTGAAAATGATACAATTAAAGCTCTCATCTTGGTAATAATCTTTTTCACTTGTGTTTACTTTTTTGGATTATTGCATAAAGATATGTACGAGTGCGGTTAGTTATATACAGAACAAGAAAATTTTGGTATATGTACAAGTACATTATAATTTGTTATCATAGGTATGGTAAAAGAATCAACATAAAAATATGGGCAAAATGTATTTTGTACCCTTGAATTATTCACTTTGTATCATTTAGGTCCCTGAACTATCAAATGTAACAAAATGGTCCTTGAACTATCAAACGCAACAAAATAGTCCCTCGATTTGATGGACGTGTTTGGCTTGCATGACATGTTGCTGACGTGACATAAGTTTGACCATTAAAATGTGACCATTGAAAAAGTTTGCCTATTTGGCCCTCACTTGCTTTCAATAAAATGTGTTTTTTGTATTTGTAGTTTTGCTATTTTTTAACCATTTGGTTACCATGTTCTACGCACTTGTGTGCAGAATATAATACGTGGATTTTCTACTATTTCTTAGGAAAATTTACTAAAACCTCCTTAATAAACTTTATACCCAAAAAGTCTTTTATAATATTTTTTTAATCCAAAAAACTCATTTTACCAACTTTTGTTTTTAAAAAAACCCAATATTTAGGGTTAATAAATTTATGAACATAATTGTCCTTAATCTTCTATGGCAAAAAAGAATCAATTGTAGTTTTATCTAAAAAAATTATTTAAGTAAAAATTTTATATCGATAATTGATACTAATTATGATTTTAACTTTACATTTTAAGTTTTTTAATCTTCTTAAAAATTTTTAAAAGTATATTTTTAAATAATTACCATATTAAAAATAAAATAAATTATATAAAAATAGTTAAAGTACTTAATATTAAAAAATAACATTCATGTTATACTATTTATCAATTTAAAAAGTTAACCAAACACATCCTTAAGTCGAGGGACTATTTTATTATATTTGATAGTTCAGGGACTATTTTATTACATTTGATAGTTCAGGGACCTAAATGATATAAAGTGAATAGTTCAGGGTACAAAGAGTATTTTGCCCTAAATATTTTATGTTATACATATGTTAGATATGATATGTTAGAAGTTGTGGTTAGGAATAGGCACATAAGCATGAATGGAATGGCGCAAAGGATTAATAGAAGCACGAGCAAAACACAAATTTAAATGAATTATTTGAGAGCAAGATAAAATTTATTGTTGCATTATTTTTCAATTTTTAGTGTTTATAGATATGCGAGACTTATATGTAGGTGTAATATATGCTTTAATTAATAGTTATAGTTATAACAAATGTAGAGATAACTATTTACAGAAAATTAATATTGCCTTAAGTTAATTGTGCAATAAGTATTGACTTAGTAGTTATAGAATATTTAACATGACTTAAGGTTTGAAATAGAAATTATTTTACAGAAGCAAGAAAGTATTATCCGTTCAATATAATATGAAGTAATTTACTAAATGGGTCAAATCAAAAAAGTAAGAATATTTTTTAAGTTCATAATGTATATGAAAAACGAAAATATTTTATTTATTCGAATATCGTACACCATATAGCAGCTCAAACCAACACAAGGCATCAAAGGGCCATAGAAAATGAATAAATACATCAAAGTATGATGGAAAAAAAACTCAGTGTCTTATATTCGAATTTGTGATCAAACTTTCCTTACAGGACATGTTTGCAGCTGGAACCGACACGACTTCTTCCGTATTGGAGTGGGCGATAGAAGAGCTCATAAGAAGCCCAAAAACCATGAAGCTAGTGCAAAACGAAGTAAGAGAACTAGCCAAAATGAAACAAGAGATAACCGAAGATGACAGAGAGAAAATGCATTATTTGAAAGCCGTGATCAAAGAAACCCTTCGACTACATACACCTACCCCACTTCTAGTCCCTCGGGAATCAACTCACGACACCAAAGTAATGGGCTATGATATTTCTTCTCAGACACGGGTAATAATCAACGCTTGGGCAGTTACGAGAGATCCGTTAGTATGGAAAAATCCCGAAGAATTTCATCCAGAGAGGTTTTCGGACAATAGTAGCATAGACTTTAGAGGGCTTCATTTTGGGTTGATTCCATTTGGTGCGGGTAGGAGGGGCTGCCCAGGCATTACGTTTGGTGTCACCGTTATTGAACTTGCATTAGCCAAATTGGTGCACAATTTTGACTTTGGATTGCCTAATGGAGGAAGAGAGGAGGATTTGGACATGAGCGAGGCCAATGGTTTAACAATCCATAAAAAGCTCCCTCTTCATGTAGTTGCCACCCCACAATCTTGTTAGTTCGGTAGTTCCTTTTGTTTTTCATAAATAATTATGATCGGAGATACATTATGATGTGATTATCATCCAGTGCTTCGATAATAATCCGGTTCCCGAAAAGAAAATATGATTTTCATGTAACTCTCAAACATGAACATGTATAAGAAACATAGTGTGATTATTTACCTGGTGATGAGTATTAAACCAAGGGATAATTACATGCATAGCCCTTCACTTATTGAATAATTATCACAAGCCCCCTGAGGTTTTGTAAATTATCAAAAAACACTTCAATATATGACAACTTGAATAATAGGCAAGGGGGTGAAATTTAATATGCTTTTTATACTGAAATATGTTGAAATTGTAATATAATTTGGCAGACAGAGGACCTATATGGTAATTCTTAAACCTCAGGGTGTTTTTCGGAAGTAGAATCTCACATAGAGGGTATCTATGTAATTTATCATAAACGAGGTAGGCCAACAAAACACATGCTTTTCATAAACGGACAAGTAATTTAGGCTGCAAATGTACATACAGCTCAATAAATTCTCGAGGATACCACCTAATTAAGAAAGCCAAAGTATGAAATAGAAGTCTCAAGAATAATATATATACCACCCTGCATGCATATATAGAAAACAAAGATAGGTTTGCTGTACCCAATACATTTAAAAATGTAACCCTCATCACTGAACAAAAGGAATCGAGGATCTTTCATGGTACATTCAAGAATCAAGATTAAGGCAAACTATTATATACCTTTTATCCCAAGTCGACAATAAAACAGCAAAGATGAGGAGGCGGTTCACACTGAGTAGATATTAACACGAAGGTTATCATTTCCGAAGTCTCTTTGTTCCTCTAGGATTTGCTTTGCTGAAGTCACAGCAGAAGGGCTAGACATATCCAAGTCAATGATTTGAAGAGTTGATATTTCTCCAATATCAGAGGGGATACTTTCGAGCTTCCAACAATTCTCTACAATGAGGTGCCTAAGAACTGGGAAGTGAGTACTATCACCTCTCCAGTGCACCAAATCTGAGCCATCGATCAAGAGGAAATTTAAACGGCCAAATTCCCCTTCAGTTGGTTCCCACTCTGGCCCAATAAAAGCGTAATCTCTTAACTTAAGCCGTTCAAGATTAGGCAAGGACCCTACCATTGTCATATCTTTCCAAGGAATTTTGCAACCTCTCAAAGTTAACTCTTTAAGCCCTATAGGGAAAGCAAGATTTGGAGGGAAACCATAATCAGGCAACAGAAAAGCTTCGTGTGTAGGAAAAGATCTAACACTGCATTTCAATACTTCGAGTTGGTTTAGACAGACAAGATTGTTGACATAGAAAGGTGCAAAATCCCATGTTTCCATCCAAATTCCTAATTTCTTTAGATTCGGGACTTCTTGAAGGACGTCTTTTGTGCAAAAAGAAGCATTTATCTCGGAAAGTGATTGCAGGTTTTCGAGAAAACCATTGGTTTTCCACCCTGGTAGCAGACAAGGAAACTCAGACAAATACCAGACATGGAATTTGAGATGTCTTAGTCTTGGCATTGACCAGATTGCTAATGGTAGAGGTCTTGGACACGGGGCGAAGGTTTTAAACAGAGGAAAGAATATTAATGTCTGAAGATTCCAAAGTTTTGAAATCGATTCAGGAATCTCCCCGTGATAAGGAAAAGCAAGATATCTCAAGTTGACTAGTTCAATTATTTCCATTGGGAACTCGAAAAGTACTGCTTGAGTTATATCCAAAACCCTAAGTAGCTTAAAATCAGAATATAAGCTTGATGGGATGGGTTGCCCACCGGTGTATGAAATAGAACGGACAAGTGAAACTGTTATCCCTGCTGTAAAACCTTGTTTACAGGTTTCTAATAAGGAACCAGCCAAAACAATTGGTAAAATACTTATGCATTTGAAGAATGGATCATCGGATGAAATATTTGGACAAATACTTATGCGCCGTTTGAAGTACATACCTTCCCGAAAACCGTCAACACCACACTTATCAATGACGTGAAGAAACTTTTCCTTTCGAGCCTCTCGAATGCACAAGTCTCGTAAAAGATCATGGATGCCAATGACTTTGATCCCACCATGCCCTTTTTCGTGCCTCTTATGTAAGACCAAAACGAGACTTCTTTCAACGAGCTCCGACAAGTACTCCTCAGCCACCTCTTCTACAGTCTTGGTTCTGCTTTGTTTTAGAAATCCCTCAGCAACCCATAACTTGATAATTTTGGAGACGGATATCTTACAATCTTCGGGAAAGACACCCATGTAAAGGAAACATGCTTTTAGATGTTGTGGCAAATGATCATAACTCAAGTTCAGTATCTCCAATATAGTATCAGCATCTTTAGCCACTATAGAATGCAAATTCTCTGCCACATTTTTCCATTCATCAGGTGTTCTATTGACCTTAGATAGAAGTCCAGCAATCACAACAATTGCAAGTGGAAGTCCGTGGCAATCATGTGCGATTTCCTTTCCAACTCTCTCTAGCTGAGGAGGACAACATTCTTCTCCAAACACCTTCGCACGAAGCAGCTCCCAACTTTTATGACATCCCAAAAGACGCATATTATGAAGTGAGCTAAAACCACCAGCATAAGTAGCCACACTCTCTAACCTAGTAGTCAAAACGACACGACTACCATTTTGGTTGTCTGGGAAAAACCTTCTGAAATCATCCCACGCATCATTACTCCACAAGTCATCCATCACAATCAGATACCTCCTGCCGCTCAAAGTCTTGTACAAAAGCTCCGCCACATGATGATCGCCTTCTCCAATAAGCACCTTGTCGTTAAGCTTACCCAACGAATCTAGAAGTCGTATCAGCACGTCGCGAACATTATAATCTTGAGATACCGTTATCCAAGCACGAGCATCAAAGCGATTCACAATAAGCGGATCAGTATAGACATTTTGGGCCAAAGTAGTCTTGCCAATGCCGCCCATCCCCACAATCGGGATAACTTCGAGTTTCGAAGATGATCCAGTTAGTCTATCCATTATTGTTAAGAAATCACCATCCAACCCTACAGTAACACTCTTCTCACTAAAATTATGCCTTGATGGACCAGCAGGCAGAGATTCCCTAATTTCTTCAACACCACACCTCTCACCAATTTCCTTTACCTCTTCCACAATAGAATCAATTTCTCTAATTAATTTCTCCAACCGAAAATACGACCAATTAAACATCCTATCCCTGATCTCCATCCCAAAATCAAATACTCGAGAAGAAGGTAACATAACCTGGAGTGCAGAAAGTAATTTTGCATACGAATTTACTGCCAAATCTAGAATACGAAAAGCGCTTGCCGTATTGAAGTTGTATACGGTTTCTTCAATGATATCTTCCAATCGATACGATGTATCTCTGATTTTTGTTGCTAGATTTACCGATTCTTCGCCCCCTTTTTGTCCAGATTTGTCCAGAAACTGTTGCAAGAAGCTCAATTTTTCACGGAGAGATTCAAATCTTTTCTTGTGATGTAGAATCAGATGGCGATCGGGGTGAAGGATGTTGTCGAGTGTTTGGCTGAGCGAAACTACGGCGGCGTACGCCATTTCTATGGTTTCTTCTCTAGTAAACAAGCAATGAAGTGTATAGTGAATGGTGTATGGTTTCCAAAGTAGAAATTCTACTTAATAAATTGGTGGGAAAGGCAAACAAGGATAAACAATTAAAACTTATTGTTTGGGAAATTGCGTCAACCTCCCCGAACTATGGTCATTTGACATCCACACCCCTCCGTATTTGGTATATTAGCATGAACCTCCCATTTTCCAACTTCTTCACTAAATTTACAAATAAAAGACTAAAAAACCCTTCACATTTGCGCCAAAAATGTTAAATTAAATAAGGGTGAATTATGCGCACCCCCTCACTTTAGTGTTAATTATCAAAATCTCCCCTGACTTTTAATAAAGTACAATGAGATTCCCTCAGAAGCCTATTTGTAAATTTTATAGGTGTGAAATTGTAAGATTTTTTAAATACACAGGGGGTGTAATTTTAAAAATGTCTCAATATAAGAGGGACTTTATGTAATTTCGAAAAGTTCAGAGAGTTTTCAGTAATTTGTACTAAAGTGAGGGGGTGTACATGTAATTTTTTCATTAAATAGTATGGAAAACTACCACTATATCACATTGTTAATAGAAATAACAAATAATAAAACATCTTAAATTAAAAAAAAATTCTCTCCTAATTCAAATAATGCGAAATTTCATGAAAAAATATGTTACTATTTTGATTATGCTAATTTAATTTGTTACACCATTTGTCTTATTTATATAAATGGCAATCTTCAATAGGAAAAAGCTAGTACTTCTTTTTTTATTTTCATATTATATTAGTATAAATTCACATTCATGTTTTGAAATTTATAGTGATAATATGGGCGTTCCTTATTATTCAATTAAGACAAGCTTCAAGAAAGAAAGAACAAATATTATGTTGTGCTACTTTTATGTTTTGAACTTTTACTAAAGAATACCATTGTTATTATGAAGTAGTCATTAATTATTATTTTTTTACAAATATTACCATATCTATTTAAGAACAAAAACATGGAGGTATATAAGAAGTGCATTTACTTTTCGCTTTTTTTTTTTTGGTAATATTATATTTTTCAATAGAATATACTACTTCTAAATTAGCACCTTTTTTGAAGAAGTTGTTGAACTTTATTATGTAGAATCATATTTGAATGAATAGAATTTTAAGTATACAAAGATTTGTCAGGTTCTTACTTCAGTACTTATGTTTTTTTGTAAAATAAGAAAATTAGAAGTATTCGGGTTATGATAAATGTTTGAATGATATTGACATACTTAAGTAACAATGTTTATAGACCACAAAAAGAATTCATGGTTAATCAAGAGGATATTTTTTTAAGAGTTTAGAGTTATATTTCTAGAATTTTAAATTGTGCATGTCACATTATTTATTTTTCAATTGTTATGTTAGTTGAACATATTTTGATGATTTTTCATTCTCCACCACATTAGAAGTGAAAGTTAACCTCTTCTAATTCAAAAGTGAATGATATTTGAGTCTTTACTTATAACATATATATAATGAAAAAAATTAAAGTACAGGAGGTTCATGCCAAATTTTCAAATGTGAGGGGTGTAAATGCTAAATGCTCATAGTTTAGGGGAGATCGATGCAATTATTCCTTAATTGTTTAACCATTAAAATAATATCAAACAACTTTCAACAATCCATAAACCCATTTATTTAGCACACGGTATTTGACAGGGAAGTTCTATGCTGGATCGAGATCATTGGTCTTGGTCCAATTTTTATCATTGGATCCCTCAATGGGGGGGGGGATTTACTAAATTACCCCCAGATCCAATGATGAAAGCTAGACCGAGACTATTGATCTCGGTACAACATAGAATTTCCGGTATTTGATGCCTTCCTACAGGTGGAAAGTGAATTTATCGGTTAAAGGTCATGTTCAGCACAACTACCAACCCTTTTATTTAGAATGCAACTAGGTATTTTAATAATACAACTTCGAGGAACCTGTGAAACGATACATCAGTGTAGTTCCCCAAGCTGCAAAATAAATTGAAATATAATGGCTGTGTTAATTTTAATATAGCCCTATCTCCACCCTTCTGAATATTTTGAGTTGGGAAAAGTTATTTTTTTTGTTCCATCTACAACCCTTGTAGCGAGTTTGACATCGTGGTTTATGAACAATGCAATTTTAGTCCAGTGGCGGATTCAGAAATAAATGTCAGTGGGGGCATTCGTCTAGGCCTTTCATTTTTTGCCAAATAGACGAAGGATTCAAGTCCCTCGGTACGGTAAGCTATATTTATGAGAGAAAATATAATAAGAAATTAGGTTCAATTATAACTTTTGACATAATTTATACTCTTATACCTCTTTTATTATAGCCAGAATTTTGGGTTTTAGGGGGTCAAACTCAAAGTAAAGTGAAAAAATGTGATATTTTTTGACCTTGGGTGACAAAATTCAAATATAAAAATTGAGGGGCACTTAATAATTTGAGGGGGAGCACAAATGTAATTTATAATTAAAAATTGAAAAATATCTATACATTAACAAAAAAAAAAGCACTGCCCTCCCCTGAACTAAGCATAGATCCGCCCCTGTTTTAGTCCCATAATACCATTTTTTATTGCAAAAGTGATACTGCCTTTAACAATTAGACGAAGAAAGCATGTTGCGAGTGATCGTTAACACCAGGTTTAGGGTATGTAAAAAATACAATATTTGGTCTATACTTTAGCATTTTGTTGCAATTTTTGTACAACCATTAAAAAATTAACGGCTAAAGCCACTTACAAGCCCGTAATTTACCTGTTCACTGCATTTTCTTTATTTCATTATTTTGAGGGGGACAAAATGTAGTATTAAAAATTGTGAGGCGAGTTGTCATTCAAAAACAATAAATCTGCATGGTACGTGTGAAGGAAATATTTATAGAAAGAATCATCTCACAAAATGTAAAAAAATAAGAAACATAAATCTCATTAAATCTTCAAAATACACTTAAAATCGCAGGAATAATCAATTAAAGATGCAAGATAATAGTATGTTAAATAGTTCTTTTTTCAATTTTTTAAATTTTCACGCAATAACCCCATGTAAAGTTGTTACTGCAAAAGAAGTATAGTTTTCAATTACCTTAGAGTTTTATCAAGTATTGTACAATCTTCTTCAACATTGAAAATATTAAGTATATGTTTTATTCAATATGATAGAATTGGCTTATTTAAGAAAAGCAATTAATTAGTGATGAGAAAAACTTATGATGGAGAATTTATAATTTTTTAGGGAAAAGTGGAAGGAATAATCATAAATGTGATTCTATATTGAATTTGACATTTAATAATTTGTAAAGTATAGTATTCACTTTTACTTAATAAATAAGAAATTATTATATATTTTATAATTTATAACTTTTATGCTCCTTTAATCATCATAATTATTAGGCTACTCTCCGTTAGTTTCTAATGGACGGGGGTTTTCGTGCTGGGTTTTCAGAAACACAGGGGTATATTAGGCTACTTTTTTAATATAAGTAAATTTTATATAGATTTCGTGTTTTAAAGGGGTATGTTATGCAATTTCTCCTTATTGGATCAGACAAAGTCCTTTAGCGAGGTGGGCTTCTTTACTTATCAACCAGATGTTCCAAGTTGGGCTTAGATTTGAGAGTCTCCTTAAGTGTGTTATGAGGACTAAGGTGTGTTAAAACTCTAGATATTTGTGTCATAGGTGGAAGATGAACGAGACTATGTCTGAATATATATATATATATTTTTGTAAGTAAATCGGTTACATATATAATAAATAAAAATAACTTACAATTAGTTAAGAACTATTATAAAAATATAGAAAGATTCACACATTATTGATGGGAGTAAAATCCAAGAACTTTACTAGGTTAGGGTCTTTGCCAATAGAGCTACTATTTTTCAATAACTAGGTTACATCAAAATTAAAAAATATTAGTTCACTATCTTGTGGGGTTGTTCTATGAGATTTTATTTACTTAAAAATAATAATAGGCTCACTTTATTGAATGAACGAGGATGATATTAAAGAATGTTGCTTTCCTCTGCACTATTGGCTGTCTGTCTCTATATCTATCTATATATTAAATTCATATAAATTACAATGGTAAAAAGTAAAAATTATAATAAGATTGATGACAATTTTGATCACAACATTTCTTTTTTTGGTCCTTCTGCAATGTAAAAATTTTAAATTTATATATATAATACTATCATATTTTGTCGTCTGTATCTGACTTCAATAAAAGTCCAAACATCTAGATTCATACACGTTTACCTAATACTTGTTCTTTTACAAAATAAATTTAATTTATTGATATCATCAGATGCAAGCGGATCCTAGGCCATCTGTAGCGACGTGTATTTTATTTAATTAATATTTATTATTCTATTAAAAAATAATTTCAATTTATATATCTAATATCATGAAATGCATCACATGAATTCATATTGGACCCAGTTACTGTTTGAGTAAAAATACATTTTCTGTTTTTGAACAAAGAGTAAAATACATTTAATAGTAAAAGATAAAGGTTAAGATAATATTTACAAGTCCCACGAATTCCGTTGAACATTAATTGCTCAAATGTCAAAGAAAAATTTATGGATATAAAAATTCTTTTTGTCTCAATCACATGTTCAAAGAGTGACCAGACAGTGACAGGGGGCATTTTATGGCGAATCTTGAGACCCGGTTATATAATATTTAATATTATAATTTTATGTTTCATCTCATATTTAATTTATTTATTAAAATAAATTTATTTCTATAATTTTTATTCCTTAAGATATACGGGACGAAATTGTAATTAGACTAAATAAATTTGTACAGAAAACGAACAAAGTTATGTGGTGCAACATTAAGTGTGAGTTTGACTCAACTTTTGTATAATTAATTATGAGATAATTGATTCTTACAGAATTGATTATGACAAAAGTTAGGATCTATAATTTTTTCAAAACGTAGTTTTGTAACGCAAAAATGTGCGAATGAGATTCTAGGAGCAGGGGACCAAACACATCAAAAATTGCGGTTAAGAATCCAAATGCAATGCTTATGGGCCAAATGGCCTCTAAGAAGCTGAATTCTTGTATTAAAGTACCCTTGCAAGACCATAAAACTTTACAAAATTTATGTATTTTTTTCAAAAATAGCAAAAATTCAGTTTTGGTCGTAATAAAAAGTAGTCGGGTAAAAAAAAGTAGTCGGATAAGTATAGCAATACCAATTTTGTTTATAATATATAATCTAAATGCTACAGCAAAAATCAAATTAAAAAATACATGCGAAAATTCATAGAAAGAGGGACATGAAAAATGCCACTGTTTGTATTTAGAAGAATAAAGGCATTTTCATGCCTCTCTTAGAGGCAATTTCATATACAAATTTCTTATGAAAATGCCTCTGTTAACAGAGCTCATGCTGATATACATACCAAATAATGGCCAGCGATACATATTGCAGAAGGGCCAGTCGAACTATTTACACAATGGTCCCTCGTATAATTGCACGAGGGTCCCATAAAAGACCAAATTTGCATTACGTTACAAGATCCGCGTGTAGTAAAAAGATTCGGGTCGGACTAAAATCATGTCCGTTCATGCCCGACAGGTGGCATTATCTGGGCGACCACTTATAATTGTCAGAACCGTACAACATGGACACCTATAAATATACCTTCTCAACACATATTTGAGGTTCACAATCTAAATTGAGCAATCTCCTCGCTAGCATCGTAATTCCCTAATACCCTTACAAAATGCTTAGCCCTCCATATAAATTTGGGTTTCCTAGCCTCGTAACATACGACCCACCAAGCTGGAAGCATATTAACTTTTTAAACTACGTTACATTTGATCCTTAAGTAGGTACGTAAACAGCTTAGTCATTACTGAGTGTAGTCTATAATCTTTTTTTATTTTTTTTGGTTTATACCAAGGGTTTCCTCCAGCGGATGCCGGAGACTAATCCCTTCGAGGCGTAGAGATCACCGAAGTGGGTTTTGCCTCTTCCAACAAAGTCTTTTCCATACACACGGCCAGGGATCGAACCCTGGACAACATATGCTTAAGGAACCCAACTATCTACCAACTGTGTTGGGCCTTGTTGGTTAGTCTATAATCTTAATTCATCACTTCGTATCATATCACGAGCCAACCCAAATTGAGATACTTCGATCCCAAAATTGACCTATATCACATGCCTATGTTACTCTTAACAGAGGCATTTTGTAAAAAACAAATATAGAGAATGCAGAGCATTTTCATGAAAAAGGAGCTCTGTTTTCATGACTTCCCATTTTCATGCCTATGGTATGCTTGAAAGGTATATTTTTATCTCTCTCTTGTGAAATTTTAGCAAATGCTTCGAAGAAACGTGAGTCACATTAATTGACTAATTGGCGATCGGAACTAATGAGATTTGATTCAGTATTAAATTTAAAGAATTTTAAGGTTCACGAGACTAAACTAAAATAAAGTTATAGGATTATTTTATTCTCACATATAAATATAGGACCAAAATTGAATTTTCTCCTTTAAAATTTAGCAACTTTATTTCTCCGGTCTTGGATAATGATGACTTATGAATCAATCGAGCAGACAATGACAAAATATTCCATTAAAGTTGCCGTTTTTCTGGTCAAACTTTCATCAGCTCACTTTTTCTTTATAATGTTTTGTCATTTTATTCATAATAATTCTTACTAATTTCAGGAAATGTAATGCCATAACCTTGACGCTGCTCCACCAGTTTGAAATTTTCAACTTGGACAAAATTTTAATTTTAGTCGTGTGATTGAGATATAGTCGCAAAATTAATTAATCTATTAAATTATGACAGTAACAATCTAAAATTTTGCCTAAAATACAAATAAAATAAGGCTGAAAAGTGTTAGAATATCTCTTCTAGATTAGTATAAGATTTTTCTTATCTTATATTGCTTTGTATTTATCTTCATAACTTAGAATATCTTTCCTTGTATTTATCTTTCCTTATTTATAGTTTAGGGTTTATTAATTTACAAAGTCTATGTAACTCTATAAATATGTTACTCAATAATAAAAATTTCCTACGGGGTTTTCTCTAATCTAATATGGTATCAGAGTCATGACTTCGAGCCATATTATCTCGATCTCTCGTTTCCGCCACCCTCAAGTCGCCGTCCCTGTCTGGTGTCCCTTATCTAGTTTAGTTTTCCTTTATCTACATTTTTTTTCTCTCTCCTTTGGCCGCGGGCAATGACCGCCGCCAGTTTCTTCTCAGTTATCTAGTTTTCTTTTCTTCTTGTCTAAATGGCCGCCGCCGTCTCAATCTCTCTTGGCTGTTGCCAACTTCTTCTCCCTTATCTCTTTTTCTCTTTTTTTTTTTGTGTGTTTTCCTATGGCCGCCGCTGCCGCCGTCTTCCTTGTTTGGCCGCCAGCCACCACTACACCACTTCTGTGCTGTCGTCGCTACCCGACCGTGCCTCCTACGTCGTCCTCTTCTCGCTCTTGGATGCTCGAACGTCCATCCCAATACATTCGAGCGTGTCCCTCTAGCGCTTTCTTCTTGATTTTTTGGTCCAGTCTCAATATTCAAGACCCGCACGTTTCGACTGCGGGGGACTGTTAGAGAATATAATGTCTTTCCATATCTTTCTAGTATTTATGTTAGTTTAGGTTTTTTTATATTTTCTTGTATTTATTTTTTCCTTGTTTATAGTTAGGGTTTCTAGTTTATCACATGTATGTTTATAAATATATTATTCAGTAATACAAGTTTCCTACAGGGTTTTCTCTAATCTAACCTTGTATCGAGCTAGAGGGTCCCTTCTCTCAACTCTCACGATCTCTCGCTTCTGTTAGCCTCTACTATCGCCGTCCCCATCCGGCTCCCTAATTTTTTTTCTCCTTCCCACACACAACATTGGCAGTCCACCACTCTCTTCGTGGAGTGCAGCTTCTGCCAACAAATCTTTCTTTCTTCTTTCTTTCTCCCTCTCTTTCTCTCTCTTTTCATTATTTTCTCATCTCTAATTCTTACCAACTTTCATGGCGTTAAATTGCAAGTTGTTCAACTCTTATTTTTTTATTCTCCGAATCTTCAAAACAATTTCTTTTTCCCCACGTATAAGTATATGTGGCGTTCTTTTGATTGTTGTTAACATAAAAGAATAGCTATCTTTTTCCTTCAAATTTCATGTGCAATGTATAATTTTTGGTTGTGCCTAGCCATATAGTTGGGTTTTATTACGAGGAAAGAAAAGTACAATACTGCTTAGTGCCAAGATTGATCAAGTGTCAATATATCAAGTAACAATGTCAAGATTATCACAAATAATATGCATTAAGTGACAAAGTCTTAACTTTTGCACAATAATAGTTATCACAAATTTAATGATATTTGCGTCAAAATTGTTATTACAAATGACAATAGAAATCTAGTTATTGTCGAAATTTTAATTGTCAATGACTAAGTTTCAATAGTGACAGTTTTTACATAATTCTTGCCTTGTTAATTGTTAAAAATACACAATTTAATCACAACATATCTTTTTTACTTAATATAATAATATTAGTATTTTATTGTGGTGTGCATCACAAGATAGCAAGTAGATCTTACACGGTACACTTAATTAATTAATTGAATAAAAAAAAAATGTAACATAATAGAATCTTTAAATTATGATGTGGTGCATTTGCCTTCTCGAACTTCGTTGTGCGAAATATTGTCCGCTTGGGCTTGGTTGGAAGTTGATCCTCATGATTTCGTACTAAAAAAATCTCATTAGGGAGGGAGGAGATTGAAACTTATAAGCTTATCAAATACCTCGTCTCCATCTGATGTGGGCCGGAGTTTGTACATATTAGATAATAATTTCGAAAGCCATCCTAAAAAATTAAAACCTTGTTGACTGAGTGGACTCACCTACTTCTTTTGAATCTTATAAGCAAATTAAATCTAATTAATCCATAAGCGAGATACGTTAAGGATTGCATATATGTAACTCTTCACAATTATTCAAGCAAACAAAAACCACATACATTACATGCAAAAAAACACAAAAACCATGTCCAAATTCCAGGCTCTGATTCAACAAAAAATGAATGAAATTCTATTACATCCCTTCATATTCCAAGTTCTTATATCATTATTCTTCTTCTGGTTTATCACCAAATTATTCTATAAACCCCGTGGAAACAAAAATTTACCTCCATCACCATCAAAACTATCAATACTCGGAAATCTCCATCAACTAGGCCCATTACCTCATCAGAACCTCCAACACTTAGCCAAAAAACATGGCCCGATAATGCTCCTTCACTTCGGCAATGTCCCAACTCTTATCGTCTCATCAGCAGATTCAGCTCGAGAAATAATGAAAATCCATGATCTAACTTTCATAAACAGGCCCGAATCAAGCATTAGCAGGCGACTTCTTTACGACAATAAAGATATATCGGTTGCGCCTTACGGAGAATACTGGAGACAGCTGAAGAGCATTTGTGTTCTCCAGTTGCTTAGTAATAAAAGGGTTCAATCTTTCCACTCCATCAGGGAAGAAGAAACAGCCCTTTTGGTGAAAAAGGTTGGAAAATTTTCGGGTTTCGTTAATTTGAGTGAGATGTTTACGGAGATCACTAACGATGTCGTTTGTAGATCAGCTTTTGGTAGGAAATACAGTGAAGGGGAAAATGGCAAAAAATTTATTATGTTGTTAAAAGAATTTTTGAAGCTGTTGGGGAGTATTAATATTGGGGAATTTATTCCGTGGCTTTCTTGGATTAATAGTGTTAACGGTTTCGATTCGAGAGTTGATAAAGTATCCAAGGAACTTGATGAATTCCTGGAGAGAGTAATTCAGGAGCGCCTGGAAAACCCCACTGAGGAAGCTTTCCGGAAAAAAAATGGAGAAAATTTTGTTGATATTTTGCTTGAAATTTACAAGAATAATACTACTGGTGTATCCATTGACAGAGATAGCATCAAAGCAATAATTTTGGTAAGTTTTGTTTATTTATTTATTTGGAAACTGAGATTGTCAAGAAGTATATATAATTCCATGATTTCAACACTACTACAAAAATACATTATTACAGCGGCTTTGCAAAAACGCTGTCATAGGGCTTCTCGGTTCGGACCTATTACAGCGGTTCTACCCGAACCGTTGTTAGATAAAATTTTAAAAAAAGAAATGGGATACGACAGCGGTTTGTATTGAACCGCTGTCATAGTGCCGGAATATGACAGCGGTTCGTTCGAACTGCTGTCATAGTGTTTAGAAAAAAAATAAAAAAAATAAAAAATATGACATAAATACCCCCTGCATAAGACCGTAATTATGAAAAACACCCCGACATTTGAGAAGTTATCATAACTTTACCATTAGTGGAGATGATTACAATTTACCACTTAGAGCAACTCCAATGTTTCACACAAAAATATAGTTACTTTTACACTATTTTTGTGCAACTATAGTAACTGCATTCCAATGTACTGCACTATTTTTCACACAAAAAGTATATTCCCTAAAATATTCTTTTTTACACCTCATTTATACCATTTCTCTTATTTTACAAATAACACCCAACTTTAAGTTTTTTGTTACGTATTCATCCAAATAAATATATTGTGTTGTTTTATGATATTACAATTGATTATATTTTCGTAATTTAAAATAATAAATAACATTTTAATAATAAAAGTTTAAGATTTAATTTAAATTTATTTTGATATTTTGTAAATTTAATTAAAAATTTACACAATATATAAAGGTCGAGTTTACAATTTATATATCACATTAAACAAAACATAGGATCTAATCATAACTTTTTCAAAGCTTAGGGACCAAATTATATTAGACTTAATTGTAACTATACAAAATTATATTACTAAACTGAAATAAATAAAACATTAATAAAAAATAAAAATTGTGGGGCCTATCCACAAAAAATTAGCGGAATGAATAGTGTCACGCTACATATAGCGTGACACTGTTCATTTCCTCTATTTTTGTGTGGGATTTGACGCTCCAAAGGTCAAAACCACACAAACATAGAGCCCGTTGGAGTTGCTCTTAGTTTTTGAATTGTTAAGATCGGGCAGGGCGGTGTCTTGGTACTTTGGAAAACCTTAAGGAACTCGTGATAATTACCAGTGTGCATGTAATTATCCTCTATACCTTTAAGGTTCTTCTGCCACAGTGGTGTGAAAAAGTTGAGTCGATCCAAACGAAATACTGTGTTTGACTTTAACTTTCAATTTTAAACGAGTTGGATTTGAAATGAGTCGAGCTTGATTGATTTGATATTTTATATATGCAGTATATCTTTTTAATCTTGATATGTATTCTACAGGATGTATTTGCAGCTGGAACTGATACCACGTCCACTGTCCTTGAATGGGCGATGGCTGAACTCTTACAAAACCCTATATACATGAAAAAATTGCAAAATGAAGTAAGAGAAATAGTTAAAAACAAACACGAAATAATAACAGATAATGACTTAGAACAAATGCATTATCTGAAAGCGGTGATCAAGGAAACTCTTCGTTGTCACACTCCAATCCCATTACTAGTACCCCGAGTAGCAAGCAAAGATGTGAAAATAAAGGGCTACGACGTTTCAGCCGGTACAATGGTGATGACTAATGCTTGGGCCATTAGTAGGGACCCGGCTTCTTGGGACGAACCAGAAAAGTTTAACCCTGACAGGTTTTTGAATTCTTCGATAGATTTTAAGGGTCTAGATTTCGAGTTGATCCCATTTGGATCGGGCAGAAGGGGCTGCCCAGGGATTGCATTTGCCATGTCTACAAATGAGTTTGTGTTAGCAAATCTTGTGCAGAAATTTGATTGGAAATTACCTGAAGGGAAAGATTTGGACATGAGCGAACTTCCTGGAGTGGCGATTCATAAAGCTATACCTCTTCTTGCAATTGCAGCTGAGTATGAATGTTAGTGCATTATCATGGAAGTAGAGATTTGTGTATGAAACTTAAAAAATGAGAAGTATTTTGTGATTTGATAATAGTATATTGAATATTTGCGTCTGCCATACGTTTGTTTAAGGATTACTAGAAAGTATAACATGCTTCGCACATGGTGATTCGATTAGAAGTTAAATTGAAGTAAATATGTCTAGTTATTTGGCAAACTAATAACTTATTAAGAATTGATTATTTGGTAATGCCTATATTATATTTTTTGCCTCAAATACCACCAATAGTCCATCATCTCTATTATTTGTCTCATTTTAGTATCTTATCTCTCAAATGCACTCAAATAGTTCCCCAAGTCTATTATTTTTCTCAATTTAGTCCATCGTCACTCAAATGTGCTCAAATATTCTCTCAACTATTAAATTCATCTCATTAAAGCCCTTGAGTCAATTATCCTTTAAATACTAACAGAACCTTAGCACGTGACTTACACCATATTAGGACAGGGCATGTTTTTTTCTTTTGCAAGTATTTTTCTTCCAAAACTCCCTACTTTTATCTATTTTATTTTATATTTTCTAATTATTTTAGATTTAAAATTTTTTTCTATTTTTTCCCAAAACCCCAACATTAACCCACTTTTTCCCTCATTCCACTCTCCTAACTCAATCCCCTCCACATTCCATCCACCGTTTGTATTGTCACCACTTACACCTTGGAATGCACGGATACACCGGATTTCATCACCGTGTAGTATCCGATACTTCTGGGATACGGATACGCGACCTATATGCCTGAGATTTGTATCCGATGCGTATCTAATAATATCAAAAAATTCAAAATTCAAAAATAAAGATCGGATACGGTAGCCGCCGCTACGGACATGCCTCCCACATCAACTTAACGGGTTGCGACACGGTGGTGACGGCGAACATGACGACGGCGGTGGATGACATCTGGTGGTGGTGACGAAAGTTGAAAGCTTTGAAGATTACCGAGGATGGAGGTGATAAGAGTTGTAATTGGTAAAGTTAAGCATACAACAAAAAGAAAAGAAAGAAAGAAGGAAAGAATTGAAAGAACAAGTGAGAAGGAATAGAAATGGAGTTTTCTTACCTTGCGGCGCTGGGAGGATGATGAATGAAATGGTTTAGGTTTTCTTCCTTTACTTTAAATCCTTCGTTTTTTTTTCTTTTTTTTTTTATTCTGGGAAGGGGTGACACCCTAAACGACTAACCCGACAGACCCGTGGTGATAGTTGTAACACGGGGCAAAGTAGTGCCCATTTTATCGATCTCTAAGAGAAGGTTAACATGAGCATCTCGATTTGTGATAGAGCAGAGGTTCGAATTAAGGACCATTTTGGCCAAGTAATCTGCCGGGCGGTTCGCCTCACGCCAAATATGATTAATTTCCACTTGCCACGGCCGATTATGCAACTCACGAATTTTTTGGATCGTTGCAAAATAGCGATGGGCATAGGTAGCTTGAGTGATATCCGATGTAGCCTCGAAACTTTAAATCCTTTTCTTAACTAGTTTTTTCCTTTTTCTTATTAGGCCAAGGATGGGCTTTAATTGCAAATTTAAAAAAAGGCATGGGCTTGAGTAAATTACTTAAATTGGGCTAATTTACTTCATCATATGGGCCATTTTTATTTCCTTCTTTATTTTATTATTATTACTTAAGTTGGGCTAATTCCTTAATCACATATATGCCCTCTTAATTTTTCTTTTTTAAACTAATATTATTGCACAAGAATATATATATATTACAATCGAGTACCCCCTGCCGTGTCATATCTTAAAATTTTTATAAATCCGTGTCGACGTGTCCGTATTGTAGCGTATCTGTATCCCCGTATCCGTGTTTGTGCATCCTAGCTTACACCCTTCTCAAATTGCGTCGCTGCCCCTCCATCCTCTGAAAATCAAATGACATTCCCCCATCTTTGAAAAATGAAACACTGCTACCCCCACCTTCTAAAAATCTAATGATGTTGCCTCATCCTCTGCAAATCCAATTCTCACCTAATCCATGTTGTCTCCTCTACCATCTGCCAAATCTCCCTCTTCCTCCTCCACCATCTGCAAATCTCGTTGTTCATCTCTTCCCGCTGTTGCTGTCCAGTTACCCGCTTTTAATTGTTGCATATGGTTGGTGGGTAGTTTTGCAGGTAAAGAAATAAAAAACTTCCAGGGACTTTCATGAGATGAATCTAAAAGTTGAGGACTATCTAAGCGTATTTGAGAGATGAGGGACTAAAGTGGGAAGTGGGACAAATAATATACTTGAGGGACTATTTGAGTGCATTTGAGAGATAAAGGGATCAAAGTGAGATAAATGATAAAGTTCATGGACTATTAGTGGTATTTGGCCTATATTAATTTCTCCGGAACATTTTTTTTAAATAATAGATGAAGGGGATATCTTGACCCAACAAACTTGGGTCCATCGTTTTTAATCACGGACCACAGACCTTACAAGACTCCAAACAAGACAAGAAAAGTCAGACATCCTGAAATTGCATCCTTGGATAAAGTGGCCAAAGTTGGCCACTGCCACCACCGGAACCACCTCCACGGACCACGGCAATTAGAATTCAAGATCTCCAATCCACGACCATTACAAGAAATAGTTTTAAAACTGCTAGCGTGGAGTTAGTGACGTCGACAATAGAATGGTGGGAGGTGCAAGTACAATTTCAAGGGAAGTGAAATGTGACAACCAAAAATAGAAACGCAATACTCTATTAAAAAGTGAGACAACGTTTCTTTAAGTAAAAATATGTTTTCCTGAAGACGACGCCGTTTTGAGATTAAAGGCATTAACATGTTTGGGGAAACTTCTTATCAGCGTCTGTTTCTTTTGTTTCCACATTTTATAATTAGAAAAATAAAAACGTAGTACTCTATTATTATTTTTTCTTTTTAAAGAACAAACTTGCATTAAAACTTAAAAAACTGAACTTACAACCAAAGAGTCCAAGGTACTACCTTGTCTCGAAAAAGCAAACAAAGAACCTTTCAAACAAACAACAACCCCACGGAATTAGATTATCGTTATTCAATCCCAAGAGTTAAGCCGTATAAACCGTGCAATGTCAACAATAACCGACTACACGACCCTTTTAACTAGTAAATGCCGATCATCTCTAACCAGTTGGTTTGGAAAGTCAGGTGTCGAACACCCCTTTGGACTTTCACTCGAGTGAGGTGTTAGGTGTCGAACCTACAAAAATAATTCCTATTCCTAATTTGCAGATAGTAGTGAGCAGGGTCAATTACTCAAGGATTGGTTCAGATTATTTCTCAAATTACTAAAATTAAAATAAAGAGGGGGGATTTTCAATAATCAATTAAACTAAAATTAAAGTAAATAACAAAATTTATTAAAATCAAGAGATGCAAAATTAAACAAGTAAAAGAAATCAATAGATGGTGAGATTCTAGCCTAAGAAATTTTATCCATTTTAATTCTATAATTTGATCATCGATGCAAAGATAATTTGATATTCTTGAATAAATTGGCTATAGTTGTTAACAAGCTCTAACAACCTCGTTTCTCCAATTTTCATCGATAATCAAAACAAGCTCTTCGATTATTTTCCTTATTAATTGGATACCCCTAAACATGCTCTTAAGATTTTATTGAACAATAGCTTTAATAATTAGAGAAACACCAATTCTAATTAATAAACTCACAAGCTCGGTTTATTTAAATTAGATTACATATTCCCATAACAACAATCAAAAACTTGTCCATAATCAATGTTGTTAATTGCTACAATATTAGAATTAACCAAATAATTATGGATTTAGGATTGTAATTAGCTATATATTATTCCAACAGTCAAATAACCGGCCGAATTACTCAATTAATTGAAACAATAATTTCAACAAGTACAAAAAATGTGTAAATATTCAAGAATAAAGAAAGAATAAGAATAAATTAGATCTCACAAATTTGGTAGAATTAAAACTTCAAATATCCTCGGCTAGAACTTGAATTTTTAGCAATACATCTTCAACGGAAGCAAAAACGCATAAATTTTCTCTTCTCCTTGGTATAAAACGTGTATTATGTTTAAGTGCAGAAGAAAATAATTATTCTAGCTACATATAATAAAATAAGCCTAGCCAAAAATGACTCCTAACTAAATAAAACTCTAATTCTAATAGAATAAATAAATGAATTCCTTACTAGTTACAAACACTCGTAAGACTCCTAAAAAATAGGAATGACTCCTAAAAATTAGGATTATTCTCTTCCTCATCAAATGCTTAAATGACTCTTCCTTCTTTTTCTCCATCTTTTTCTTCTTTTTTCTTCTTCTTTGAAATTTCACCTATCAAAATTAAAATTATAATCAATATCTATCATTTTAATTCAAATAACAATAAAAGAAGAAAGGAAATAAATGAAAACTATGCACACTAACAAATTCCCCCACACTTAGCTCTTGCATGTCCTTGTGCAAAGACAAAAGACACAAAATTAAAGAAAAATAAAAACAACTAAAACTAATCACTTTCGTAAATAGCATGATTGCATTTAGCGTATGCAACAAGCCTTTAAACTCCTAGGTTACCCTAGCGGACGAGTTGTGTCTCGTGAGGGTTTGCAGATGATATACCCACAAAATCGATCTCTTAGTGTACAACAAGCAAGTAAACGAAACTTATTTTTCCAAACATCAAGCTTTATCATCAAAAATTCTAACAAAATTCTTTAAAGATGTCAACCATGCCTTAACTATCACTTTTGTATCTATACAAAATTCTTTAAAAATGTCAACCATGCCTCAACTATCACGTATATGACATTCAACTCGCATTATCTCCTTATATCTCCTCAAGCATTTAATAACAAATTAGAACCAATATTACACTTTCATTTACTTAAACATTTAATTGTCTTTTGACACGAATACAAACATTAGTCATGAATGTACCCGACTACGCAACAAGTTTATCATTTATCATTTGATACCCTCTTTATAGCCCTATTAGGATACTAACACAGTAGCAGGTTTGGGCCGATAGATCCCAGACCAGTTGGTTAGGTTACCGAGCTTGAAAACTCCTCAGGCTTAATCCCTTTAGTGTAGTTAGTCCTAGACGCTATAAGAGGTTATATCACACACTTTTTAAGTATCAACTATTTCTTTGGGTCTTGATACCCATCTATTGAATTCATCATCTAGTTAATTTCACCAAAATTTAAACTTAAGAAAATATAAAAGGATTTTTGCGAGTCAAATATCTCATACATAATTATACTAGATTACAAACTTCCGTAAATTTCTCAAAGAATCATGTACTTTAACAATCATAACGGTATAAGCATGCTTGACTTTTTCTCATGAATTTAATCAAATTTTCAAATCGAAAGAATTGATAAAAGGAAAAAAATTGCACTAACTTAACTCGTTGCACACTAAGAGAATTATAACACACATCACGACAAAGGATTTAACCCCCTCCCCCACACTTATTAGATGTATTGTCCTCAATGTATAAAAATAGAAAGCATAAGAGGAACAAAAATGGAGGTAAAGGAACTGGACTCCCTTGAACGTAGATGTGTGAAGCCGAGATCAATCCATATTTAAGGAGTCAGTCCGAACTTGATTCAATATTGTTGAACCGATTCTTGAAGTATCGGGAGGTAGAAAGGCGTTTGTGCTTTTTCGATTGCACAGTGGGTCCCAGAGATGTAAAAGTAGCATGGTTGTGGTGGAGAGTCACGATTCCCATCCTAGGCAAGCAATCAATATCCAATGGTTCCATGTGATAAGCAATGTGCATATTATTGTTACTCAAATCAAGCAAGTTAAGAGAAACAACTAATTGTGTAATATAGGAACCTAAGATAAGACGTTTTTTGTTCGAAGCAAACTAGAATTAAGTTGCTAGCCAAATACCCAAATTAACTTTGATTTTATTTTGTATACACTATATGAAATAGAATTCAGCTTTAGTGAATGTGTCGGAACTATCTTTCCTACCCGAGTAATTATAAGCCAAAAAACATTGTATTTATTTCAAAACAGGCTCACATAAATAGGAACTTTTAGATTGACTTGGGTGATTGCAAATTGTATCAGTTGAAATAGTGTTCCAAAGTTGATAAGGGCAAAAATCACGCAAATAGTCACAACTAGAGTTTTTATACTCGTTAGTGTGAACATATTCATTATCAACAAAACCCAAAGCCACATTAAACTAAGTAATTGAATAAGAAAACTCTTAGCCCATCAATCTAAATTTAACAACACTGGGGCCAGTTAGAGTTAAATCCTTCGGTTTATTGAACTTAAAAGTGGTGTAAAACTCTCTCGTATGTTCGATAAACACCGGGAGTTTAACTTGAAAATATCCACTCCACCCAATTCCATCAACCAACGCAATAAATTCATCATGAATATGTAAAGTAGTAAGAGCATCAAATCAACAAATTTACCGGGATAATTGGAGAACGACACAAATCGACATACCTCTTTGTTTGAATTTTTGTTTTGAAAGTAGTATAACCATCGAGTTTAGAACTCGATGGTAGAACACTCTTACCAATACCGAGACGAAACCGTTGTGGTGGTGATTGGTTGGTACTTTGGCTCGAGGATCTTGAATCGGAGAAAATTGTCGAAGAAGACGACCGAGGATGGTCGAAATTTTCAGCAGCCGTCGGCAGAGTTGTGGCGGTGGCTGGAGTTGGCGGCGGCGGACGCGAGGCAGATCTATACGGTGATTGTGAAGCGATGATCTGATCGGAGGGAGCGACCGGCGGAACAGAAGTGGGTAGAGGACTCGCAGTTGGTGGAAGAGCTGTGGTGGCCCTTTTACACCGGATCTTTTGGGTCCCGATCCGGCGGCTAGGTTTCTTGGTGGTGGTGCCGATTGACTTTGCTGGCGATGTGTGTGAAAGTGGTGGTGGAATCACGGTGGTAGCGTGTGGTGAAGATAGGGGCGGACTTGCGGCGGCCCTTTTACACCGGATCTTCTGCGTGGGCCTCCGATGGCGTGGTTTAGTGGCTCGAGGTGTGACAGTTGGTCGCAGCGGAGGCCGGCTCACGCTCAGTGGAGCTGTTGTGGAGTTGGTGGTGGTAGCAGTTGAAGCTCTTCCCATGGTGGTGGTTATGGAGTCTTCAAGTTCTTGCTGCAAAGAAAATTTTGGGGGAACATTTAGGGATTTTTTGCCTGAAAAGGGGAATTAAAAAAAAAGAAGTAAATTGCTGGAAAAAGATAAAATTTGAAAATAATAATAATAAAAAAATTGACTAAGGGTTGAAGTTTTGAAGGTAGAGTGTAACTTATAATTGAGTGTGGGCACATCTAAGTTGAAGTCATAAATTGTCAAAATTGTACAAAATTAGACAGAATACAACTTTGAATAGAGCGTGGACATGCCAATTTAAAATTGTAACTTGTCAATTCAACACAATTTTTACCTCATGACTAAGTTTAAAACGCGCTCCAGTATTACCATGGGATATGTTTCACCTCAAAAAAAAAAAAGACAAAAAATATATAAAAACATAAAATACAATAAAAGAAACAAAAAAAGATAAAACTCTAGGGTTGCCTCTCAAGCAGCGCCTTTCTTTAACGTCTTTGGCTAGACATAGTCACACTCAAGTGATATAATTGGGAGGTTAGAGGTCCGCTTCTTCCACATTGTGCGTTTGGAATCCTTCGTAAAAAGGTTTTAAGTGATGTCCATTCACTTTAAACATTTTTCAGTAGTCGGACGTTGGATATCAACTACACCATGGGGAAAAACGTTAACGACAATAAAAGGTCCAACCCAACATGAACGCAACTTACTCGAAAATAATTTAAGTCGAGAATGGAAAAGAAGAACTTTGTGCCCAATGACAAAATTCTTTCTTGAGTTCATCTTATCACGAAAAGCTTTTGTCTTCTCTTTATAGATTTTCGAGCTCTCATATGCATCATTCTGGATTTCTATTCATGTTGAAATGCTTAATCACCCAATATGCTCTGTGTTCCAATTCAAAGGAAAGATGGCAATGCTTACTAAAAACTAAACGAAACGGGGACATACCGATGAGTGTTTTATAAGCCATGTGATATGCCCATAGAGCATCATTGAGTCGCATACTCCAATCTTTCATACTTGGATTGACTGTCTTCTTGAGTATAGACTTGATTTCTCAGTTAGATATCTCAGCTTGCCCGTTGGTTTGTGGATGGTAGGCGGTTGAAACCCGATGAGTAATATCGTATTTCTTGAGTAGAGCCTCCATCACTCGGTTGCAGAAGTGAGTCCCACGATCGCTTAGTATGGCTCTTGGTATTCTGAACCTAACAAAAATATTAGACTTGACAAAATCTACAACCACTTTAGCATAGTCAGTTTTAGTAGCTTTGGCCTCAACGCATTTTGAAACGTAATCCATAGCTAGTAGTATGTAATTATTTCCAAAAGAAGAGGGGGAGGGACCCATAAAATCTATAGTCCACACATCAATATTTTCACACACATGTATAGGATTAAGGGGTATTTGATCTATATGTCCTAAGTTACCCTTTTCTCAACAATTTTCACAAGATTTGCAAAACATGTAAGAATCATGAAACAAATTTTGCCAAACCAAACCACTTTCAAGCACCTTAAGAGCGGTGCGTTTGGGACCAAAATGTCCTCCACATGCATATAAGTGGTATAATTTAAGGATTGAGGGAGTTTCAGTCTCAGGATCATACCTTCGGATGACTTGATCAGAACAATGTTTCCACAAATAATATTTAGCATCACTCTTTACTTTATTCTTTTGAGCTCTAGACAAATCGTCAGGTAAGGTCTTAGTAACTAAGTAATTAACTATATCAGCATACCATGGATTTCCCAGTTGAGTAGCAAAGAGATGCTCGTTAGGAAATTCATCTCGTAGGGGCAGTGGCTCTTCACTCAAGACCAATCTACCTAGGTGATCTGCAATAAGATTTTCAGCACTTTTTTTGTCTCGTATCTCTAAGTTAAACTCTTGCAATAACAAGATCCATCTAATGAGCATTGGCTTAGCCTTCTTCTTAGTAAGTAGGTATCGAAGAGCTGCATGGTCAGAATAAACAATCACTTTAGTACCAAGTAAATATCAAAGGAATTTTTCTAGAGCAAAAACAATAGCTAAGAGTTCTTTTTCCGTTGTCAAGTAATTGCATTGGGCACTGTCAAGTGCTCGTGAGGCATAGTAGATGACATGTGCATCTTTCCCCACTTTTTGTCCAAGCACTGCGCCTACAGCATGATTACTGGCATCACACATAATCTCGAAGGGGAGATTCCAATTCGGTGGTTGCACAAACAGGGCTGAAGTGAGCAATCCTTTAACTTGTAAAATGCACTTTTATAGTCTTCACTAAACTCGAATTCCACATCTTTTTGATGCAAGTTGCACAATGGTCTACTTATCTTCCCGAAATCCTTGATAAAGCGTTAGTAGAATCCTGCATGTCCAAGAAAAGAACGAACTTCCCGCACGCTCACGGGGTAAGGTAAAGGTTGGATAACATCTATCTTGGATTTATCTACCACTATACCCTTAGAAGACACTTAGTGACCTAAAATATTACCTTGTTCAACCATGAAATGACACTTTTCATAATTTAGAACAAGGTTTGACTCTATGCATCTTCTCAAAACTTTTTCTAGACTAGCTAAACACAAGTTAAAGGAATTACCATGAACTGTAAACACAAGTTAAAGGAATTACCATGAACTGTAAACACAAGTTAAAGGAATTACCATGAACTGTAAATTCATCCATAAATACCTCTATGATGTCCTTAACAAATTCCTAAAATATTCTAACCATGCACCTTTGAAATGTTGCTGGAGCATTGCAGAGGCCAAAAGGCATACGCCGGGAGGCACATGTTCCAAATGGGCAAGTGAAGGTCATCATTTCTTGGTCTTCGGGTGCCACCGGAATCTGATGAAAACCTGAATAACCATCAAGACAACAAAAATAAGCTCGACCAACTAACCGTTTTAACATCTCATCAATAAACTCGAATTCCACATCTTGTATTAATATGTTTGTATGTGGCTTGAGGTGGCATGTTAATCATTATGGTATACACTTCAACCCACCGTGTATGTTTGTCTTTGATAGTGTTAAGTGGGGAAAAACTTGATTCTTTCATTTGATGTTTGTGCAAGTACCCAGTTGGCGAATTTTGTTTTTTTTGTTTTTACCTTTTTAGAACTTAAGCAAGCATCTGATATAAGCCCAATATAAATTCACTGCACTGCTCACATTCTGTTTGTTTATAGTCCAAAGTAGAATTTGATGCTTTCTGCTCTATTTTACTTGTGCAAATTAATAAATATTAATATCATAAGGGGAATGATATTGGAGCTCCAAAAATTACTATTGGAGCTCCACTTATATTCATCTCTCTAAGAAAATGACAAGAATACCCATTTCTAAATCAAAGCCACTTTTTTGCTTCATTTTTTCCCCACTATTTAATTAAATCTTCATACTAATAAATTCCGCTTATGTTTAATGTAGATCAAAAATAAAAAAAATTCTTTACTTCATCTATATAATCATGTCAAGATTATATATTTATGAATAAATCAGTACTGCATAACTATCTTTTTGAACCTTTAAAAGCAAAAAATATATATTTATATGCAAGCATAAAATTATTCATCAAGATCAATTAAAGAAAAAAAAATCATATTTTTAATCTTTTATGTATTCAAATTCACGTTGTATATAAAGTAGCTAATTAATTTTAGAAGTGTAGTTTTTTGGTTTGAGAGAAGAGCATGATTTATGTTAATTATTTTTATGCATTATTGTCTGAAGAAACTAAACTTATTGCTTGAACAAAATATAAAATTGATTTATAGATTCTAATATAAAAGCGAAGTAGAGTAAATTAATTGAAGTTGATATTCATTTTTTTTATTCTTTTTGGTTCATATAATAATTGTCATTCTCGATTTAAAATATTATTACTTTGTTTTGTTGATGATGCTTCACACTTTAATTACTTGTTTCATTTTTGCCGAATATTATTTTTATTAATTGACTTTGGCTTAAAGTAGTGAAAAGAACCTATAACATGATAATAATTGTGTTTTGAATGCATATATATGGGTAGTTTTAAAATCCAAGGATAATTTTGTCATATTTAAGTGTAAAATTTAAAGTTGGAGCTCCTATAGTAAATTTTGGAGTGCCAATATCATTACCCATATCATAAAAGGGTCCCTCCAATTATGCCTTATCTGTGGGGTTATTGAGTTGAGTTTTGGGTCAAATCTTCAAATGTATCTGCTGGGGATTATACTTTGTCCTAAATAAACATATATAATCAAATGATTTAAAGTAATAATTCCATTTTAGTTTTGAGTTAAGCACTGTGCAGATTTGTTTATGTTGTTTTCTGGATGTCATGTGTATAAATAAAACTAGTGTGATATAAATTGACACAAAGCAAAAATTAGAGGGACCATGGTGTTAGATTAAAGAAAACCCCGTAGAAAACTTGTATTACTGAGTAACATATTTATAGAGATACATGTACTTGGTAAACAAGAAACTCAAACTATAAACAAGGAAAAGATAAATACAAGAAAACATAAAGAAACATAAATTAACATAAATACTAGAAAATATGGAAATATATTATATTATCTAACACTTCCCCGCAGTCGAAACATGAGAGTCTTGAACGTTGAGATTAGACTATAGAAATCCGATCAGAAAGAATTTGATAAGAAAACAACGGCAAATATTAAAGGCATTGGCCTTAAGAGGCGGCGGCTCCAAGTCCTCATTTTCAAAGGTTGTGCGGCAGCAACTAACAAAACTAAAAGCGGCGACGGCTAAGTGCAGCGGCCCACGGCCAAAGAGAGAAGGCGGCAACATAAAATAAAAAGACGGTGGTTCCAAGACCTCGTTTTCCAAGGGTGAGCACAGCATCGGCATAAAATAAAAAGGCGGCAGCTCGAAATCCTAGTTTTCCAAGGGTGAGCGACGGCGGAGACATAAAATATATAAGAGGCTGCGACAAAAGGAAACAAAATTTAGATAAAAAAAAAACTAAACTAGACAAGGTGCGCCAGACGGGGACAACGACTTGAGGGTGTGAGACCATGGCTCGAAGCCATGACTCTGATACCATATTAAATTAGAAAAAACCCCGTAGGAAACTTGTATTACTGAGTAACATATTTATAGAGATACATGTATTTGGTAAACAAGAAACCGTAATAATAAACAAAAAAAAGATAAATACAAGAAAACATAAAGAAACTTAAATTAACATTAATACTAGAAAGATATAAAAATATATTATATTATCTAACACTTAGAAGTGATTATCCCTTAAACGAGTTCTAATCCACTCACCCAAAAAAGAGAATTCTAATCCTTCTGCATCTTGATAAGTTATTTATATAATTATGAGTTTTAGCTTTCAACCATGACTGTCATTATTATTGTGGTGGTACGACTCATACCAATAATATAATATAATATAATATAATATAAATAAGCAATTTAGCACCTTACGTGTACCATCAAGCGCAATACTAGTGCATTGTGCAAGTGCTAATAATTTTTAGACTTGTTTGGGGCATTTTGTTAGTATAATTACAGTTTTGGCTCCTCATGTTGACAACTAAATCACTTTTGGTCCACCATTTATTGGACTCGACAAAATTGGTCTCTAGTTTTTCATTTTTTAATAAATTTCGTCCCTGCCGTTAAGGGTCCGTCCAAAACAGACGAAAAAGCTTACGTGCCACACACATGAGCTGTTTCTGGCTAGGAAATAGGCATTTTGGAGCCTGAATCCACCAATTCTCCACCTACCTTCAATTTTTCTCTATTTATACCTTCAAAATTGCTCCCAAACACAAAAAAAAAAACCAAATTCATTTAACATGAGTACAAATTTATGTTTTTTGAATTAAACACATAAAATTGAAAAATTACAACACTTACTGTTTCAATTTGATGGTGGGAAGCTCCAATCGACGGTTAGTCGAACAAAGAACTCAAACCTTCAATTTGGTTTTGGATTTTGGGGATTTTCGCATTAACCCATGGATTCTTACAAATGTTGCAACAAATCAACACATTTTTTGCTGTTAAGTAAATCTGAGAGCAATTTTGGGAAAAATCAAAACAAAATTTTTGATTTTTGATTTTTTAAGGTTCGAAACGAAACTCCAGCTCTGAATCGCTTCGATTTTTCACCATACAAAGAAAGAGTTGTTGGGAAATCGATTCATAATCGAACCCAAATTGGTACGCAGCGGAATTAAAATAGAGACCTAGCTCTTATGCGCACATGCATGACATCAAAAAATTAAAGCATACATACTATGGCTTAAAACAATTAATTAAACACTTTAATTAATAATTATTATTGCCTATCTATAGCTAACAATTAAAAGACTACATAATTAAACACTTTAATTAAAATCAATAATTGAATAACTATAAAAACAATAATAATTGAAAATGAAGAAAACAAACCTTACACCGAAGATTGGAACTTGCTGGTAGAAGAAGAACTCGTTCATCGCAAAGCCTTCTTCGCAATGCCTCAACAAACTCGGGAGTGTGGGCTCCAAAAATACTACTAAAATAAAACTCCGTAAGAGGAATTTTATTTTCTTAAAAACTAGTTTGCTCTCGTAAAAATATACAAGAACTACTTGCTTTCGTTTTTGTGTGGTGTGTTTGAACTTGTAAATGGCACCCCTTTATATAGGGTGAAAAAAGATGAAATTAGATTTTTAAAAAAATCAAGTGGGGTTTTAAAGAAAGAAAAAAAAATCAAGTGGGGTGAAAAGAGAAACCCAATCATTGAAGTTGGTGTCAGCCGTCTGCCACCAGATTTAGCTTTGGCGCGTGAACAGTACGTGATGTTACTGTTCACGCGTCAAATTTTTTTTTTTTTTTAAATTTCTTTTTCCTTTTAATTAAATCATTATTTAATTAAATATATTTCTCCAAACATATTTTCCACATTAATTTTTTCATCTAAGTTCAAACTTATCCATCTAATGGATACTTTAGTATTTATTCGTAGAGTTTCAATTTGAGGTTTGCGGAGGGACCTTAGGGAAAATTAATTTTAGTTCCAAGTAGATTAAATCAAATTATCATCACATGATAATATTTAATATCACTTAACAATATTTAATTCCACTAAATAAATATTGTTGCACTCTAAAATTAACTTCAATTTATTTTTGAGTTCCCATTCTTTCGTAAAGAAATATTTCATTAACTCCTCTATTAAATATCCGTGAAGAAATAAAATTAAGACTACTATTATTTTATTTCTCACATCTTATTCTATAATGCTCTATTTGCTTCTTATCAACTTTCCAAATGAAAAACTATTTTTCATATAATTTCAGTGACACTTCACTTGAAACACTTTGGCCAAAGTTTTAGAAAAGTTGAACATTGCAAATCCATTATAGGGGATATATCTTATCTCTCATGGAGATTATAGATTCCATATTTTCCAATCACATTTTTATGTCATTACCCAATGTATAAAGTATATTGACCACCGAAGACCTCACTTCTAAATACATCAAAGCAATGTGCACTAGATGCATTAGTCCACGAGAATCATAGGATTAAGAGTTATTGTTCAAAATTATTTATTTTCGATAGTAGTCAAAATAAATAATTTGATTGGTCCGGTTCAGTGTTTCAATCTAATTGATTTACACGAACATACTATATATGGAATCCCTATTCCCATGATTAAGACAAATCATCGAATATAGCATATTATAGTCTTTAGCAGATAAGACGCCCATTCTTATCACCGACTATAACCAATTTATAATAACACATGATATACGTAATCCAAGTTTTTCATGGAACATCACTTCCATTTGGATTCTCATATGTAATTATGGACTATGCCTATCCCATAGGACATTTAGTAATACTCATAACTTCTAATATATATTATTTATTTATTCATAATAAACACATTAAATAATTGGATTTTAGGGCATATTCCTAACAAGATTCAACGGTGGGTATTCAAGATTTGAAGTAATTTACTAGTTATAGGCAATGATTTGGATAAATTTTGGGTGAAATTAGGCTAGGGTTTCACATTGGGGAGAGTGTTCTTGGGATTTTTTTTGTTCAAATGCAGAAATGAATGGCGTTTGACCCCTTACATCGGTCAACAGCTCATGTGCGTGGCACATGAGCTTTTCCGTCTGTTTTTGGATGGACCCTTAATGGTAGGGACAAAATTTGTTAAAAAATGAAAGATTAGGGACCAATTTTGTCGAATACAACAAATGGGGGACCGCAAGTGATTTAGGTGTCAACAATAGGGACCAAAACTGTAATTTTGCCCCTTTTGTCCCTTCTTTACTAACAAATATTTGTAAGAAATTCGAATGGCCTATATATGGTTATGTCTCTACCCAAATAAGCGAGCAGCAAAATTTTGTGTTTCTTTACTTGATCTGTTTTCTTCTTAAATATTGTGATGCTATGATCTATTTGCTTTACTTTTCTTTGCAAATTGTGATTATAATTACGTTGTTTCTTGTGGGCTGCAGGATGGATTCTTTAACTGCTCGCCTGCAGTTGATGGATGCAAACGAAGATGATGTGAAAGACATTAATGTTGTAGCTGAGTTTGTTTCATCATCTGGATTCTGGTCAATTAGCAAATTAAAGCTCGGAAGGGGTAATTATGAAACGAATAACTCTGCTCATTGACTGAACCAGAGAAGCCCTTGTTGTTTTTGTTATGCTTGTTTGGATCTCTGTGTGATGTTGTTAGGAATCAAAGTATAGAATTTGTAAAGGTTACAATAAAGCAAATAAAAGACGCGGATTTTTTGGCTTGAGCTCTACTCGAGCTATTTTCGAGCCAACTTGACTTGTTGGTCATCTGCACTCTAGCTTCAATAAGATGTCAATAATTATCAACAGTGATAATAATTTTTTTGTTATTAATATTTATCAAGAGAGACAAATTCTATACAAATTTTGTCACTATTAAACATGTAAAACCTGTTAGTGTGATAAAACAAATATTAATTCTTATCACTAAAAATTTACAATTAGTGGCAAATTTGATATTGTCACTTGACATTTTGTCATTAATGTCTTATATTCTTGTAGTGACGATTCTTCTCGTTTTGATAGACCCAACTCCACAAAATAAGGGAAAAGTACAAATTTAATCTTATAGGATAGAGCTCTCCCAACTTTAATCTCAAGGTTTATAAACTTGTAAATTAGTTACATTGATGTATTTTTAGTATCAATCGTTAAAAAATATACGAAAACCATTAGTTTAGTCATGTGCAGGATACAGGATAAGCAATAAACTTAATGGCGAGTGCATTCCAAGTGCGAAATTCCATCCAATTTTTAACGAATATGACCAAAATTGAAACAACATGCCTCTTATGAGACTAATTTTTGGAGACTGATCAACTCAACTCCTGATCATACAAATGACAGAGTATTAAATTCTCTAGTGTAGGTTAGCTTATTTATCACAAGTACGCAGAGTCCTACTGAGGTCATGGATAACTTCAACTTCTCGGTGGTAAATCAATAGAATAAAAAAAAATGATGGACTCTTTTCACAAATAAAAGATAGGAAAAATTGCATTTTTCATATTGTAATTGACCACCTATACACTTTTGATACCAAACATTCTTGAAATCTCACTTTCGATACAAACTTGGCCACTTTTTCTCACTTTTCATACCACCGGTAGTTTTCTTCACAAAAGAATTGGGGGATTTAGTACGATTTCTTCACAAATTGATAAGAAGTTGCCGATTTCTTCACAAATTGGTAAGTAGTGGTTCGATTTCTTCACAAATTGGTAAGAAGTGGCCGATTTTTGTGAAGAAAACTAACGATGGTATGAATAATGAGAAAAAATGGCCAAGTTTGTATGAGAAGTGAGATTTTTAAAATATTTAGTATCAAAAGTGTACAGGTGGTCAATTACGGAACACCTGGCGTAGAATCCTCTTGCATCTGCATAGACTCAAGGCTCAGGCCGTGCCCCAGCAGCCCCCGAAGTTACTCCATCTTAGATGGTCACCCCCTCCCCAGGGTTGGCATATCCTCAATATCAATGGGTCATCTTTGGGTAACCCGGGACCGGCAGGGATCGGCGGCATCATCCGGAACCACCGAGGGGATTTTATAGGAGCATTCTCTTGTAGCATAGGAATTACAAATAATAACTTAGCAGAGATATGGGCCGTGAAAACAGGAATAGGGTCACGAACATGCATATTTCCAATCTCATTATCACTACAGATTCTCTCTTACTTTTCTCATGTTTATGTAACAGGTAGGCCCAGGACTCGGCCATGCAAACCATCTTGACGGACTGCCAGTAGTCTTGGACTAGACTACAGCATCTACATGTGTCTTTTTGCTACCGCGAGGCAAACCAGGCAACTGACTTTTTGGGAAAACAGGGTGTTGCCCAGTGTGATAAGGAGGACTACTACTATGATTGCCTGATTTTTTGGCTAGTTTTTTGTCCAGAGATCTCACCTGTGTTGTACATAGAATCCCATCAGAGCCCCATCTGTATAAATGCGTGTACTCTTTTTTAATGTAATGCAAATATTTTTCTGTTAAAAAATAAAATAAAACAAGCCGGTGGATAATAGTCAGAAAAATTGCAACATTCATACACTATGTTGGCGTGTACGTTTTTTTAGTACTTTAAGTTGGCTTATTGACAATTTTGGTACATTAACTTGCAAAAATCGATAATTTCGGTACAAATTGGCCGGAAAATTTGGGGATGTTGACTGAAATTGGGGATTTTGACTGATTTGGAGTAATTTTTTAATAAACTTAATTTCTAAAATAAATTATTTATTTAATATATTATTTTAAAATTAAATAAAAAAAGAAAAAAAGAAAAGTGAGGGTGGGGAACAGTGTCACCCACCTCACCCCACCCTCACGCACACACAAACACACACAGTCCACACACACACACAATTATACACACACACACACATATATACACACACACACACACACACACACACAAGAACACACAGTCATGCACACACAATTACACACACACACAGTCCACACACACATATATATAAGCACAAACACACACAGTCACACACACATATACACACACACACACATATATATAAGTATTTTTCTTTTAAGTATATATACACATACACATACCGTGATGCAGGGGGTGGGGTGGGTGGTGGCCTAGTGGTGATGCAGGGGTGGGATGGGGTTTTTTTATTTTTTTTATGAAATAATAATTTTTTTTAGTTTATATTTCAAATAAAAAATCCCAATTTAAGTCAAAATCAATCAAAATCTCCAATTTCAGTCAAATCCTAAATTTCAATCAAAATCCCCAAATTTTAGTCAAAATCCCCAATTTCAGTCAAAATCCCTAGATTTTCTGGCCAAATTCAAATTTTCCGGCCAATTTGTACCAAAATTGACGATTTTTGCAAGTTAATGTACCAAAATTGTCAATATGCCAACTTAAAGTACTAAAAAAAATGTACACGCCAACTTAAAGTACCAATGTTTTAATTTTTCCGATAACAGTCCTACTTCTATTGTCACAATTTTCGTGATTTAATTTTAACACAATATTTAGACCTATGTCCGGTTTAACCAAATATCCTTCTATGTTTAATCGATTAGGCATAGTCTCCTCATCGCAGTCCTAAACCCATCATTCTTTTCTATGTTTAATCGATTAGGCATAGTCTTCTCATCGCAGTCCTAAATCCATCATTCTTACCTAATTAGTAAGGAGAGAAAAATTACAATTTTGGTACACTAATATGGAGGGGGGGGGGGGGGGCGCATAGCAATTTGGGTACATTATTGGTAAAAAAATTGGTAATTTTAGTACACATCGTTGAAAATTGCTGACGTGGCCACCGAAAAATGTCAAAATTGGGAATTTTTCAGAATTTGAGGGAAAATTGATGATGTGGCGGCCAAGTGGACAATGGATTGATGACATGGCAGCCAATTTGACAAAGTTAAAATTTTTTGCTACTTGAGAGGTTTGAACACTTGACCTTTGAGCTAGAATTTTAACACTTCTACCACTCCACCACATGCCATAACTTGTTATAAATGACTTTAGTTTAGTTACTTATACCACTACTTTGGTATATCCCATAGTAATATGTAATTATTAATATTTTATATAAGAATATCTATACTAATATTTATATAATTACTATAAGTATATATACACTAAAAGATATAATTAATAATTCATGTACGAAAAGAGAAATTTTATATTTCCAGTATATAATTACTTTATCTAAAATTTATCATAAAATATACAATTATTTCAATTATAACATATATGGATATTATATATTTTGTACATGTACATGTTCTTATAAATACTTAATATATATTAAATGTTTGGGAAAAATACTAAAATCCCCCTAACATAATTTTTTGTATTTGAAAAACCAATCAAAATATTTTTCAATCTTAAAAACCTATTCTACAAACTTTTCATTCCAAAAACTCAAAATTTAAGATTAAAACATTTTTGGACTAAATTACCCTTCATTTATTAAGTGAAGAATTGATCAATGGGTTTTTTTCTATCAAAATTAATTTTTAATTTTTTCTTAAATTGATAAATCATATAATACAAATTTTATTTTTCATTATTAAACATCCTATATATTTTTCTATAATTTATTTTTAATTTTAATTTGGTGGTTATCAATATATAAAAATATTTAAATAGTGGTATATGTTTTTTTTATTTATGGAGAAATTATATCCAAAAATATACGTCCATCTTATTTAAAAAATTATGTTAGATATAAAAAATTTCTTGAAAAGCAATATTGATGTGGTTCGGATTTTCACACCAAGGAAATCGGAGAACCAAACAAGGTGTTCGATTGATTGTTGTAATTAATAGACTTAAACTCTTGATTCACACTCTCAATTCACACATAAAAATATTTGAAAGAGAAAAATGAGAAAAAAGGACTTTTTTTATTGACTTTGAATATTCAAGAATATAAACCTTAATTTTGGTGTAATACAACTTAATAAAACTTGACTTTCACTACTAAACCTTAAACTTACAAAAAATGAAGTAAAAACCATTTATATAGGCCTCATGGCCGATTTTACTAGGGTTGGGGGAGTTTTGGATTGCTTCCAACTTGTTCTCGGATAATGGGTGATACGATGAGTCATGTCCCTCTTTTTAGGATCTGGTAGTTTAGGATAAGATTTACTCAAATATTGTTTTATTTGAGCTTTCTCATAAGCATTTCCATGAACTTTCCTCTTAGCATTCTCACGAGCACATTCTTGGGCTTTTCATGAGCTTTCCATTCACAAGCCTTCTTCATTTATTTATTTTGACACAAACCCACTCTATGTTAGCCCATTTAGGAGAAGTAAAAATTATGACCCATATCAAATATCTTTCTAGTAAAATAGCATTGAGAAACATATTTAAAAGATTCATTTATATAAAAATTTGTTAACTGAAATATATGAATATATATTATTATTATTAATAATAACAATGAATATATATTTAAAATATTAATTTGGTAAACTCTCTAGTACTTAAATATGTTTGTTTTTTAAATATTTTTATGTATTTGTATTTTTTTTCTGAGATTTTTTAAATATATATTATTACAATATCGTTAAAGTTACAGTCTTATGTTAAAAACAAAATTACTTTGGAGAATAATATTGATAAGTCATAGATTGAAGTAATGTTATAAGTACATAAACTAAAAGGTAAATAGATCAAGTTGTTGTATGAGGTGTAGTGGTGGAAATGTTAAGTTTAATTTAGCTCAAAGGTCAAAGGTTCAAACCTCCCAAGTAGCAAAAATTTTAAACTTTGTCCAATTGGCCGCAATGTCATTAATTAATTGTTCACTTGGCGTCCACGTCATTAATTTTTCCTCCATTTTGGAAAATGCCCAATTTTGGCATTTTCCGGTGGTCACGTCAGCAATTTTCGGTGATATGTACTGAAATTGCCAATTTTTTAACCATTAATGTACCCAAATTGCTACCTCCTCCATATTAGTGTACCATAAGAACGTGCAGGCCACATTAGTGTGTCAAAAATGCAATTTTTCCACATAGGGAGATAATTAGCATGTATATCAAACCATAATGTTACCAAATATCCTTCTATGTTTAACCGATTAGGCATAGCCTCCTCATCGCAGACCCAAACCCATCACTCTTACCTAATTAGCTAGAATATAGGGAGTTAATTAAGCATGTATTCCAAACCCTAATGTTAATGGTCCCTTCTATTTGGTCAACACCTAGACAAAAGGAGAAATTCAAAATAAGAATCTTAACTTTAAATTATATTTAATGTATGCACTTTAGCATAAAAATAACTTAAACTTTATACTATTTTAGAATATATTAACTCTTTATCTAAAAACATAGTATTGTACTTATTATCTAAGGTAAAATATTATATGTCATTGATTAATTCTAAACGTCTCGTCCAGAATATAGTAAAATACTAGTTAGTTAAATAAGGGACGGAAAAAAATTATTATTAAATACGTACGAGTATATTATGAAAATTTCTTGAAAGTTACGGTGAAAAAATTGGCTAAAAAATATTGGAACGGGAAATAAACAGATTCGCAGACGTATGAATAAAAATGAATTATTCGGCAGTAAAAATACGACATATTTTCATATAAATTTGAAAGGTATATTCCTTGTACCCGCTTATATTTTAAATGTAATATTTTATACCAGTCTCTAGTTGACAATATTTAATATTTTCATAAATTATCAATGTTCTTAGGATTTTTATCGTATAAAACTGAATTAGTACTTATAAAAATTAATTATAATTTTCAAGTTTTAAATTAAAAAAGAATTTTTTTTACCAAAATAGAGTATTATTCGTCAAGTGTAATACGAGATACGTAAAGTATGTGTACTAAATGGTTTAACTCAAAAGTACGAGTATTGTTTGTTACATTCGGAATGCATATGGAAAACAAAAGTATTTTTCAATTATACATATATACACATATTATATGCATATAATATGAGTTTTAATTAACAGGAGAATAAAATACCAATTTATTGTAATAAGCATGGCGATGAATGAAAATGTAATGCATGACTCTTATTTAAATGACGCTATTTGCAACTTATAACTCTTATATGACATTTTGCTATCATGAAAACTAAATGATGAAATTTGTGCATTGGATTCTCTCATATTTCATGTATTTATATGCATGTCAAGTATATAAAATTATCATTATTTGTTTATTTTAGAGGAAAAAACTTACTCTTATGCATATAACTAAATGAAATAGGAGAAGAAGCAGGGGTATTTGCATCCACCTCCCCTGAAATATTACGCTTTGGCAATAGGGTTGGACAACAATTTTGTAAAACCACGGAAACTGCCAAACCGAACTGAACCGTACCAAACCATTTTTGTCAAATTATTATGCAAACTGAGGTTTAGATTTTTAAAGAAAATCGCACAACCAAATCGCTTTGATGCGTTTTGGATCAAACCGAACCGATATTATTATATGTTTTTTTGTTTGCTAGCATTAATATTTTTGTACTATGCATAGCTTTTTTCTATTGAAATTTCACTGTTTAATTAAGTTAAATAATGTAAACAAATACTATTTATTGCCAAACTATGTATCTTTAGTTTTGTTTGACTCAATTCTTTTTGTTAACAAACTGCCTCAAACCATCCAAAACCGCTCAAAATCGCACCCTTAGTTTTATTTTTCAAAATGGCAATTTGAGATTTCTCTACCAAAACCGCACTTGACAATTTGGTTTCAAATTAGCCCCAAAAAATCGAAATTGCACCACGAAGAGGTGTCCTATTTGGCAAGGACATCTACTCATGTATTAAAATTTGGCATCCACCACTCCTATGTATAACAAATTATATGTACTACCATTTTTACCATTAATTTTTCTTTTTCTCCATTTTTTATTTCACTTTCCATCCTTTCTATTTATATTAAATTAAAAAAAATTATTAGAAATTAAGCTCATGAAAGTTTTCATTAAGAATAATTCTAATAATTAGTTATTTTTATTTAAAAATAGGTATAACAAATAATAGGTTAATGATACAAAAAATATATATAACAAACAATAAGCAATAATGTAACTTTATATATAAAGATATAAACTTTTTATTGTTTATAAATAAAAAAAAGCTTCTACTTTATTACAAACATGTTTAAGATTTTAAAATTATAATTTGAGAACCACACAAAGAAATTGAAAAGAAACATATTTAATTTTATTTAAAATAAGCTTACTATATAGTTTGTTACCTATTTTTGAATGAAAGTAACTATTCGTTAGAATTATTTTTGATCAAAAAAAACTTTCATGAAATTAATTTCTATTTATTTATTTTTTCCAATTTAATAAGAAAAAGAAAGGAAGGAAAGGGAAAAAAAATAAGGATCAAAATGTTAGTACGTATAATTTATTATGCATGGTGGATGCAATATTTTAATATATTAGGGGAGATTATTGCTAAAGCACAATACCTCATAGAAGATGGATGCAAATAATTCATGTGAAACACCATTTGAAATAGAGAATTCGAACTGTAAACGCTTTCGAATCCATTTAATATTCCTTCATGTATTCCAAATCACAAATACATGTCAAGTGAATAATATTTTTCCAAAAATATGCACTTGATTGTTGATATCTTACACTCCGCGAGCATCGGTGAAGTGGAATACGGGCTAAAATGGAGGATCTAAAACATCGTCTGAGATCTTCTATTAAAAAACCACGTATTATCTTGTATTTCATAACACATATACTATAAGTGTATACAATTCATGTCAAATTTACATTGAAAAAAATATGTTATACACTTGTCGTCCATATTGAGATAGATACGGATGAGACATCATTTTGGGAAAAATTGTATTTTTCAGCTCATAACTTTGCCTAAATTTAATTTTGGTCTCATTCGTTACTAGTTTGTCACATTTAGTCTGCAACTTTTAGAATATCTCACATATAGTTTCAACCAAAATTTGCGTTCAAAATTTAACGGTCAAACTCATATGCTGCACTAATTAATATTTTTTATGGTATTTTTTTAAAGTTCATACTTGAATAACAATTAGACATGAATTCTATTCCATATCACAATATTTTTTATTGATATCACATGTCACTTGCGCACAAATTCTCCAAAAAAAGGATCAAAAATGTTGACTGACGGAGTCTATGGGTTTGACCACTAAGGTTTGGACGAAAATTTTGTTGAGACTTAACGCGAGATATTTTGTATGTATTGGGACTGAATGCAATAAACTTGTAATAAATGAGATCAAAATTAAAATGAAGCAAAGTTGTGGGACGAAAAGTTTAATTTGCCCTATCATTTTGAATTTGAAGCATTACAATGCCTAGTTAATACAACTCTCCTAGCAGCCTAACAAGCACTCAATTTCGTATATTTGCCATAATATATACAAGTAAAGAAGCCATCAAAAAACCCAAGATGGTTGGGCCAAGTGGTAAGCGGTTTGTGACCTCAGAGAGGATAAATGTTCGAATTTTACTGGAGACACCACTCTAGGAAGGGGTTCTCTTTGCGCGACCGACCCGAGGGATTAGACTTCTCCGTCTAATCTTTGTAACCCCCAAAAAAAAAAAAAAAAAAAGAAGCCATCAAAACATTCCATCCCAAAAACTTGTCAATTTTTCATCAAAATGAAAATGGATCATTTTCATTTATATGCATGGTATTTCACCACAAGTACTCTCTGCTCAACAAAAAAGAAAAAGTCAACCACCCTCACCGCCAACACTGCCGGTGATTGGAAACCTCCACCAGCTCGGCAAGTTTCTCCACCGCTCTCTCTGGAATTTATCCCGGAAATACGGCCCGATCATGTTTCTCCGATTCGGCTCAACACCAGCCGTCGTTGTTTCATCGGCAGAAGTAGCTAAGGAGATAATGAAAACCCATGATCTAGCCTTTTCTGCAAATTAAAGCCCGAATTAAGTTCTTTCAAGAAAATCTTCTACTACCTGAAACATGGTTCGCCGTAACGGTCGCGGCAATCATCGCGGACACCACCGTTCCAGTTCCATGGCAATGTCGCGGAACGGTCGCGGACGTTCCACGTTTCCCATCAAATTGCTTTAAAAATTTATTTATTTTAAATAATTAAAACATTTATGATTATTATTGTCTAATTACACAATTTTAAGCTATAAAATTTAATTACTAAGTACAATTCTAAAAATTATGTTTCAAAAATTACAACTATTTTATCAAATTAATTCATGTTAACCCGAATTTGATATAAAATTAAAACATTACATTTAAATTTCTATCAATTAGTTGACTCCCAACTCATTTTTTACGATCTCGATCCAAAATTTTAGCAAATTAACATACTAAATATCATTTAAAAAGAAATCACTAGCAATTTAAAATATTATAAATTTATTTAAAAAGGAAAAAGTAAAAAATCTCTCTATTTCCCTTTTCTTCATTTCCCCCCTTTTTCTTTTTCTTTTCCTTTTTCTTCTTTCTCTTTCCCAGACGTCTTCTTCCTGTTTTCTCCTACTTCCCCATCCATGGTTGTCTTCTTCATCTTTTCACTTACTTCCCCATCCAGTCTGAGACCTAGAAGGTTAAATCCTGACATGCTTAGTTTTCTGTCGCCGGCATATCCACCGTTCCAGTCGTTCCATAGCCGAGAAAACGCCGGAACGGCCGCTACAAAACCGCATCTCAGCCGTATCGCCGTTTTTCGGCCGTTCCGGCGCGTTCCTTACACAAAAACGAGATGACCGAGAATTTTGGAACGCCGGGGGCCGTTCCCGTTCCGGAACGGCCGTTCCGGCCGTGAAAGCGGCGTTCCGGCGAACCATGACCTGAAAGACTTGATTAATATACCTTACGGTGATCAATGGAGCAATGGCAGATTAATTCCCAATTAGGAGCAGGGATGATTCCAGAAGAAAAGCAAGTGTGCTTGAATAGCAAGTGTACTAGTCATGGTAGTAATAAAAGTGGACAAAATAAGTCCGGATTGTCGAACCACGGAGACTTGGATTTTAGCTTTAGATTCTCAATAAAAGTAAAGACAAATAAAGTAAATTGCAAGAATTGATTGAATAAATGAAGGATAAAAGAGGAAACGGGCTATAGATTAAAACTCACGTATGATAAAATGACTAAGGCACGTGCTACAACCGAATCTACTCGTCAATATATATATAGGTTACTCGAATTATTAGACTCCTCTTGCTTTGGAGAAAATTCCTTAATTAACTATTACCCGATGTCTCGGCTCATAATAATCCTATGATTAATTGACGGTTCTCTAAATATGTCTATCCGAGAATCTAACCAATAACCACGCATTTACGCTTTAGAATTTCCCAGGATAAATCCAGCTAACTGCACCTGGGAATCTCTACCTATTTCTAGGGACAATTCCTCATTTGTTTTGGATGATGTGTTGATTCTATTGAACCCTAACCTATCTTCTCTCGAATGACTAGATTAGGCAAGATTGCAAGCATATGATAATCAAGCATATGATTGGAATAAAAGCATAAAATTAACACACAAAGCAATTGGAGAATTGATAGGAAAAATCACTTCATATATATTGATTCATAAATTTGGCTTTCACATGACCTTAGTTCTACAAAATTAGCTCATCATCAATAGCTCAAGAAGATCTAGAACAATCATATACATAATTATGAACATAAACATGTAATGAAAGCAAATAAAACTCCCTAAGACTTGGTTGATGATGAATCCTAGCTTAAAACTTCAATCTCTAGCTTAATCCCCCTTCTTCTTCTTAAAGAATTGATGAAATTGTGGCTCAAAATCCCAGAAAAGTCCTTCAATCCCCAGATTTTCGAGCAGTATATGATAAGGTAGCTATGACAGATTAATTCCCAATTAGGAGCAGGGATGACTCCAGAAGAAAAGGGAGAAAAGAATTAAACTCAAAAATATTCTCGGCCATTCCATTGATACTGTTCACCACATAAATACAGAGATTTGTTATGATAGTGAGGACCACAGACAGGTGTCACTATCTCTTTAATTAAAATAACGATAAGGAAAGAAACATTAACTATTAGGCTAGAATTTAATAGTAGTCTTTCATCCAGCTGGGCTTAACATTTGCTCTCCTGGGCCTCTTTGTAATTTGATTTGGGCTAATCAATTGAGGATCCGATTCACTTGTATCCGTGTCAGCTTCATAATTGGACCTTTGTGTATCATTACCCACCCCATCTGAAATCACCTTGTCCTCAAGGTCAAAGCTTGGATACACCAGACGAAAAGTCTCAAAAATTTCCCAAGTGGCTTCACTCTCTTGTTGAGTGTCCCATTGAACCAAAATTTGTGTCTGAATCCCAAGAGGAGTGTGAATATCACGACGGCCAAGGATCTTTAAAGGCCGAATTTCCGGTTGATGTCCGACGACTGACGGTGGCAGAGGGCAGATCTGAGAAGACGGTGGGCCTTTTCAAGGCTTGAGGAGCAAAATGTGGAACACGGGGTGAATGCGAGAGTCCGGTGATAAATCTAATTCGTAGGCAACAGCGCCGATCCGTCGGAGAATTTGAAAAGGGCCAAAGAAACGCTTGGAGAGCTTCTGTGTTGGACAAATTTGAACCGAAATCTGGCGATAAGGTCGGATTTTGAGGTAAACCCACTCGCCGACTGTAAAGGTACGATCTTGACGATGATTATCAGCTTGTTGTTTCATACGAAGACGGGCACGACTCAGATTTTGCTTAATAGTGGTTAACATAGTCTGTCACTATTGCAGGGCTTCATCCAAGGAGGCAATGGGGGTAGATCTGGCAATGTATGAGAAAATGGACGGCGGTGGTCGACCGTATAAAGTTGGAATGGAGTCATGCCGATGGAAGTGTGAAATGAAGAGTTGTACCAGTGTTCAGCGAGGTGGAGGAAACGAAATCAGAGATGGGGTTAATCACTAATGAAACATCGAAGGTAAGTCTCGAGACACCGGTTTAGCATCTCGGTCTGACCGTCGATTTGTGGATGATAGGAGCTGTTGAACCGGAGGGTTGTGCCACTTAATTTGAATAATTCACGCCAAAAGTGGCTAATGAATAATTTGACGCGGTCACTAATAATTGACTTTAGCATCCCGTGCAGGCGAAAAATTTCAACAACGAAGACAGAGGCAAGAGAAGTAGCGGTGAATTTGGTTGATAATCCAATGAAGTGGGCGTATTTAGAGAGACGGTCAACAACCACCCAAATGATTGTTTTTCCTTGAGAAACCGGAAGGTGAGTAATGAAGTCCATTGATAAATCGTCCCATACATGTTCTGGGGTGGGAAGGGGTTGAAGTAGGCCGAAAGGTTTTTGGGTAGAATATTTGTTTTGTTGGCAAGTGTGGCAGGAGGCAATCAAGGTTTTAATGTCGGAGTGAATGTGAGGTCAATAAAAAGTAGCAGTGAGGCGAGCCAAAGTGGCTTTGACCTCGGAGTGACCACCTAAAGGGGATGTGTGATATTCTGTGAGGAGGGTTTGGCGAAAATCGAATTCGGGAGGGATAAAAAATTTGTTTCTGAAATAGATAATATTGTGATTGATGGTGGAATTGGTGTGCATAGCTGGTGTAGATTGAAGTTTGGAGAAGAAAGCAATACCTGCTGGATGTTGAGTATAGAAGTTGCGAAGTTGGTCCAATAATAGGGGTGTAGAAGATGAAAAAGAAGCCAGTGTAGTAGGTGCAGAATGGTGTATGCGGGATAGAGCGTCGGCCACAGCGTTTGATTTACCAGGTGTGTATAATATTTCATAATCATATCCTAATAGTTTTGTTAACCATTTCTGTTGCTCCGGGGTTTGGATAGTCTGAGTATGAAGGCTGCGTAAACTTTTCTGATCCGTATAAATCCGAAAACGCCGTCCTAACAAGTACTGTCTCTATTTCTTGATAGATTCTGTAATTGCGAACATTTCACGGGCATAGGCGGAGGCCGACTGTATGCGGGGGCACATTTTCTTGCTGAAAAATGCAATAGGATGAGACTGCTGGGATAACACGACCCCAATGGCCACTGCTGATGCATCAGTTGTAACGTCAAAAGGCATAGTGAAATTTGGTAGTTGCGAAACTGGTAGAGTAGACATAGCAGATTTGAGAGCACAAAAAGCCTGATGGGCTGAATCAGTCCATGTAAATGTATTTGATTTGAGAAGATCTGTTAAAGGCCCCGCTATTGTTGCATAATGCTGAATGAAGCGACGATAGTACCGCGTGAGGCCCAAAAATCCTCGAAGAGCTGTGAGTGAGTGAGGTATAGGCCAATCGCGAATAGCCGTGAGCTTAGAGGGGTCTGCTGCTACCCCATGACCTGAGATGATGTGGCCCAAATAATCAACTGAAGAAACCCCAAAATGACATTTAGCAAATTTAGCATAATACTGATTTTCAGCCAAGAGCTGTAACACCTGCTGCAAATGTTTTAAATGTGTGGCCCAATTGGAACTATAAATCAAAATATCATAAAAAAAAACTAAGACAAATTTACGTAAAAAGGAACTAAAAAGAGCATTCATAGTCGATTGAAAAGTTGAGGGAGCATTCGAAAGCCCGAATGGCATAACCAAAAAATCAAAATGACCATCAATAGTACGAAAAGCAGTTTTAAAAATGTCATCCGGGGCAACCCGAATTTGGTGATAACCGGAACGAAGGTTAATTTTGGAAAAAATCGTAGTACCAAATAATTCATCAAGTAACTCGTCTACCGTAGGAATAGGGAATCTGTCCGGAATAGTGATAGCATTAAGTGCGCGATAGTCAACACAAAAATGCCATGTCCCGTCCTTTTTCTTAACCAATAAAACTGGAGAAGAATAAGGACTAGTACTCAGACGAATGATGCCATCCTGCAACATATCAGAAATTAATTTAGCCATAGTTTCCTTTTGACAGTGCGGGTAACGGTATGGTTTGATGTTAACGGGTATGGCTGTTGGGAGAACATGGATATGATGATCATGTGGTCGGGAAGGAGGTAACCCACATGGGAGGGGAAAAACAGAGGAGAATTGGGAAAGAAGAGCATAGAGATCAGGTGGAAAATTATCAGTGGGAACGGGGTGTTCGAGTTTTAGAACCGTGAATTGGGGAGGTGGGTTAGAATCCATAGAAATAATTGTAAATGCATGGAAAGAAGCAATTGAGTTGGTGGACATGTATCGACAAATTTGAGCAAAAGAAGCAGGGGATGGTTTAGGGGAATTTTCACCAGTTAGTGTGATAAGTTAGCCATGGTGATGGAATTGCATAGATGGTATGGAATAATCCGAAACAAAAGGGCCAAGGGACTGTAGCCACTGTACACCCAAAACCAAATCAGCTCCATGAATGGGAAGCACATAAAAAAGAAGTGTGAATTTATGTTGTTGAATACTAATGGGAACAATTTCGCAAAAGCCCGACTAGTGGATAGCTGCCCCGTTTCCGACAAAGACGGAGAATGTGGGAAGAGCGATAACAGGCAATTGAAGAAAAACAGCGACTCGGGGTTGCATAATATTATGAGAGCTTCCCGAATCAACCAACACGGAGACAGAGTGTTCGTGAATGAGGCCAATGAGACGGAGGGTGCAGGGGGAAACAGATCTCGATAAAGCGGCATAGGAAAGTTGAAAATGTAAAGAATCAGAAGGAATTTCAAAGAGGAGAAGGCGAGCTGGTGGTGGGGGTGGAGAAGAATCATCGTAGTTGGGGAAGTATGTCGGGTGCATCGGGTTCGTCGGCCATGAGACCGAGGAATTGTTTGGATTTGCAACGATGACCGGCTTGGAATTTATCATCACAATTAAAACAAAGGCCACGTGCCCGCCGATCTTGCATTTCAGACGGAGTTAAACGGCAGATCGGGAAGGGTGTTTTCGTCGGTGGAGCTGGTAACAACGGGGTGGAAAGTGGTGGTGGTAGGGCCTGTTTATAAGTAGGCTGAAAAGTGGGCCGTAGATCTTTATATTTGGACTCAATGAGCTTGGCAAGCCCAATAGCTTGTGAGATGGATACAGGCCGAAAAATGGCTAACTCACGTTGGATATCGGCCTTTAAGCCCGATATAAAGCAGTTCAAAATGGCTACAAGGCCCAAACCCACGATTCACTTACAAATTTTCTCAAATTCGGTCTGGTAAGAAGCGACGGAGCCCAACTGACGAAGTTTAAAGAGAGTGGCCTAGTGATTATCAAACGTGGATGGCCCGAAACATAACTCCAAAGCCCGAATAAATGAATCCCAGGAAAAGAGTTGACGATTATTATACATCCATTGGAACCAACATAGGGCGTTGCCTTTCGTGGAGAAGGGAATCAGATCCAGACGGTGTTCGGGTGAGATGTGATAGTAGTTGAAATATTGTTCAACCTGGAAGATCCATTCCAATGGGTTAGATCCATCGAAGGAGGGCATGTGTAGTTTAGAGGTTTTGGGAGGAGAAGAAGGGGAAATCATGTGAGTGACAGGGGTATGAGGGGGAAAAGGTGGAGGAGGTGTAGAGGTGGAAGAAGAAGGGAGGTTGGCGATATGATTTTGGATATCGGAAACCGCCGTGACGAGGGATTCATGGCGTTGATCCATGGAGGTTTGAAGGAGGGAGAGGCATTCGGTGAGGGCGAGAATAGCATCTTCAAGGGCTTGAATGGATTTTTGAGGCATTGAGGACGATGATGAAAGCACCAGTGATAAGGTAGCTATGGCAGATTAATTCCCAATTAGGAGCAGGGATGACTCCAGAAGAAAAGGGAGAAAAGAATTAAACTCAAAAATATTCTCTGCCATTCCATTGATACTATTCACCACATAAATACATAAATTTGTTATGATAGTTAGGACCACAGACAGGTGTCACTATCTCTTTAATTAAAATAATGATAAGGAAAGAAACATTAACTATTGGGCTAGAATTTAATAGTAGTCTTTCATCCAGCTGGGCTTAACATTTGCTCTCCTGGGCCTCTTTATAATTTGATTTGGGCTAATCAATTGAGGATCCGATTAATTTGTATCCGGGTCAGCTTCATAATTGGACCTTTGTGCATCAGATATTAAGAAACATTTTCGTGCACAAATACATACCAAGTATATAAAGTCGTTTAAATAATGGGCGTCACTTTTGGTGTACATTGGTGAAGTGAAACACGGCCATAATAGAGAATCTAAAATGTCATGTGAAATTTTCTATTCTAAATGGATGTTTTATTGCGTATTTCGCAACACGTATAAAAAAAGGTATATAATTCATATGTCAGATTATACTTCATAAAAATTATACACTTGTGAATATTAAAATAAAATACAAGATAATATATGTGAACCGCTAAAATGCCTAATTAAGACTAACTCTCCTGGCAACCTAGCTAGCACTGAATTCCATATATTTGCCGCAATATATGCAAGTCAAGTCATCAAAACATTCCGTTCCAAAAGCCAAAAATAGAAGTGAGCAAACCATGTCAAATTTTCATCAAAAAATAAAAAAATAAAAAAATGGATGAATTTCACTTGTAATTGATCTCTCAATTTCTAATGCCTAATTTCTGGTTTAGATGGATTTGAATTTTTTCTCAAGAGTTTTGTTTCTGATGGAGTAATTACTCATCTTTTACACATGTTTATTTATCTTTGATTGTGATGGAGTTAGACCTCCTTATCTATTATTTTATTTTGAATGATATAAATAAGGGACGCAGAACTAGAAAAATCCTCCACACAAGGGTCTTCAACAAATAAAAAGACGACATGGAACTCTAATTTTTTTTTACCGTAATTATAAGCAAATGACATTTTAATTTTTGTGAAACTAATACAAGCAAAATGACGTTAAATTTTATTTTCCGAATTGTAATAGTCATTAAACAAGCCAATAGATTATTTCTTAAAAAAAATCTTGGAAATAAAAAGACATATATTCACCAATTCTAATGAGGTTTAAATTGAACACAATATTCGGATCTAAGTCCTCAACCCTCTAAAGTTAGGCTTAGCCTCATCACAAATTCACAAAATCTAAAGCAATTACATTGTTACCAAATTAGCCAAAAAGAACAAAAAAACAAAAAGAGCCAAGGATATAAGTCATGAAACTAATTAAGCTTGTACGCCAAACCCTAATGTTGCGGTGGTCCCGGCCCCTCTCTATTTTTTCAACACCTGGACAAAATTAATGTTTACATTATAAAAGCCAGCAATAAAAGTGAGCAAAACTTGTCAAATTTTCATCGAAAAGATTCATAAATGGATGAATTTCACTTGTACGGACTTTTGTTCATTCCTCTAGTTTTATTTTATGCATGGTACTTCACCAAAAGTGGTCTCAGCTTATTTACAAAAAAGAAAAATTCTCCACCCTCACCACCAACACTTCCGGTGATCGGAAACCTCCACCAGCTCGGCCAGTTGCACCACTGCTCCCTACGGGATTTATCCCTGAAATACGGCCCACTCATGGGACTTTTTTAATAATAAACTTTTTAATAAAAATTATATAAATAATACACAAATAATAAATTTTCCGGAAGTAGTACACTACGCCGTTACTAATAGCGTACCCACATGGATACGCCATTAATAATGGCGTATCCAACCAGAATTTATTTCCGCATTAACAAACTTTTTTTTTTTTTTTTTTAACATTGTACCTGGATACGCCATTAGTAATGGTGTATCCATTCTCAGAAGACTTTGACTGGGTACGCCAGGCACAATATTACACAAAAAATTATTATTTTTTCTTTCTCTTCTTCTTTCTCTCTTCTTGCTCTCTCGTTTTCTCCGCTCTTCTGCTCCATCTCTCCCTTTGCTTCACCCACCATTGTTCCTCTCATTTAGCATTTTATCCCTAAATTACAAGGTAATTTTTTTATTCTATGTTATTATTTTGTTGAATACATTTTTGAGTTAGTTAATTATTTTAATTTAGAGTTTATGGTTTAAATATTTATAATTTCTGCCAATTTCAACTCTAGTTTTCACTTTTGAATTTGAATCAAATTATGACCTAAATTAGTTTAAATGTTAGTCTTTGAGTTTATGGTTTATATATATTGTTATTGTATTCTAATTTTAGGTGTAAATCATTTTGGGTAAAATATCGAATTTAGTGTTTAGGTTATGAATTTTGATGTAATGTTATAGTTTTTAAGGTACCTATAAACAAGAATAAATTGTTACCTATAATATGTTGTACAGGGCTTGTGAAATTCGTACACTTTGTCAGAGAATGAGAAAAGCATATATATAGATGAACCATAAAGAATGATACAGGAAATATAATGAATGACAACGACTCTTTCCATATGATGAAGCAAACAACTACTTACTAAAGATGAGAAAGGATAATAAATCAGCCTTAATTGATTGAGTAGAATCTGTAAATCAAGAAGAAAGATAAAAAAGAATTCTTTCCATGTATTATTGTAAACAGCTACTTTCCTTTTTGTCTAAAGATATTCTTGTCAAGGTAAGCTCAATAATGTTAAAGAGACAACGGATATGCAGAGATATGATATACCAAAAGAGGAAGCCATAAAAAGAAGCAAGATTATGTGAAAAAAAGGAGAATCGATTTTGCACAGTTCCCTTTTATAGAGATGGAGAAAGCAAAATATTTGACACTAAATTTGCACAAAAAAAGAGATAATTATTACCAACTGAATAAGGTAATTTGTCATCATCAAAATCAAAGGAATATGAGACCAAAAAGGTCAATAAAATATATATCATAAACTCCCCAAATATTTTAGATACTTGAATCGAGAATTTGTGTCTTTGATTCTAATAATCGGATTCCCAACGATGTTCATGTTTCAATCAAGAAGTTTGGGCCAACGTGATTCTAATCAAGTTCAATCAATAAAATGCGTCCACGTCAGGTATGCTCTTCATTTCTAACAGTGGTATCAGAGCTACTTTGATTAGTTTTCATTGCCTACGTTTCCTATCCGACTACTTTAATGGAGTATGTGAAAACTGATAATAGATGAGTTTATTATCTGTTTTTTCTTTTTCTGAACATGGTTTCTTAAGGCACAATCTATTGTTTATAAGTTGCATGCTATGAGAAATTATTGTGATTGGTTTATTCCAACAGATAATGCTTGAATTTTTTTTTATTTCATGTTTTCTGCTTATAAGAAGCGTCGGTTGGTCAACCGAGAATGTTTTAGATATATATACCTATATATATATTATCTTTGCATAATGTGATATATATGTGAAGTGCTTTTAAATATAACACCTATTGAATAAGAGTACCTACTGTTTCGGCCATCTAACATTGAAAAAGAAAGCATGTTAAATGAGATTAAAATATTGATCAGAATTCACATGTTCCTAGTGAAATGAGATGTTTGTTTCTGTTTATATTCACTCACCTTTTCTAAAGTGTGGAAAGTTAAGTCCTAGTAGGAAAAGGTGTAACAGAAATTGAGTCACGAGATGCTACTTTCTTGGAAGAAGATTTTCCTAGAAAAGGAGAGGTTTCTAAGGATTTTCAATTTTATGAATTGAAAAATTTTGAAATTGACACATCAAATCGAGTTATCGAAGGATATGATAAGTTTTCTTCTCCATCTCAAACTAGTGGGAGTGATGATGTGTCCAATAAAACCACTCGAATAAAGGAAAATCTCGAGGAACTACAACTTTGAAAGAGTAGTCGTGGAAGAATTCCTCGTCGTCATTTTGATATTGAAGGGGAATCTTTCCTAATAGCTCCAGAAGATGGTGAAGAGACGAAAACAGTACATGAAGTGATCAATTCTTTAGCTGCAAAAGAATGGATGAAAGCAATACAGGAAGAAATGGAATTCATGGAATCAAATCAAGTCTGGGACTTGGTTGATCTTCCACCTGGTCTTAAGAAAATAGAAAATAAATGGGTTCTTAAGATTAAAAGAAAGTCTGATGGATCTATCGAAAGGTATAAGGCTTGTTTAGTGGAAAAATGCTACACTCAAAAAGAGGGAATCAACTATGAAGAAACATTCTCACCAGTTGTTAGATTCTATTTGATTCGCCTTATTCCTGCCATTATCACACATATGGATCTTGAACTTTACCAAATGGATGTTAAAATGGCTTTCCTCAATGGAAAGCTAGATGAAGAGATTTACATGGATCAACCTAAAGTCTTCATAAGCAAAGGTCAAGAGTGCAAAGTTTGCAAGCTCAAAAGATCTATTTATTGCTTGATGCAAGCATCCAGACAATGGAATCTCAAATTTTATCAAGCTATGATATTCGATGGATTTACAAAGATGAACGAAGATCATTGTGTTTATGTTACACAATCAAAAAGTAAGTTTGTGATCCTATCCTTATATGTTGATGACATTTTATTGGCCGGAAATGATAAAGAGTAAATAGAAGCCACTAAGAAGTGGTTGTCTTCAAATTTTGAAATGAAAAACATGGGTGAAGCTAGTTATGTACTAGGTGTCAAGATCATTAGAGATTGATCGAAAAGACTTCTTGGTTTGTCTCAGGAGACTTATATCAAGAAGGTGCTTGAAAGATACCGAATGCATGATTGCATAGATATTCCTGTTGAAAAGAATTTGAGCCTTAATTCTCAAATGGGTCTACAAACTTCAGATGAAAAAGACAAAATGCCTAGAGTTCCTTATTCAAATGCAATTGCCAGTTTGATGTAGGCAATGATGTGTACAAGACCGGACATTTGTATGCAGTTGGTCTTGTTAGTTGTTTTCAAGCCAACCCCGGACTTGTACATTGGAAAGCAGTCAAGAGTATATTTAAGTATCTTAAAGGAATGACAGATTACGTGCCATGTTATCAAGGATAAGATTTGCACTTAATCGGTTATAGTGATGCTTTGGCGTGGAGAGTTGGATGAACGCAAATCAACATCAGGATATGCTTTTCTACTTAATAATAGCGCCATATCTTGGAGTAGCAAAAAGCATTGCCTTATCAACTATGGAGGCTAAATATATAGCTTGTTCTGCAGCAGCACAAGAAGCTGTTTGGTTCAGACTGTTTCTAGAACATTTGAAAGTCATTGTTGTTGTTTCTAACTCAGTAACAATATATTGTGATAGCACAACAACGCTTTCTTATGTCAAGGATCCTAAGGATCATGGAAAAACCAAACGTATTCAAATTAGATACCATTTCATATGAGACATTATAGCACAGAAAGAAGTGATCTTGAAATATATTTTTACTAGTCATATGGAAGCAGACCCAATGACCAAACCAGTAGCTAGAGATTCATATTTATCACATGTAAGATCTCTAGGCCTCTATAGAGTGTGATTGTATTTCTTGAAAGGATCATTTTGTAATCATACATTGATAATTTATAATATATCAAATATTTTGCATAAGTTCGTTGCAATAACTAGTACATTGATTTATTATGTATGTCGATAGGTGGAGATTGGCTCTCTCACATGAGCAATCACCTCCAGCGCTAAGAAAGCGAGTAGAGATGAGATACTTTTTTTTACGTAAGCATTATTTTTAGTGTTACGTAGTTAATCTAATGATATGTTGCCTTGGTGAAAACCAAGATGAGGCTCATTTTATCTTAGGAGCTGACATAGATGTTTACCCACCATCTATGAAGCCTATAAGTTTCCGGGTGCTAGAATTTATTTAGAATTATTGAAGTGTAATATATTCTCGAATTAGAATTTTTTTTGAAACAAGCTAATTAAGACCTGTACGGTGTAGAGAGATCAAAGACATACACTCTTTATGACATAGAGTGTCCACCGTTACATGTATGTCATACTACATGTCCATAACGACCCAATTGGAAGTGAGTGAATGGATCCCTGCTTCCTCACTGTGTGAGTCCTAAAGATCATTGATCTTAGTAGCACCCTATGTGACTTTTTAACTATGGCACAAAGTGAAAAGTTAGTGTTAGCTACTCTAGCATATTGCCTATGGCTATGAATGATTCGGTCTAGAGAAACATGATTGGGAAAGCAGTTTACTTAGATCATAGTGTTATTAGTTAAAATGAAGGCAAGCTTAGATTCACGTCTTTCACTTGTATTCACCGGCTAGCCAGATGTTAATCAATTGGTTTATATAAATGTGAATACTTGTCAAACTGACAGAGTAGTTAAGTATAAATTTCTAGAAGGATTAAGATATACTTAATTAAGGTGACTAACGAGGCCGGGGTACAATACTACATAACACAAAATTATATCCATCACGGGTTGATGTTCCCAGTCTGACCTTTAGCAGTTTATAGTTTATAATATAAGTGTAGACGCTGGTCGCATGACTCATTTATCAGCATGATAAATTTTTTTGGAGAGTATACATTTCAATGGACCTATGGTCATGCCGTCTGCGTGAGTGGGAGATATTAGAAATAACTCCCCAAATACATGTCCATTGGTTGCGACTCTTGGTGAAAGGGTGTATTTTCCTCTATAAACATAGTCATTGTTCATCATTATAATCACTAGAAATATATACAAATATATATCATAAATTCTGCAAATACTTTAGATACTTGATTCGTGAATTTGTGTCTTCGATTCTAGTAATCGAATTCTCGACAGTGTTCTTGTTTCAATTAAGAGGTTCGGGCAACATGATTCTAATCAATTTCGATCAATATAATGCTTCCACATTAGGTACGCTCTCCATTTCTAATAGTCTGTCTATTATGCCATCAGTAATTAGCCATATCCGATTCAATTTCCAAAAGAAACGTGTGCGGAAGCTTAAAGAAACTCATACTGTAAGTCGGAATGGCTTGGATAACGGCCTTAATAAGTACCTCTTTACCTGCCTGAAATAGAAAATGTAAATTCCAGCCATTGAACCGAGCCTGCAGATGGTTGCGAATAGATGCAAAAATCTCGTTTTTGGATCTACCCACAACCGCCGGAGGCCCAGATATTTGTCATGCTTATCGAGAATTTGGACTGCAAGAATGCTCGCTAATTCGGTTCGGGAGGTCAGAGGCAAATTCTTGTTGAACACCAAACCAAACTTTTCATAGTTCGCTTGCTGACCCAATGCCACCTCGTCGTGCCAAAGTATTCTTAATATAGGTCAAAGGAGGAACCGAAGCCTGTACATATAGCATAGTGTCTAGCCAATGCCACTCCGACGAACTCCTCCTTTCTGCATCTTGAATCAAAACTGAGTACCATGGCAGCTAAGACGAATAAATAACGGGACAGAGCGTCTCTTGACGGATACCTCTCTCAGGAGAGATATATCCAAATCAGTTTCCGGTAAGCATGAAAGAATAAGAAACAGAAGTAACACATTATATAACTTAAAAAAGGAACTCCCTCACAAACTCCACTACGTTGACTCAACTAGAATTGAAATGTGTTTAAAAGGGAAATTAATTGAAATACAAATAAAATAGAATTAATTGGGAAAAAAAAGCAAATAAATAATTAATTGGATCAGACAAAGTCCTTTAGCCAGGTGGGCTTCTTTACTTATCAACCATATGTTCTAGTTGGGATTAGATTTGAGAGTCAAAGTGTGTTGTGAGGACTGTGTATTAAAACTGTAGATATTTGAATTATATGTGGAAGATGCACGAGACTATGTTTGAATATTATTTTTTTAAGTAAATCGTTTACATAATTAAAAAAAAAAAAATTTACAAGAACTATTATAAAAGTATAAAAAGATTCACACACGATTGAGGGAGTGGAACCAAGAACTTTACTATGTTAGGGTCTTTGCCAATAGAGCTACTATTTTTCAATAATTAGGTTACATCAAAATTAAAAAAGATTAGTTCACTATCTTGTGGGGCTGTTCTATGAGATTTATTTACTTAAAATAATAACAGTCTCACTTTTTTGAATGAACGAGGATGATATAAAGAATGTTGCTTTCCTCTGCACTATTGGCCGTCTGTCTATCTATCTATCTATCTATATATATATATATCAAATTCATATATATTATAATGGTAAAAAGTAAAAATTATTTAATAAGATGATGACAATTTTGACAACAACAATTTTTTTTTGGTCCTTCTGCGATGTAAAAATATTAATTTTTTATAAACAGTACTATCATATTTTGTCGTCTGTATCTAACTTGAATAAAAGTCCAAACATCTAGATTCATACACGTTTACCTAATACTTGTTCTTTCACAAAATAAATTTAATTTATTGATATCATCAGATGCAAGCGGATCGTAGGCGATCTATATAACGCGACGTGTCATTTATTCAATTAATATCTATTATTCTGTTAAAAAATAATTTCAATTGATATATCTAATATCATCAAATGCAGATCACATGAGTTCATATAATTGGACCCAGATACTGTCCGAATAAAATACATGCTTTTGAACAAAGAGTAAAAGATAAAGGTTAAGATAATATTTACAAGTCCCACGAAATCCGTTGAACAAATAATTGCTCAAATGTCAAAGAAAGATTTATGGATATAAAAATTCTTTTTGTCTCAATCACATGTTCAAAGAGTGGCCAGACGTGACAAGGGCATTTTATGGCGAATCTAGAGACCCGATTATATAATATTTAAATAAATACGAGACAAAATTGTGCTTAAAATAAACTACGCGAAATAAATTCGTACAGAAAACGAAACAAAGTTATGAGGTGCAATGCTAAGGGCAGTTTGACCCAATTTTTGCATAATTAATTATGAGATAATTAATTATGCCAAAAGTTAAAATTTCAATTTTTTCAAAAGATGATTTTGTAACGCAAAAATGTCCAGACGAGTTTGTACAGAAAACGAAACAAAGTTCTGTGGTGCAATACTAAGGGTGGTTTGACCCAATTTTTGCATAATTGATTATGGCAAAAGTTAGGATTTTTCAGTTTTTCCAAAACGTGATTTTGTAACGCAAAAATGTCCAAATCAGATTATAAGAAAAGGGCCAATGACACAAAAAATTGCAGTTAAAAGTCCAAATGTAATTTTTTGCGTTTGAAATGATAGGCCAAACAAGCCGCTAAGAAGCTGAATTTTTGTATTCAAGTACCGATGCAAGACCATAAAACTTTACAAACTTTATGTACTGTTTTTCAAGAATGGCGAAAATTCAGTTTTGGTCGTAATAAAAAGTAGTCGGGTAAGTATAGCAATACCAAGTTTGTTTATATATTTATAAAAAAATATATAATATAAATGCTGCAGTAAAAATCAAATTAAAAAATACATGCAAAAACTCATAGAAAGATCAAAGAAGGGCATGAAAAATGTCACTGTTTATATTTAGAAGAATAAAGGCATTCTGATCATGCCTTCACGCCTCTGTTAGAGGCATTTTCATGTAAAAATTTCTCATGAAAATGCCTCTGTTAACTGAGTTCATGCTGATATACCAAATAGTGGCCAGCTATACATACTGCAGAAAGGCCAGTTCTAGAACTATTTACACAATGGTCCCTCGTATAATTGCCCGAGGGTCCCAATAAAAGACCGAATTTGCATTACGCTACAAGATCCGCGTGTAGTAAAATAATTTGGGTCAGGTCGGGTCGACCCACAAACTAAGATCATGTCCGTTCAAGCCATCGACATGGCATTATCTTGGGGACAACTTATAGTTGTCAGAACCATACAACATAGACATCCATAAATATCCCTTCTCAACACATATTTGAGTTTCGCAATCTAAATTAAGCAATCTCCTAGCTAGCATCGTTTTTCTTTTCTAATACCCTTACTAAAGGCTTAGAAGTAGGTCCCCTCCATATAAATTTGGGTTTCCTAGCCTCGTAACATACGACCCACCAAGCTAGAAGCATATAAATTTTTTGAACTACGTTACACTTGATTCTCAATTAGGTACCTAGGCAGTTTAGTCATTATCGTGTGTGGTCTATAATCTTAATTCGCCACTTCGTGTCATATTACAAGCCGACCCAAAATGAGATAGTTCGATCCCAAAATCGACCTAAATCACATGCCTATGTTACTCTTAACAGAGGCATTTTGTTAAAAAACAAATATAGAGAATCCAGAGCATTTTCATGAAAGGGCCTCTGTTTTCATGACTTCGCATATTTCATGCCTATGTTATGCTTGGAAGGTATAATTTTATCTTTTTCGTGTGAAAATTTAGCAAATGCTTCGAAGAAACGTGAGTCACATTAATTGACTAATTGCCGATCGGGCGAAAATTAATGAGATTTGATTCAGTGTTAAATTTAAAGAATTTTAAAGTTCACAAGACTATAAAACTAAAATAATGTTATAGGATTATTTTATTTCTCACATATACATATAGGACCAAAATTGAATTTTCTCCTTTAAAAATTTAGCAACTTTATTTCTCCGGTCTTGGATGATGATGAGTAATGAATCAATCTAGCAGACATTGACAAAATATTCCACTAAAGTCTAAAGTTGCTGTTTGTCTGGTCAAGCCTTCATCAGCTCATTTTTCTTTATAGTGTTTTGTCATTTTATTCCTGATAATTCTAACTAATTTCAGGAAATGTAATGCCATAACCCTGACGCTGTTCCACCTGTTTGAAATTTTCAACTTGGACAAAATTTTAATTTAGTCATGTGATTGAGATATACTCGCAAAATTAATTAATGTCTTAATTTATGACACTAACAATCTAAAATACTGCCTAAAATACAAAGAAAAAAAGGCTGAAAAGTAGCATGACCTCTGATTTGAAGATTTTCCAATTTTGGAGGTAAAATAACGCATATTATGAATGTTAGATAAAAATTGTTATCCCTGCTAATTTGGAAGACTAAAATTACTACTTTCTCTTAATCAAACTAAAATTGCATGTTTACCAAGCACAAAATTGCAATTGTGGTCCTTTAAATTATGGTAAATGACATTTTTCATCGTCACATATTGATTCCTTATGAATTGAAAATTCACAAATTAAACAGGCCATGTTCCAAGCTCATGCAAATTTCCGATGAACCTTCCAATTCTCGCGTCTCGGTGAGGTTTGTCCTCAATTCGTGAAATTAGATAATTAATGTGGTTAAATATATGACTACTTCGAGGATTAAACTTACCAACTTCCTATAACTTATATGGTGATTTTTAGTCTTTTACAATTTTTCCGTTCAAGTTTGGACAAAAATGCCAATATAATGGATCCTAAAGAGTCAAAGATCAATGGAAACGAGAACAGTATCATAAATGACTTACTTTTAAGAGCTCTTCAGATTATAAATTGTAATCACAATTATTTATTATGACGAATTTTACCTATATCGCCAAACTAGGGTCGCAATTGAAATCTCGTGAGGATGACCCTATGATAAAGAAAGAGTGTAACCAAATATATATATATATATATATATATATATATATATATAGTACCTTTATTTAATAACTATCACACGGCATGAATCTTTGATCTACAAAAGATGTCGTGCACTAGTTTTAATTTATTTGTGGTATAGATTAGAACAACACATGCATTGATCAGATTCATGCAAGTTCTCTCTTCCTTTCGGTCATAGTGCGACTTCTGCGGAAATTTTAACTCCCAACCACTTTTGACACTATCCCAAAATTCTGATAATTTGTCACTGTCTTAACATTAATTATATGTTGACTATTAAATAATCCGATCTCTCTTCCCCGGTCATAACTCAAAAGAAGGAATTATGGCTTAAGGGGCTGGAGATTGTGTAAACGAGCCGAATCGAACCGAACGAGATGTTGTTTAAACTTGTTTGAAATACAATCGAGCTTCAAAGTTTGTGTTTGAGCTTGTTTGATTATGTAATTGAGCTGAGCTCAAACGAGCATTAATCGAGCCGAACACGAGTTGAGCTCGAGTAGCTTGATTTTTTGTACATGTTTTTATTATTTTTTATTAATTGAGCCGAGTTTCAAAACTTATCAAACACAAAAAGTTATTCAAGCTTGGTTTAATAAGTTAATGAACCGAGTTCAAACGAGCTTTTAGTAATCGAGCTCGAGTCGAGTAGTTTGGTTCGTCTTTCACCCCTAGAGATTTATTAAGAGTTTTGGTAAATGTTTTATGATTAGGTTAAAACATTCGACCCTGTGAAAAACCTAATTATCAACCCGTTTCTCTGTGAAAAAAAATATCTCAAAGGACCCTCTTGCCATTTCAAAAAAAAAAAAAATCTATTGCATCACCGAACATTTTTGCTTGCAAATTTTACTGTAAAAGACAAAAATACTTGTGCCTTTAGAAAATATTTATGTTATATTTCTTCTAATTTTTATATTTTATATTTACTTTTATATTTTATTTTATCATTTCTTTTCTTCTTCTTCCCCGACTCATCCCCTTTCCCCAAAACCCTAACCCCAATACATCATCCCCTTATGTCAACAAAAATCAGCTCCCAAAAAGCGCACCATCATCTTACTCATCTTCCCCATCCCAATTTAGAGGGGCGGCATTGGGCTTTTGAGTGGCGAATTACAGATGCTTGGGGCGGCATTTTACAGTAGGCTTGGGCTACGATTTGCAGACAAGGGCCACAGACATCTACGATAATTTGCATAGAGGGTGGCGGTGGGGCTTGAGGCAGCGATTGGTAGGCAGAGACCCTTGCATCGACAATGATTTTGCAACGGAAGGCATGGGCTTTGTTGGGATTTGGTGGGGTTGCTTCTGTGCAGGCGGTGTCTTTATCGACAAAAAATACGATGGTGAGGTGGAGGCAGGGGTGGAGACTGCCTGTGCTGGTTGTAGGGATGACAATGAATTCGGGTCTAACGAGTACCCGCCCCAAATGAGTCCAAAAAAATGGATTTGGGGCAAGGTCGGGGTCTTGAAATTCAAGACTCGGCCAGGTCCGGGGCGGGTAACGAGTCCAGTCGATACCGCCTCGGAACCGGACCTGGACTCGCCCCGATTAAAAAAATTATAATCTTTTTTAAATTTATATATCTAATTATTATTAAAACTTATTAGTATTTATAAATTGTATCCAAAAAATGCTATTTGCAATAGCAACTTACTTACAACCTTAACTAGATAAAAATAAGGAGTCAATTAACTAGAATCAAAAGTCTAAACTTAAAACCCACTTCTCATTGTTTAGTAACGGATGACTTGTAGTGGATGTTTATGTTGAATCATCGATTCGATGTTATTTACTTATTTATTTGTTATGAATGCGTTTGTGAGAACAAAATAGGCAAAAAAAAGTAAGAAAAAAGTAAAAAAAAAATACAAATCGATTGAGTCTAACAGGTAGGACTCGGACTCACTGAGTACTCGCAGGGTTCGGGGCGGGCCGGGTAATGACCGGGTCTGAGGCGGGTCCAGGTATTGAAATTTCTTAATGGGGCGGGTCCTCAGCCCTGCTATACCCGCCCCATCCTTGCCCGGTTGCCATCCCTAGCTGGTTGGTGGTGGGCACCAGAGAAGATGGTGTTGTTGTATATGTGTGTGTGTATATATATATATATACACAATATATTATGTAAATATATATATATATATATATTAATTGTATATATATATACAATATATTTATATATTCTTAAATATATTATGTGTATATATGTTATTAATATGATTTTTATAAATTCGGATTAGAAAAGAGTACATACTTATATATATATATATATATACACACACACACACAATATGAATCGTTGATTTTAATCAAGATCTAGGATTGTTATGAATTGAATTCAGTAAGTAATTAATGGTGGCCGTTGATTTTAGGAGATTATATCCAATGATTGGTAAATATGGGGAAAAATTGTCCTTTACTGATAAAAGTCTTTTACCAAGTGTATAAGACGTGAGTGGCATGGGTGAGGAGTTAAATTACTTATTTGTTCTTTGGGATAATTGCATAGGATCCCTCTATGATATGCGAAACCTACACCAAACTACCCTATGTTAAGTTTATTGCGTAGCGCCCCTTATGTTCCAATAAACTCTGCATACTCTCCCTTTCTGTTAGTCAAAGTTAACGGCGTTAAGTTTTTTAAGCAAAAAATTCATAAAAAATCGAAAAAGTCACAGTAGGAATTAAAAAAATTAAAAAGAACAAAGAAAATCTGAAAAATGTGGAAAAAAACCTAGAAAATTTTAAAAATTCACAAAAGATTCTGAAAAATGAGAAAAAATAACCAGAAAATTACAAAAATCACAAAAAATTCTGAAAAATAAAGTAACTTTTAGAAATTTTAGAAAACCATCAGAAAAGTATTTTAAAAAAATTCTAAAAAGTCAAAAACATGAGGAAAAAAAACCCATGAAAAAATCATTTTTTAATCAAAAGTTCATATATTTTCCGAAAAAAAAAGACAGATTTAACAAACCAAAAACAATTCAGAAAGTTCGATAAATATTCACAAAAAATTAAGAATATGCAAATAAATCAGAGAAAAATTAAAAGAATTTAGAAAAAAAAATAATAAGAACAAATTAGAAATAATAAACAATTCTAGAAAATAAAAAAGTCTGAATTTACAGGAGACAAGGAAGCATGCTTATATGTCACATCTGGTGCAGGGTGGTGGTATTGGTGGATCTGCTATGACGGTTGGGGCATGGTGGTGGTGGTGTTCAATGGAATGTGATGGAGTGGTGTTGGTGGTGGCCTGTGTGTGGCGGCAGGGGCTGTGTTTTGCTATGGAAATGGGTGAACTCAAGTGCTAGGGCAAGGATTGGGGGACGCTGGCAGTGTGGCAAGATTGATGGATGTGGCGATGGGGTTGGGTGAGTTTGACGGGTTGATAATTCAGCTTTTCACAGGAAAGTCGAATGTATTTAAACCGAAAGAAAATTATGATTTTTTACATTAGTAAGTCTAGGAAAATTGCAAAATTGGTAGACAAAATGACCTTGCACATTTTCTTAAACTAAAAAATGGCATGTTGGAAATTTGGGTACTATTCAGCGAGAAATTTGACAGTTTCAGTAGAATTTTCGTAGGAAAATGTCTATGTGGTACCATATATGTGGACTTTGTATTTGGAGGGAAGATTGCGAATCTACTTACCTGGCACCCAATTTGGAGGGGAATTAGGAGAAAAGTCAATATTGCCCTTATCATGTGAAGATAAAATTGAACAAACAAAATAAAAAAATGCGAAATTATTGAAATTGTATATTTCAAACTAATTTGTAGTTTGAAAAAAATTATTTATTAAAAAAATAGAGTAATATAATATTTGAATAAATGCAAATATAGTTTAAAAAAATTCAAAACTTATCCAAACAAATTTATTAACATTAAAGGAATTTAAAACATCAAAAAATATTAAAAATTATATCTTGAATTAATTTATCAATTTAAATAAAATTATTTGTTTTGCTAATTTTAGTCATAAAATATATTAATTAAAAACTTGAAAAAAAAGTAAAAAAAAAGAACATTTAGAAAAATATTATACAATTAGAAAACAAAATCAAGATTTTAAAAAATTTGAAAATCAAAAAATAATAAGAAACAATCAAACATATTAAAACATCAAAAAAATATAAAGAGTTAGAAATAATATTTAAAAAATTTGAATTTAAATTTAGTTATATTTTAATGATGACAAAAGATTTCAATTGACAATATAAAATTAATTTAAAACTCAAAAATAAATTAAATTTTTTAAAAATATAGGAGGAATCAGAAAAAAAAATAGAACAAATTCATAAAAATAAAATAAAATTAGGAAACAATATCAAAACAATTTTGAAAGTCAAAAAATAAAATTAAAAAATCAAAACAAAGAAATAAAACAAAATCTTGTTTATTGAAATATAAGAAAAAATTTGTAACCAAAATATTAAGGAGAAATAATCTAGTTTGAATTTTATGCATATAATATCATAAAAGTATAATTTTAATATTATCTATCGATGTGTCACTTGTACACAATATATTTATAATTCAAACAAAAAAAAATAATATAGATACAAAATATTTGAATTAATATTTCCAAAAATAATAAATTAATCAATACTAAATTTAAAGTATGTGAATTAAATCCCCTAATTAGAAGTCAATTTTCCTTCAACATGCAAAAATCTCAAAATTGAAGGTTCATTTTTCAGTCAATTACATTTTCTGACCAATTTTGAAATTGAAATTGAAGGTTCATTTTCATGTACATCAGTCAAATCCCAAAATTGAAGGTTCATTTTCAATTAAAATTGAAATTGCGAAATTTCTCGCCAAGAGTTCCTCAAAATTGTCAACATGCCACTTTTTTGGTTGAAAAAGCGTGAAGGGTCCTTTAGTGTACCAATTTTGCCATTTTCCTTAGTAAGTCTCAAACATGTTCAAATCATATGTTGTATTTTCGTGTAACACTTCTAGTGAACGTATGTATATGTGATAAGTGTATAAACAGATGGTTAGGACTTAGGATGTAGAGACAAAAACTTATGTTGTGGAGAAAAATCTGAATAACAGATGTGCTTGGGCGATGATTGTGCGAAATTTAAGAGGAGTTATTCTTTTCGCAACTGCATGATTGTTATCTGCACACACTTTTCCGCAAGCTAAAATGAGATGAAAATATAAAAATCAGAGACGGCACTAGATTAGAAATATTAGACATGAACATAGAGACAGAATAGAGATCGAATTCAGTGGTAAATCAGCAACGAAATTAGAGACAGAACTATGAAAGATTTAGAGACGGATACAACTTAAGAAATTCCTTGATTTAGCCATCGAATCAGAGATGGATAAATTTCGTCTCTAATTAGCGACACCACTTTCAACTACAAGCTGGCTGACGAAAAATTTATGCCTATGATATGTTTTAGAGACAAAAATATGGGTTTCAAAGACGTATTTTTTCGTCTTATAACCTTTTTTCTTGTAGTGATTAAATGTCATGCCGAATGAATTAATCCTTATTTATATTTTCTTTATTTTGTTCGGTATTTATTAAAACCGAATTATTTGAAAAATAAATAGAGTAACTAATATAAGATTTATAATAATATCATATTTGTATCCCTTGTTTGTTGTTATTTTAGTTTTGGTAATTAAAAAAGTATAAAAATAGTATAAAAATAAGTATTAAATATTAAAATATGTTATAAAAATAAAAGAAATATACAATTAGTCCGAGCTCTGATCAGTTTGCACAATCAATTGGAGCTTAAAGTTGTAACTAGATTGAAAAGTGCCAAAATTTTAGTTTGATATTAATTCATACCAATTTTTTTATTTTCAATTCAAGATACAAGGTAATTCGAATTATGAACACCCTCAACTCGTCACTATACTATTTATTTTAATAAGCAACTATAGAAGAAAGTACAATTTATTTAGTTTTTTAAATGAGTAGAAAGGTGCAATAAATATGTCAAGTAATGGTCAATTGTCCCCTCCAGTTCATTGCCTTCGCCTGCCCCCCACAACCCACACACTCCCCACACCCGAGATCTCAGGCCTCTCCCTTCCTCTTGTATCGCCCCTCCCTCCTGATTGGAACATACCTCTTTCGCTTTGTTTGCGTGTTCGTTTTCTAGTGCATTTGCTTGTAGTGTGTTTTCTTCTAGTGGCCCTAAGACGTAGGGTTGACTTGGTGCGGTGAGCCTACGTGCCAAGCTAGACGATGGGTGTCGAGAGGGGCGACAAGATGGGTTAAGGAAACGTGTGGGTATCGTGACACGAACCGGTTTAAAGACGGTACACGAAACAAGTGGACACAAGTTGAATAAGTTGTGGGCAACAGTGGGCATGGACTCGACACAAAGTGGACTTGGCCAAGAAAGTGTGGAATTGTGGCAATTTATGGGCAACGGGTGCAGGATAGTCACCCGGCGTGCGGCCAGGGTGGCCTTTGGCCAAGACAATGTGCTAACTGCCGAGAAAACTCGGCAGCCTACGAGAACACTTGGCACCGTGTGAGAGTTCTCGGTATGGTGCCGAGAAAACTCGATAGTGTGCAGGATCACTTGGCAGTGTGCAGGATCACTCGGCCAGATGCCGAAAAAACTGGGTAGACTCGGCAGGCTGGCTCGACAGGCAGGCAGACTGTGGGCGGACAAGGCTAAGCAGTTGGGCGACCCGACGGGTGGATGTATGGTCATGTGAAAAACATGTGCGGCGGTTATGGAGCATTGACCAAGCCAAGCTGCAACATATGGAAGGGGATTTGAAAGCTGAAAGTGGAGGGAAAGGCGGTTATGGGCGGTTTTAGTGTCTAAAAACCTCTCGACACATGTTCCTTGCTTGTTAGCCAAAATTCCTAGTGATGGGGGATGTCCATCACAACTCCTGAGTGTATTTAATTACTCTGATTTGCTTTATACGGAAATTAGAGTGGAGAGAGTGCAAATTCGGGATTCCTTGTGTTACTTGATGAGCAATAATATAAGGTTGGCTTTGGCCATAAATTTGTGTTGCCTTTACATTCTAGCATATTGTGTGTGAATTGTGATTGCTTTGTGTGCTTGAATTCTCTCTAACCTCCCTCATAAAAACGAGTAAATTTGTGGGGATCGGAAGCCTGATTGGTTTTGTGGGAAAATCAGGCTGCACAGTGGGCCTACGTGTGGGAAAAATCGTAGTTGAAAAATACCCCTGTGACAAGTGGTATCAGAGCCTGGTTGGGGTTCTAATTCTACTCTTGGTGCATTTTTGGTTCGGTTTGCTTTCGCTGTAGAACTGAAAATTTTATGAAAATCATGGTAGATCCGAATTCTGTGCGTGATAGACTCGTGGCCTTGGAGGCACGAGTGCAAAGGACCGAGGCATTACTTGGACAGCCGCTGGAAACTCCCATGGTGGCCATTTTCTAGAAATTTCAAGACTTGGAAGAACGGGTTGAGAAATGGGGCAAATCAATGGATGAAATTCCTTCGTTCATTGAAGGAAGAATGGTGTCGCTAGCTGAGCATATAAGTATCTTAATGGATGCGGTTGAACTAAAGCTTGATGCGATTAACGTGGAAATTAGTGTGCTAAAGAGGGCGGTCGGGAGTGTGCTATATCGGGGGATGTTGCGCCTTCGTCCAAGTTACGGGTGCCTGATCCGAAGCCCTTTGGTGGTGAGAGAAGCGCCAAAGAACTCGAAAACTTCTTGTAGGACATGGAGACATATTTTCAAGTTGCTAGAGTGTGAGATTCTGAAAAAGGTGTTTATGGAAAGTATGTTTTTGGTTGGGGACTCCAAACTGTGGTGGCGGTTTCGTGTGTCGGATGATGTTGCTGCAAACCGAGGAAAAATTGAGACTTGGGAGGCGTTGAAGAAGGAATTGAAGGCACAATTCCTCCCTTGCAATTCATTTTGGCTTGCAAGAGAGTCCCTCCGAAAGTTAAGGCATGCAGGGGCGGTGCGGGATTATGTGATTGCGTTTAGTTCGTTGATGTTGGACATACGTGACAGGTCCGAGAAAGATAAGTTGCTTAACTTCATGGCGGGTTTGCAAGGTTGGGCTCAGGCCGAATTGAGGCGACAGGGTATCAAAGACCTACCTTCGGCTTTTGCGGCTACGGATGGCTTGGTTGATTTCAGTGGGATCGAGGTCCAGGGCTCGAAAACAAAACAGAGGAGCACGGGCAGTGGGGCTGGAAATTCTACCAAAGGTGATTCTAAGAACCAAGAAACGCATGATGAAAAGACACAACGAGTATGAATAAACCTCGAAAGGGTTGCTTCATATGCGGGTCTTTGGATCATAGAATGTGGGATTGTCCAAAGAGGGAAAGATTAAATGTTTTGATGGCAGATACGAATAAGGGTGCTAGTGAAAGTGCAGAGGCGGCACGACTTGGTGGGTTTCAATTGTTGAACACGATGCATGTTCTTGATGGTGAGGGTGTTGTTGGTTCAAATTTGAAGAGGAAGAAGATGGATGACGATAGCTCGATGAGGACATCGAGTAACATTGGTGGGGGAAGTTTGTTACACCCTTAAGACGTCGGGTTGGCATGGTGCAGCCAGCCTACGTGCCAAGCTAGACGATGGGTGTCGAGAGGGGCGATGCGACGGGTTAAGGCTGCGTGTGGGTATTAGGACACGGACCGGTTTAAAGACGGTACACCATACAAGTGGGCACAAGTTAAATAAATTTTGGGCAATAGTGGGCACGGACTCGACACAAGTGGACTTGGCCGAGAAAGTGTGGGATTGTGGAAATTTATGGGCAACGGGTGTAGGATGGTCACCCGGCGTGCGGCCAGGGTGGCCTTTGGCCGAGATAATGTGCTAACTGCCAAGAAAACTCGGCAGCCTATGAGAGCACTCAGCAGCGTGTGAGAGTTCTCGGCAAGGTGCCGAGAAAACTCAGCAGTGTGCAGGATCACTCGGCCAGGTGCCGAGAAAATTAGGCAAATGCGGCAGGCTGGCTCGATAGGCTGGTAGACTGTGCGCAGACGAGGCCAGGCAGTTCGCCGACCCGACAGGTGGATGTCGGGTCATGTGAAAAACATGTGCAGCTGTTATGGAGTATTGACCAAGCCAAGTTGCAACATATGAACGGGATTTGAAAGCTGAAAGTGGAGGGAAAGGAGGTTATGGGCGGTTTTAGTGGCTGAAAACCGCCTGACACATGTTCCTTGCTTGTTGGCCAAAATTCCTAGTGATGGGGGATGTCCATCACAACTCCTAAGTGTATTTAATTACTCTAATTTGCTTTATACGAAAATTAGAGTAGAGAGAGTGCAAATTGAGGATTCCTTGTTTTACTTGATGAGCAATAATATAAGGTTGGCTTTGGCCGTAAATTTGTGTTGCCTTTGCATTCCAGCATATTGTGTGTGAATTGTGATTGCTTTGTGTGCTTGAATTCTCTCTAATCTCCCTCATAAAAACGACTTAAATTTGTGGGGATCGGAAGGCTGACTGGTTTTGTGGGAAAATCAGGCCGCACAGCGGGCTTACGTGTGGGAAAAATCGTAGTTGAAAAATACCCTATGACATTTCTTCTGATGGAGGTCGAAGCAGTAGGGTAACTAGTTGGCGGAGATTGGGGGGGTTGTGGAAGTTGAAGTGAACAGTTTTCCTTGTTCTTTTTTTTTCCCTAAAATTTTATTAGTGGGAAAATATTTTTCTATAGATTTTAAATCTACTTTCTAATTTTTAATTTTGGTCTTCATTATCAAATTTACTGCAAGTAATGTAAATGTTAAAATTATTCATCATTTAGCAGTAAAATATAATTTTATTAAAATGTAAAATTTTGAAATATTATGTGAGAAATATTGATATTGATTTAAATATAATTAGCTATAATAATTTTGAAGATAAGAATTTTTTGATTTTCTGGAATTTTGCATCTTATTTTTTCTAAAATTTTGTCTTTTAATTCAACACATTTAACATTTGTTTAAATTCACTGTAATGCATTGAATATTAAACTATAATACTTTACCAATAAAAAAATAATTTTATTCAAATTTAAGTTAAAATATATATTGCCGCATTTTTGTAAGCTTTTTTCTTTTTACATTTTAACATTTTTCTAATTATTAGATACATTTTAATTCTTTTTGACATTTTTCATTATCTAAAATTCTTTAAATAATATTTAATATTGTTAAAAATAAATTATAATACTTTTCTAGTAAGGCTTTTATAATTTCATAATATTTTAAAACAAAACACACTTAGGTATACTTTTCCTCCAACATATTGTCTATGTGGAACAATTATCATATGTGGCATATTCCTTAGGGCCACATAAGCAGCAATTGCTGGAAAATTAAAAAAACAAATCCACAAACTATGGGGGCACATGCGTGACACGTCATTTTTTCCGGTGAAATTAAAATTTTCTAATAAAAAAGGGACTAAATCCATGAGTTTTATGTAGTTACTGTCCTTAAATTGCTAGTGTCAAAAAAATTGGGACTAAAAATGCCACCTCCATATAGATACAAGACTAAATTTGCAATTATGTAGTTACTGTCCTTAAATTGCTAGTGTCAAAAAAAATGGGACTAAAAATGCCACCTCCATATAGGTACAAGACTAAATTTGCAATTGTCTCCATCAATGACATACTTAGTAGAGTTTCATTGGCCACATGATTAATTTCGATCTCAACCAAAATCGACTCAAGCTAGAAACATCTTTTGATTTTTTATTATTATTGAGAATTTCATTTTATTAATGCCAAAACTTTTACATTGGAGATGACAATACAACGTGATAATATCGTCAATCAAAGTAACAAAAATACTTATTGGAGCGTATACCAGAAGTTAGAAAATACGTACAAAGTTAGAAGTAGAACCTCAAAATTCCACATGGACCAAAATGTTCATGTTGTCAAAATCAAAAATCATTTCGCATTTGAATTCCAGGAAATATCAACCATTACACTCAATTATATATCACAACATAATCTTGTTTTCTCCAATAGACACATATCAACAAAATGGTTGATCTTCTACACTTAATACTCCCTCTTTTTCCTATCATTTTATTCATCTTCCTCCACAAACGCCGTTCCCCACCGCCCCATAAAACGCTGCCGCCGTCACCAAGAAAGCTTCCAATAATTGGAAATCTTCACCAACTCGGCACATATCCCCACCGCTCACTCCACTCTTTATCCCAACGCTATGGCCATCTCATGTTGCTTCATTTTGGTCGTGTTCCGGTTCTTGTTGTATCCTCAGCTGATGCCGCCTGCGAGATCATGAAAAACCAGGACTTAATCTTTTCAAACAGGCCGAAACTAAGCATCCCCAACAGGCTACTATACGGCGCGAGAGACGTGTCCTTTGCTCCATATGGCGAGTACTGGAGACAGGTGAGCATAATTCAAAATATCGACTGATATTCAATAGATATATCAACTGATATGCAATAAATATCCGGTTAATAAGCCCTTGGAAATCCATAAATATTAGCAACTGTTATTTTCTGAGTTTATATGTATCTCCGATTATCTTTCGATATTATTAGATGTCATGTTATTATCGGGTCCATGTCGTTATATCATCTACAATAATGACATTCGATATTTTTGAATTATCTCTAGTGTCGTTCTGAATACCAATGGAATTTAGCTCAACACGAGATCTTCTAATTTAAAATTGTATGTCATATATCTTATATTCTATATTTGATATGTTCAACGTACATGCATAAAATTTAAGCTACTTGTATATTTTGTCAGAAAATTTATACATGTGCCTGCATATGATAAATGCAATAAAAAATGAAATATGATATAGAACAGAAGATCTGATTTAAAAATTAGTTTGTATGGTATATTATCTAATGGATGCATTTAATTCATTTACATAATCAATGTTTAATTTTTAAAAGATTTAAATAAATATAATAATTGTTTGTCCCTGTGACTATTAATGAAATATTTTTAAAATTAAATTTGAAAATAACATTATACTATAACTTTATTACTACTTGATGCAATAAAAATGTTTTACAATGTATTCATTAGTACATTAATAATTTGTGTGATTTACGTTCTCTATTCTTTAATAACATCGTACAAACAAATGTTGGTATATGTCAAGATCGATATGCACCATTATTTATTAATATTAGCACTAATACTGCAACTTTGAACCATGCAGGTGAGAAGCATATGTGTGCTTCAACTTCTAAGCAATAAAAGGGTTCAATCCTTTCGTCGTGTGAGAGAAGAAGAGACATCGATTATGATTAACAAGATCAAGCAAATGGGAACTTTAGCGTCTTTTGTAAACTTGAGCGAAGTGTTAGTACAAACCACAAACGATGTAGTTGGCAGGGTGGCTTTAGGGAGGAAATATAATGATGGAGGAAAAGGGAAAATGTTTAAGGAATTGTTAGGGGAGTTTGTGAAGTTGTTGGGGAGTTTTAGTGTTGGGGATTACATTTCTTGGTTGTCTTGGATTGATAGAGTTAGTGGTTTGGATGCAAGAGTCGAGAGAGCGGCTAAAATGTTTGATAATTTTTTGGAAGGTGTGATTGAAGAACGTAGAAAAAGAAAAAGAGACGAGATTGTTTGTGGTGGGGAAGACCAAGGGTTTGATTTTGTGGATATATTACTTGAGTTTCAGAGAGAAAATGAGGGAACTTCTCCGGTTGAAGATGATACAATCAAAGCTCTCATCTTGGTAATAATCTTTTTCACTTGTGTTTACTTTTTTGGATTTGTGCAAAATGATATGCACGAGTACGGTTAGTTATATACAGAACCAGAAAAATTTGGTATATGTACAAGTACATTATAATTTGTTATCAAAGGTCTGGCAAAAGAATCAACATAAAAATATTTTAGGTGATATATATATATATATATATATAAGATATGATATGCTAGAAGTTGCGGTTAGGAATAGGTGACATAAGTATAGAAGGGAATGGCATAAAGGATTAGTAGAAGCACGAGCAAAAAACAAATTTAAATGAATTATTTGAGAGCAAGATACAATTTATTGTTGCATTATTTTTCAATTTTAGTGTTTGTAGATATGCGATACTTATTTAGATGTAAATATATTATTTAATCAATAATTATAGTTATAACAGATGTAGTGATAACTATTTACCGAAAATTAATATTGGCATAGGTTAATTGTGTAATAATTATTGAATTAGTAGTTAAAGAATATTTAACATAATTTATGGCTTGATTATTTTACAGAAAAAAGTATCATTCGTATAATATAATATGAAGTACTTTACTGAATGGGTCAAATCAAATGAGTAAGAATAGTTTCGGAAGTTCATAATGTCTATGAAAAATGAAAATATTTTTTTTATTCGAATATCGTATACGAAGCAGTTCTAACCAACACGACTTGTATTCGAATTTTTGATCAAACTTTCCTTACAGGACATGTTTGCAGCTGGAACCGACACGACTTCTTCCGTGTTGGTGTGGGCGATAGCAGAGCTCATAAGAAGTCCAAAAACCATGAAGCTAGTGCAAAAAGAAGTAAGAGAACTAGCCAAAATGAAACAAGAGATAACTGAAGATGATATAGAGAAAATGCATTATTTGAAAGCCGTGATCAAAGAAACCCTTCGACTACATACACCTGTCCCACTCCTTGTCCCGCGGGAATCAACTCATGACACCAAAGTAATGGGCTATGATATTTCTTCTCGGACACAAGTCCTAATCAACGCTTGGGCAGTTGCAAGAGATCCGTTAGCATGGAAAAATCCCGAAGAATTTCATCCAGAGAGGTTTTTGGATAATAGTAGCATAGACTTTAGAGGGCTTCATTTTGAGCTGATTCCATTTGGTGCGGGTAGGAGGGGCTGCCCGGGCGTTACGTTTGGTGTCGCTGTTATTGAACTTGCATTAGCCAAATTGGTGCACAATTTCGACTTTGGATTGCCTAATGGAGGAAGAGAGGAGGATTTGGACATGAGAGAGGTTAATGGTATAACAGTCCATAAGAAGCTTCCTCTTATTGTAGTTGCCACCCCACATTCTTGTTAGTTTGATGGTTCCTTTTGTTTTTCATAAATAATTATGATCAGAGATACATTAAGATGTGATTATCATCCAGTGCTTCGATACCGGTTCCTGAAAAGAAAATATGATTTTTCATGTTAGTGTGATTTTTACATGGTGATGAGTATTAAACAAAGGGATAATTACATGCACAGCTTCTCACTTATTAGAGTAATTACCAAAAGCCCCCTGAGGTTTTGTAAATTATCAAAAAACACTTCAATATATGACAACTTGAATAATAGGATTTGAAATTTTAATATGCTTTTTATACTGACATGTGTAGAAATTGTAATATAATTTGGCAAATAGAGGACCTATACGGTAATTCTTAAACTTCAAGGTGTTTTTCGGAATCAGAGTCTCATCATAGGGGTGTCTATGTAATTTATCATAAACGACGTAGGCCAACAAAACACATGCTTTTCATAAACGGACAAGTAATTTAGGCTGCAAATGTACATACAACTCAATAAATTTTCGAGGATATCACCTAAGTGAAGAAGAATTTTAGCAAGTGTCCATTAAGAAAGCCAAAGTATGAAATAGAAATCTCAAGAATAATATATATACCACCCTGCATGCATATATAGAAAACAAAGATAGGTTTGCTGTATCCAATACATTCAAAAATGTAACCCTCATCACTGAAAAAAAGGAATCGAGGATCTTTCATGGTACATTCAAGATTAAGGCAAACTATTATACCTTTTATCCCAAGTCGACAATAAAACAGCAATGATGAGGAGGCGGTTCACACTGAGTAGATATTAACACGAAGGCCATCATTTCCGGAGCTTCTTTGTTCCTCTAGGATTTGCTTTGCTGAAGTCACAGCAGAAGGGCTAGATATATCCAAGTCAATAATTTGAAGAGTTTGATATTTCTCCAATATCAGAGGGGAGACTTTCGAGCTTCCAACTATTCTCTACAATGAGATGCCTAAGAACTGGGAAGTGAGTACTATCACCTCTCCAGTGCACCAAATCTGAGCCATCGATCAAGATTAGGCAAGGACCCTGCCATTGTCATGTCTTTCCAAGGAATTTTGCAACCTCTCAAAGTTAACTCTTTAAGCCCTATAGGGAAAGCAAGCTTTAGAGGGAAACCATAATCTGGCAACGGAAAAGCTTCGTGTGTAGGAAAAGATCTAACACTGCATTTCAATACCTCGAGTTGGTTTAGACAGACAAGATTGCTGACATAGAAAGGTGCAAAATCCCATGCTTCCATCCAAATTCCTAATTTCTTTAGATTCGGGACTTCTTGAAGGACATCTTTTGTGCAAAAAGAAGCATTTATCTCGGAAAGTGATTGCAGGTTTTCGAGAAAACCATTGGTTTTCCACCCTGGTAACAGACAAGGAAACTCAGACAAATACCAGACATGGAATTTGAGATGTCTTAGTCTTGGCATTGACCAGATTGATAATGGTAGAGGTCTTGGACATGGGGCGAAGGTTTTAAACAGAGGAAAGAATAATAATGTATGAAGATTCCAAAGTTTGGAAATCGATTCAGGAACCTCCCCGTGATAAGGAAAAGCAAGATATCTCAAGTTAACTAGTTCAATTATTTCCATTGGGAACTCGAAAAGTACTGCTTGAGTTATATCCAAAACCCTAAGTAGCTGAAAATCAGCATATAATCTTGCTGGGATAGGTTGCCCACCGGTGTATGAAACAGAACGGACACGTGAAACTGTTATCCCTGCTGTAAAACCTTGTTTACAGCTTTCTAAAAAGGAACGATCCAGAACAATTGGTTAAATACTTATGCATTTGAAAAATGGATCATCAGATGAAATATTTGGACAAATACTTATGCGTCGTTTGAAGTATATACCTTCTCGAAAACCGTCAACACCACACTTATCAATGACGTGAAGAAACTTCTCCTTTCGAGCTTCTCTAATGCACAAGTCTCATAAACGATCATGGATGCCAATAACTTTGATCCCGCCATGCGCTTTTTCGTGCCTCTTATGTAAGACCAAAACGAGACTTCTTTCAACGAGCTCCGACAAGTACTCCTCAGCCACCTCTTCTAAAGTCTTGGTTCTCTTTTGTTTTAGAAATCCCTCAGCAACCCATAACTTGATAATTTTGGAGACGGATATCTTACAATCTTCGGGAAAGACACTCATGTAAAGGAAACATGCTTTTAGATGTTGTGGCAAATGATCATAACTCAAGTTTAGTATCTCCAATATAGTATCAGCATCTTTAGCCACTATAGAATGCAAATTCTCTGCCACATTTTTCCATTCATCAGGTGTTCTATTGACCTTAGATAGAAGTCCAGCAATCACAACAATTGCAAGTGGAAGTCCGTGGCAATCATGCGCGATTTCCTTTCCAACTCTCTCTAGCAGAGGAGGACAACATTCTTCTCCAAACACCTTCGCACGAAGCAGCTCCCAACTTTTATGACATCCCAAAAGAATCTAGAAGTCGTATCAACAAGTCTCGAACATTATAATCTTGAGATACCGTTATCCAAGCATGAGCATCAAAGCGATACACAATAAGCGGATCAGTATAGACATTTTGGGCCAAAGTAGTCTTTGCCAATGCCGCCCATCCCCACAATCGGGATAACTTCGAGTTTCGAACATGATCCAGTTAGTCTATCCATTATTGTTAACAAATCACCATCCAACCCTACAGTAACACTCTTTTCACTAAAATTAAGCCTTGATGGACTAATTTCCCTAATTTCTTCAACACAACACCTCTCACTAATTTCCTTTGCCTCTTCCACAGTAGAATCAATTTCTCTTATTAATTTCCCCAACGGTAAATACGACAAATTAAACATCCTATCCCTAATCTCCATCCCAAACTCAAATACTCGGGAAGAAGGTAATATTCTATATATAATATATGGATAATGAATTTTCTAAATAATATCACTAAAAACTATTGCGAAAAATATGAAATAAATATAATTTGATAGTAAGATAATAACCAAATCTCATGAGAATTTTATTAAAATAAAATGTACTAAAATTTAAGTAAAAGTTACTACTCAATACCACATCGAGTTTCTAGGAGGATCGAAATCGCTATCACTAGTATCTATCCTACCTCTACTTTTATATTTCCAAATCCCCACTCTTGTGCTCTTCGGTTTCAATAATGCACTACTTGTTTTGTTTTTTGGCTCATTTGGATAGAAAGTGACTTATCACTTATGTATGTGGTAGGGGGATAACCGGGTAAGTGGTAGGTGTTTAAATATAATTTTCTAACTATATGATATTTTAAAAAAAAATAACATGCAAAAAAAAAAAAAATTCGACCGAAATTTCGATGGAAATTTGACAAAAATATTTTAAATTTCGGGTTTCGGTCAAAATTTCGGGAAATTTCAGGTTTCGGTCAAAATTTCGGAAAATTTCAGGTTTCGGTCGAAATTTCGGAAGATATTCTGCAAAATTGGATCGAAGGTCGGAACCCCTGAAACCCGAAATTTCGGTGTTTCGATCGAAATTTAAGACCATGATTATACTTAATAAATTGGTGGGAAAGGCAAACAAGGATAAACAATTAAAATTAATTGTTTGGGAAATTGCATCAACCTCCCCCGAACTATGGTCATTTGGCATCCACACCCTCCGTATTTGGTATATTAGCATGAACCTCCCATTTTCCAACTTTTTCACTAAATTTACTAATAAAAGACTAAAAACCCCTTCAAATTTGCGCCAAAAATGTTAAATTAAATAAGATTGAATTACATACACACCTCATCAATTTAGTGTTAATTATCAAAGTCTCCCCTGACTTTTGGTAAATTACAATGAGTTCCTCTTAGGGGTCTATTTGTAAAGTTTATAGGTGTGAAATTGTAAGATTTTTTAAATACATAGGGGCTGTAATTGTAAGTATGTCTCAGTATAAGGGGGACATTATGTAATCTCGAAAAGCTCAGAAGGTTTTTGGTAATTTATACTAAAGTGAGGGATTGTGCATGTAATTTTCTCATTAAATAGTACGGAAAAGTACCCCTATATCACATAGTTAATAGAAAAAACAAATAATGAAACATCTTAAATTAAAAAAGTATTCTCTCCTAATTCAGCTAATGCGAAATTTCATGAAAAAATGTTTTGGGTCTGAGTTGGGTCCAGGTCTTGGTCTAAGCTTATTTTTTGGTCTTGGTTTGGGTCCAGACCCAAACTAAATTTTTGGGTCTGGTTTGGGTAAGACCCTCCCATTGCCAAACCTAGAAAAAGTATTATTTTCTTGAAACTTTTTGTTCTGGATTTTCTTCAGTTTTCTGAAATTGTCTAATATTCTTTTTTTCTGTTTTCTTTTTATGTTAAAATATTTTCTATTTTTCTTCTAATTTTTTACATTTTTCTATTTTTTTATTTTTTGATATTTATTTTGATTTAATAAATTTTCTAAAATCTTTCGATTTTGTTTTTTCTGAATTTTTTCCTTTTTCTGAATTTTTATGATGTTTCTAAAATTTTTTGATTTTGTTTTTAGATGTCCAGATTTTTCGTATAAATAAAATCTGACAGTGGATTAAAAATTATCATACGGTTAAGAGTAACTATACTATTTATAGAATTAAGGGGCATAAAGAGTATAACATATAAAATCTTAACATAGTTAAACCACACCAACGAAAAGGGAGTGTGTGCAATTAAAAAATAACATATCCGTTTTTAATTTTTATTGCTATTCTTTTAATTCAAGAGTTTTTTTTTTTTTTTTTTGCATATAAACGATTTCATAGGGGCAAAGTGCAACTAACCACCTTCTCTACTTTCATAGTAATACTTGGTTGGTTATTGGCTCATTGTACATTACTACTAGATATTAATAACATTATATTGTAATCAATTGAATAAAAATAAAAAGTATCTTCTCATCATCTGTGGATGTTATCGATTTGGATGGATTATTACATGGATTCCCTTCTTGCCGAAAGTAACTCAATTTGAATGGACTACATACAATTCTGTGTTGACTTTTGATTTCTAATCTTAGTTCGTGTTTGTTTCTGTGTTTCAAACATGTTTTGGTCAAAAAATTTGGCCAAAATTTGTTTGCTATATGTATTTTTTACTAAAAATGATTTTTTTGTCACAGAATTTAATTATCAGCTATTTTCTTTCCATTTGTGTCTACTTTAGGGTACCTACTAATTACATCTACTACAATATATATATTTAATCATAATATTACAATCATTTAAAACTTATATTATATTATATTTTATTTTTTAATCATTAACTAATCATAAACACAACTTTTCAGACAAAAACTTATATGATTTGACTGCTATGATAACTTTTGTCTCTTTTGAAAATAAAATCAAACACAAAACTAAACACATTTTCATCAAAATATACAACTTCCAATAAACTTTTTCACAAAAAAAAACCCCCAAAATAAAAACAAACACAACCTTAACTTTTGTGCTATACTAGTAACATTGCATATAAAGTATTTAAGGTGGTTCTTTCTCAAGTGAAGCCTATATATATCTATGGACAAATGCGAAAACCCCTTACAGTACGAGGAAAGAAAAGTACAGTACTGTTTGGCCTCATTTGGTTGCCTTCATTATGCGTTATTATAGTCATAATAATGCACAATCCTGTGTTTGGTTCACATGGCCAAAACTCTTTATTATAGTAAGCTCGTGTCCTCAGTACCCCTCCTTGTTACTACTAATTCCACCTGGGGAGGTGGAATTGGGAATCATGAAGACAATCCCGTCTCTAAGTTAGTAAGGAAAAGACCCATTTACCCCTCATTTATATATCATTTTAGAAGCCCACATGCCCATCCTCTCCCATTTGTCAGATTTTCAGCTGGGAGTCAGAGGAGAAGACAACCTCCATTTTTTCCCCCATCACAGCTCGAGTGAAGGTATGGTTTTTCGTTCGTTTTTTATTAAATTTTCACAAACAAGTATAAGAGGCCATTAGGTTGAAGAAATGTTTTGTTGAAATATGTATTGTAAACCTATGTGTGTGTCTATATATATATATATATATCGCCAATGTTTTAGTCGAGTATGACCTAATATTCGAAATTGATCTTCTTTTTTTGGAAAGTCTTCCATTGACCGGGGATATGCGTAGTGATATAGACGGACTTTCAGATCTGGCAACTCAGATTTGAAAGTTTGAAACTTTAGGCATTTTTTCTCCAATTAATTTTAGACCCTTTAACTGTTTGAGCTTAAATCATAATTATATAATTGTTAAACGACATTTAAGAACATTTTTGTTATTTGAACTTTTGTAGGGTTTGGCAATAGAACCAGCTGAAGAAAAAACAAGCAGGTAAAGTTTGTTTGTTTATTATTGTTGTTTATGCCTAAGTAATTTAAAAGTAGTTTAATTCATGTGTTTTAGAGTTGTATGCATTGTTCAGAATGTTTATTTTGAACGTTTAGGCTTCTAAATTTTTGATATATGGTTTTTGGTGTTTGAATGAAAATGTGAATTATGTATGCAGGTAAACATGACACGCATTAATCGGAAAAAACTTGCAGTGTACTTGGTAGTTCAAGAGATAATGTCGGACACTATCATTTTCTTGCATACGATAGTTGCTCTTATCTTGCAATGTAAACAATAGTCGTAGGAGACGGGAGGGCATAGTTAGATATGTAATGGCAAATAGGATACCTGACCAAGTGTCTCATATGCGGAGACTATCAAGTTTTTCTGAATCAAATTGTGTAGACAATTTGAGGATGGATAGGCGGGCCCTTGGTAGGTTGTGCTACTTGGTTGAACATGTGGGGGGGGGGGCTAAAAGATTCTAGGTATGTGACTGTTTCAGAGAAAGTTTGTATTTTCTTGTTAATTTTGGCTCACCACAAGAAAATATGATTGTGAAGTTTGATTTTTGGAGATCGGAGTTCACGATTAGTGTACACTTTCATGCTGTCTTGAATGCTATTCTGAAGCTTCGTGCAGTCTTTCTAGTGAAGCCAAAACCAGTGAATGACAATTGCAACAATCCACGACGGAAACCTTTTAAGGTGACTACTATATGTAATTTTGCTTTTTAATTCTGTAAGATATACTTATTTAACATATTCATTGGATTGTGACATTCATCATGTTTGTAGGGATGTTTGGGCGCATTAGATAGATCTTATATTGATGTCCAAGTACTTAAAGCACACAAACTGCGATATCGTACCTGCAAAGGTTCAATAGGTGTGAACGTTCTTGGAGTTGTTGATCAAGACATGAAATTCGTGTATGTTTTGCCGGGTTGGGAAAGATCCGCTGCGGATAGTAGAGTGTTACACGATGCAATGAGTAGACCAAATGGGTTGCGTGTCCCAACTGGTAAATGACATGTTCTTATTGATGTTATTCAATTAAATGTGTACTCTGATTTATAATATCTCGATTCTAAAATAATATATTTATGTTCATTTATAATCCCCAGGTTAGTATTACTTGTGCAATGCTGGGTATATGAATTGTCCGGGGTTTCTAACCCCGTACAGATCAATTCGGTATCATTTGGATGATTGAGGTCAAGGGAATCGAGCACCTCAAAATGAAAAGGAGTATTATAACATGATGTATTCGAGATCCCGTAATGTCATTGAACGCACATGGGGCTGTATCAAATGAAGATGGGCAGTGTTACGAAGTCTTACTTTCTACAACATCAAGATTCAGAATAGAATTATACTTGCATGCGCACTATTACATAGCTACATACGCTTGGAAATGGTGGTGGATCCCGCCAAGGCTCATATACCTGATCTTTGGCAAGTCCCTAATGATGATGTTGAGTATATAGAAAATGTTGAAGCTTTAGAAATGTGGACTACTTGTCGGGATAACCTTGCATCTACTATGTTTGACGAATGGAGGGGGGGTGTTATATAGGGTGCTTGCTATGGATTACTGTAATGTGACTTTTTATGTGCTTGAGTTTTCTTTTGTTGGTTTGACTCTTGTAGGCAGAGTTTGTTTTTATGTGATTAAGTTTGCTTTTATTGCTTTATTATGTACTTGACTACATTGAGGTTTATTAGTAGACAAAGTTTGTTTTTTGGTTAAATGTTAATTTGCAACTATTGAAATTGTGGCTTGAATTATGTTGTTGTGAATTTCGTAATCTGAAAGCCTTTTTCAGCTTGTACAACTATGCTACCTAGTTCAAGCAACATTTCGAAGTCCAAAGGGACGAGGGCATTTGCTAATAGATGTGGTTGGACTCCACATGAGGAAGAAGTGTTGATTGATTCCATCAAAGGCATGTTGGCAAATGGTTGGAAGGCAGACAATGGGTTTCGGTTTGGTTACTTGAACCACTTGGCTGACGAGATGATGAAGATGTTTCCAGGCACCAATATTAGGTCATCACCCCACATCAATTCAAAGATGCATGTTTGGAAAAAGCATTTCTATATGTTGTATGGATTGATGACTTCTTCCCGTATTGGAAGGAACGAAACCAAAAAAATGCTTGAAGGGAGTGATGAGCATTAGGACAAAGCAATTAAGATCAAATTATCCTTTATCTGTCCAAGCATGTTAGGAAAGTTTTATATTTGTAAATTGTTTGACTTGTCTTGGTTTACTTAACTTTTTGCAGAATTATCCTACTTGCAAGTCATTGAGATACAAACCATGGTCTCACTATAATCATTGGCTTGAAATATTTGGCAAGGACCAAGCAACTGTCGCCTGAGCTGAGGACTTCACTGAAGCTGAAAATGTGGTTAAGAACAAGGAAAAGACCGCCCCAATCAATGTGCCTTCTCCTGGTTTAGATGGCCAAAATGACTTCAATCATGATATAGACGAAGATGAAACAACCTCTGTTGGTCAATCAATGTGTAGCATGCCAGCTAGCAGCAGTACTAGTAAGCAATCCAATAAGGGCAAAAGGAAAATAATGGAAGGATTAGAACCGATTGTAGAGGCACTAGACAAGTTCACTGAGAAGACGTACGCGAAACTCAGCGAACTAACTGATATCATATCTCACGAGTTCAAGCTGTCCACCAAGAAGGAAGTTGTTTACCAAACGGTGGCTGGTATAGAGGATTTGACCTTGCAAGAAAAGTTAGTGGCGTCCAACATGATTGTAAAGAATCATGAGGTCCTTGAGTTATTTTTCACTCTTCCGGATGCTGCTAGATAGGAACAATTCCGAATGATGTTAAATGGAAAACTGTAGGTTCGTGGTGGTCTCTTTTTGGCTCGAAAATACTTTATTAACATGATATATCAATTGTCTATTTTTTGGCGTAAGCCACAATGCCACCATATTATAGTTGGTGCATTATTGAACATGTTTATATATCCAAGTGACGACTCCACTGATGTTGATGATGCAAATAAACAAACTCCCTGTTATATCTAAGTTGTGTATTATATGGAATTGACCAACTAGAATTGTGATTAAGATTTATTTAACAGAGAGTTTGTTTATTTCCAGAAGAATGGTTAAATGGCGTGTTTCATTTTTTTGGCCTGAAAATTAGTACATGTTGCATCGGGGTTGATGGATATATAATTTCTATAAAAAACTTACGCCAACCCTATTTTCCCTATTGAATTTTGAAAAAGGGTTATAGCCGGATTGGCCATAATATTACATAGTTAAGATACCAAAACAAGGAAATAACCATTGATAAACATAAATACTACTAAATTCTATCTAATATAATAGAAGTAACTTAACCTATTAAATACTACACCCTAATATATTAATATGTCAATCTTACGAATGTAGTTCTTTCAAGGAAAATTTAATTTTCGGAACACCGATGTCGGAGTCAACATTCCGGTATCCGGACGTGTGAGGTTTTGTGGAGTAACGAAACCTTGGGGCAGGTCTAAGAAATATCGGGGTGAGAGAACATTTGTTGAACACTCGATAGATGAACACACCACGACAAGGTTGTCGGGACCAACTGATAAGAGGGTAGTTTTGTTGGAATCGCATTCCTCGTGATGTTCCACGTGGTCACTTGAAATTGAAATCACATTGTGTTGTTCGACATCAACTTCAACATCGGTAGATATTACTACCACTTCGACATTGTCTTCGGTTCCAAAAACCATCTTCAAAGTATTCCATTAAGGGTCTACATGATTAATGTATGCCCTCACCAAGTTATTGTGCTATAACAAATAAAGAGGAGAACATTGATTAATATGTTTTGGTGATTATGGCTATAAAATATAAATCGCATAAATATTACCTCAACAAATGTCAACCACATAGCATCTGAACCAAACATGTTATTGGTTTTTTTACACCAATAAACATCATCAGAATTGATGATTTCCTTGAACACGTTATAACGGTTAAATAGTTTTTCCATTTGAATTCAGCAAGACTCGTCTGAAAAGGAGGTACCGATGCTCGCATTCAACTCCAAACGGGCCTACTTGCATGCCTCCTCGTCATCGTCACGTAATGGATGACTTAGCTTCTTTACGAATACCCATAGCTCTTGTACGAAGAAGTAGTCGGCCCCGTAATACCATCCCAGGGTGTAAATATGATTTTTTTGGGAATCGTAAGTTGATTTCATATTTTGTGAGATAGTAGAAGTTCTTTCTGCAATTTAGGAAATGGATAGTGTTGATGCAAAATACATGACTTCACATACTTATAGGGGAACTTAATAGGGACCCAAATTTAATATGATATCCATTTATGAGGATATCTTTCCTTTTGATATTGCCGTTGGGAACAATGGGTGGTAATTAATTGCATTACACTCCTCCAACACCTCCCAAAAGTTGGTGCACTAAAGGACTTGAGTATAAAATAGTATGTATTTGTACAAAGTTGCAACTAAAACTATTTCATCAAGAAACCTATTTCAATGAAAAATATTTTCAACCTATATCATGTTGCAACTTTTTATGAGCAAAATAAATGCTTGCTAGGATTAGAGGTTGTTCAACCACCATAAGTTTGACTGTGAGTGGTAAAATCCATTCATTGATTAATTGAAGTTGTCACCATTTATTGTCAACCACTAACACATTCAAACAGCAACAACAAAATTCAACGCATTTAAACATATAATCGAAACAAAGCTAGAACGCTACATACTAACCAAATTCGATTACTTAAAATACCACCTAACATTGTCTAATATGGCATTAATAAAAATTGTAAACCGAGTTTGCTTTTGGCCCTTCACATGTCCCGGTTCATATGCCATATGTATACAACCATATAGCCATAATTCAAGTCAGTACATGCCAAAACCCACAACATACTAAATAGATACATACTAAGCATGCCAAAAATAATTATCCAAATCCATCTTTCAACTTCAAAAGTTTGGAAATTCAGAAACTATTCACCCCTACAAATAGCAATATGGAACCTAATTTCAGTCAAGCAAGTATACCTTCATCTCGACCAAATTGGGGACCGGGGACCATATGTGCTCAAACTCAATTTTGTCACCTCCTTTAATTCTATGAACTTCTGCAAATTCATAGCAACCCTTAACAATGGCAAACGTGCTCCTTTGTACCCCGTTCAGGTAGTTGTGCCAATTGAGTTTGACTTTCCATTTCTTTCGCCCAAAAGCTGGAACGGTCAATTTAGCTTTCTTCTTGTCAGCAAATTGTTGACCTTCGTACACCGCCAATGGTATACTCTAAACCAATGTATCTCTTTATTAGCTCAACTTGTGATCTAAAAATATAATATCACACTAGCAAGTAAACGTTAGAATTACCAGTCGAATTAATCTTGGGATGTGATAATTATAGCCACTTGATGCTGGAATCGTTACCCTGGAACGTCTACGGGGCAGTGGGGGCGGCAACTTCTTCATCAATAACTTCTTCATCATCTACAAAAATGAAAAAGAAATAATAAGAGCTGTTGTGTTGTGTTTTTCATCAACTGTGCATTTGTACGAAGTTTTAGACATAATAAAGACACTTACCAAGAAGTTTTCTTCAGAAAAAAATGGGGCATTTGGTGCGATTTCTTCACAAAGTGGTAAGAAGTGGCCGATTTTTTGTGAAGAAAACTAACGGTGGTATGAAAAATGAGAAAAAATGGCCAAGTTTGTATGAGAAATGATATTTTTAAAATGTTTGGTATCAGAGCATCTCCAACCCATAGACATAAAAATGGTGCAACTTTTGCACCATTTTAGTGTTATACAGCAAATTCGCTCCAACCCATTACTCTAATTTCAACACCAAAAAGAATATTCTCTATAATATTCTCTTTTACATCTTATATTATGCTATTGTCTCTATTTCACAAATAACACCCAAACTTCAAAAAAATTTACATATCCATCCAATTTTTGTATTTTTTTTTGTTATTTCGTGGTATTAATAAAATTCACAATTAAAATACATTTTATTATTTAATAATAATAAATAATGAAAACTTATTTTAAATCTATGGGTATTCCATAAAATTATTTAAACAACCATTTATGTTATTTAGTAACAGTAGAAATGATTAATAAATAATTAAAGTATATTTTGTTATTTAATAATAAATACGACACAATACACTAAGATCGAGTTTATTATTTGATATAAAAAAAGACATAACAAAATCTATGTTTATATAAATATTTCAATTTTTTTAATTTATGAAATATGCATTTTGTACAAGTTCTTAATATATATTTTATTTATTGTTAAATTTAAAGTAAAATCATATATAATTGAACAAAAATAACACTTGCTGGACATAATTATAACTTCATGAAGTTTTAAGGATTAAATTGCAAAAGAAAAATAATACAACAACTAAAATGCAACTAAATAAAGAAAAAGAGGACTTGCACCAAATTTGGTGCAAAAGTGAAGTTTTACGCCAAATATAGCGTCTAACATCACAATTGCATCGAATTTGGTGTAAAAAATGGTGTGGGTTGGAGTCCATTTATACTATTTTCAACCCAAATATAGAGTAGGTTGGAGATGGTCTCAAAAGTGTGCAGTTGATCAATTACGGTATGAAAAATACGATTTTCCCTAAGGATAATAATCCTAGTGTCTCCATTGAACTGATATCTGTGAAAGGAGTGATTTTGGTAAGATGTTTCTTGCTTCTTCCTCTCAATCCACAGAAACACCCACATCTTTTAAATTTCTCAATGATCAAAACGACCTTTTCGCCTTTTCGGTACTTTTCATGATTTTCTGGTTGGTTTTCAAGATTAGAGTTTCAGTGAATTCGTTGAACTTGATGTACTACTCTTTGTACATTTGTAATCTCGTTTGTATAATTTCATCTTCCTCGTTTGTAGATGCATGTAGCCTAATTTCGAAGAACTTTATTGGTCTCCTTCAGGGACGAGTAGGGTTTAGTACGTTTTTTACGACATATAATTTTGTACTCCTTGTACCTTTTATAGTCTCATTGTATGAAATTCGCTCTTCCTCGCTAATAGACGTATGCTATCTTGATCTTAACGTAAATTATATGGACATTCCTTGTGTGAAATCTTAATTATGAAAAATATCCAAATATTTGACAAATTACCATAATTCCCCAAGTAATAAAAAGCATATTACAATTTTCAACTCATGTGAGAAAAAACATATTACAATCTCACCCTATGTGTTTCAAATTGTCAAGGATTTGACTGGGGTGTTTTGGCATTTTGCAAAACTTTCAGCGTGCTCATCGTAATTATCTCTTAAATTTTAATTTCATGTTTTTACTTAATTTTTGACAATTTCATTGTAAATTTTTTTCGAGTTATACCAGGATATTTTCGGAGCTGGAACAGACTCTTCAGCGACGGCCCTAGGATGGATAATGATGGAGCTCATAAGACACCCAACAGTATTGAAGAAACTGCAAAACGTAATAAGAGAGATTATGAAAGACAGACACTACATAACTGATGATGACTTAGAGAAAATGCACTATCTCAAAGCTGCGATAAAAGAAACATTTCGTTACCAGCCTCCGGTCACTTATTTTCACGCCGCGAAGGAATATGTCAATCTAATGGGATATGACATTCAATCTGAGATGACGATATTGATTAATGCGTGGGCCATCGGGCGGGACCCGGACCATCGGGACGAGCCCGAAAAGTTTACGCCTGAGAGATTCTTGACTTCTTCTGTGGACTTTAGGGTATTTCATTACCAGTTGGTCCCGTTTGGGGCTGGACGAAGAATCTGTCAGGGTTAGGATTAGCAGCCACAACTATTGATACATACGATGGCAAATCTTATACACAAGTTCGATCGGTCATTGAATGAAGAGTTGGATGTGACTGAAAAAAATTGGTTTTACTATTGGAAGGAAAAATTCTCTTATTGTTGTTCCAACTAAGTTATGTTTAGTTTAGAGGATAATTACACAAAATCTCCCTTATTTTAAGCCTAATTGCCAAAACCCCCCTCACTTTTGGTAAATTATCATAACTCCACATGTTAGTAAAGTAAGATTACAAATTCATCCCTGATAGGGGGTGCGTTTAAAATTTTCAAAACCTTAGAGAACTTTTGGTAATTACACAATAAGTGAGAGGGTGCAGTGTAACTATCCATTAGCTTAATTAGTTTTAAGTGTATTGCGCGTGAAAGTTCTCCAGTATAAGGAGGTGTGTAATGGAATATATATTCTTAAAGAAATGTGGCTCCATCTTAGTTGTTTGGTGTTTGAACACTGGCTTGGTTTAAAAAAATTTGGTGTGTAATAGGCATAAAGAAGTAGTAAAAACAAGTAATGCAATGTATTCATTGTACAATATGTTTTTTTTATCAAGCATATAAATAACAATAAGATCATCTTAGGTTGGAGATTTTCCCTCTTTTGTATCAATTTGGATTATGTATTCTAATTTTGTATTTATATCATATTTCCATAATACATACATACACACACACACGAGATGGTATGCATTATGATACAAATAAATAAGATGAAGCATTAAAGATAAATAAACGCGACACAATTCAGAATAGATGCCCATGTTAGCTCAAAAAAAAAAAAAAAAGAAGGGAAAATTACTAAACAACCCTTAAAATAAACTTTTACATCCAAAAAAGCCCTTGATAATATTTGTCAATCCAAAGAACTCAATCCATCAACTTTTTATTCCAAAAGACCCAATATTTAAGGTTAACAAATTTATAGACTTAATTGCCCTTAGCCTTCTAGATTAAAAATTAATCAATTGTAGTTATGCAATGAAATTTAATGATTTAAAATTTTCATTTTGATAATTGATTCTAATTATGATTTTAATTTTAGATTTTCATATTTTATAATCTTTTTAAAGAATTTAAAACATATATTTATAGATAATTAACATATTAAAATCAAAAATAAATTATATAAAAATATTTTAAAAATTTAATATTAAAAAATAAACTCCGTATTTTATAATTCATCAATTTAAAAGACTTAACAAAACAATACAATATAAAAAACTAATTGATCAATTATTATCTTAATAAAAGAAGGGCTGTTTAGTTCAAAAACTTGTTAATCCTCACTTTTGGGGCTTTTGGAATGAAAAGTTTGTAGAATGGGTTTTTGAGATTGAAAAATATTTTCACGAGTTTTTTGGATATGAAATATTATTTTAGGGGATTTTCAGTGATTTTCCCAAAAATAATAAGAATAATAATATTTCGTACACATATGCACATGTATAGATACACAATATATATACTTCTATATAAGTAACTTATATATTATTGTATATATATACATATATATATATATATATATTGTATTTATAATATATATATAATATATTTACATAATAAAATTGCTTTATCTATATGTAATTCAATATAAGTAAGTATGCCTATATCTTAAAAATTATGTATGTATATGGTACACATGCATATATATATATACACACATGTGTATTATATAATATATATATATATATATGATTTAACTATATTATATTAATAAATGGTACAAGTATGTATATATATGTGTGTGTGTACTCAAACAATATAAGTGTGAACATTAAATATAAATTTATATAAATAAATAAAAAATGTGTAATTATATTATTAATATTTCTTTTATATTCATATGTGCCAATAAATATAAAGGTATTTAAATATTTTAATTATTTATGTGTGTTTAGATCAAAATTAAATAATAATTATGTTATTTATTTTTATCCATAAACATTTATTTTTAAATATATTTATGTATATTATGGTTGTGTAGTGCAACTAAGGTTATGATGGTAATAAATTAAATTTTATTTCAGTGTAGTTGTATTTAAGTGAGCCAAACAAAGGATTGAAGTACTATACAAATTTTGTTTCAGTCCATGGGTGTAGCCAAACTAGGATGTTGGAAAGGTCATTCCAGGTGGATTCACTTTCCACATAGATTAAATATTCCTGGAATGCTTAGTCATCGTACCAAATGTGCCATTATAATTTAATAGTAAATAATATGGGCGCTGCACGTGAATTATATGACCTCGTTGAAATAATTCATGTATACCTATATATTCAATTTGAAAAATACTGTACATTCAAAACTTCAATGATAATTAATTAAGTATTATACTATAGAGCATTAATATCTAAAATACTAAATATGATTCACATGAAAGACTCAATAAGTACACATAAAAGAATTAAGTGTATAGAAACTTGAAACTTAGATAATTATGTAAACAAACAAAACTTGTATTCTGAGTTTATGAGGAATATAATTAATAATGTCAATTCATGTTTTATTTGTTTCTTCTTTTGTTTATTTTTTATGGATCAGATATTTATTCTTCTTCCTCTCCTTAATTTCTTTTGTTCACTTGCAATTGCCATCTATGTAGTCTTCTTATTTCTTGGGAAAATTACTAAAATCTCCCTAAAATAAATTTTTGTTTCCATAATATTTTTCAATCTCAGAAACCTACTCTACAAACTTTTCATTCAAGAAAATCCGAAAATTAAGATTAAGAAATTTTTGAGCTAAACTACCCTTCATTTATTAAGTTAAGAATTGATCAAGTGATCAATTGATCTTTTTTATCGATTTTTTTTTTGTTTTAATATTTTCAAATTCATAAGTTGAATAATACATATTATTCTTTTTAGTATTAAATTTTTTATTTTATTTTTTATTTTACTATGGTAATTATCTAAAACTAAATTTTTTAAGAAGATTAAAAATCTGAAATATTTAAAATTAATATTATTTTAGTCAATTATCAATATAAAATTTCTAAATAAATAAATTTGTATACAAAACTATAATTGATTAAAGTTTTAGCCTAGAAGGACAAGGACAATTAAGTCCCTAACTAAAATTTATTAACCCTAAATTTTGTGCTTTTTGAAATGGGTTTTTTGGATTGAAAAGTATTTTCATAGATTTTTTTGGATATAAAAATTTATTTTAGGGGGTTTTTAGTAATTTTTCCTTTCTTTTTTATTTAATTTTTATTTTTTGCTTTGTATATTTTCTAGAACAACAGTAGCATATTTCTTTTAAGATGATCAATGTGTCTCTATTGTGAAGGTCAATTACATTTTCCGAGAAATTACAATAGGTGTATGTAGATAATACTTTTGCTTTTGTTTGATTTGCTACTGTTGGCATAGATAAAATAAAAATGTAGCAGAAGTAAAAACTATGTACGTTGCATTTATAAAAAGCTGATTCGCAATAGATAAAATAATAATAACTTAATGAGAAATATATTTTCTTTTTTTATCGTGATTCTTGTTATTATCGTGTTTTGAATTCCATTTCCAGCATTTTTTTCCTAGACACGGGGCTAGACTTATTCCAAAGAAATGCTCTTCTACTAACGCTGATTTAGATTTATATGTATCTAGTAACTATTTAGTAACAATATATAAGCATTTTGAAATGATTGCAAAAGTATAATTGATTGAATGAATATTTAAATATAACGCAATAAAATGAGAAAATATTTACATAGTTTTAAATAAATTATTTAAAGAAACTAAATGATTAAACATTCAAATAATCTAATAATTTAAGTAAGTAAATTAATGTTACACAAATTATAATTATCGTAAAACTTGTACAGATTCTCTTATACGTATGACCTTTATGACTAGTGATGTCATTTTTTTAACTTTGTTTCTTAGGATTTTTTTTTTCCGTCTTGAATGTTCAATTATATATTCCCCTAATGCGATGTATGATTGTTGACATTATTTTCTTCTCTTTTTTAATGATAAAATATTGAAATGAAATAGTGACTGTTCAAAAAAATGAAAATATAGTAAATAAAAGAATACATCATTTTTTGAAATCTTCCATCTATTGTTTAGATTTTATGTTGTTTTTTGAAATTAAATATAAAGTATTGTAAGATTCATGAAACTAAAATTTGAAGTTTTATAAATATCTTGAACAGACATATGTCGACGAACAATTATCAAACTTTTTTTTTTTTACATGTGTTATGAAAATATTGTTGAGTTTGATAATTTTGATAGCCAAAAGAAATTCATATGCACTCATGAGTTTCAGATTGTTATATTTATATGAATGTAAAGTTCATCGGTAATATGGTTAATTATAAAGAATTATACTATCAAATATTTATTCAGAATTTAACATAATTATGGAAGAAGACACACCTTAATAAGTATGTACGTATATTAGAATATAAAGATTTTAAATTTTAAGTTATGCGCTCAATAAATTTAAAATTTTCAACTTGAAGAAAAAATTTCTTAGAAATTCATTAACATGGAATGATTTTATTCCTCATCTTCTAGCTACACGTATCTAATTATAGGTTGTAATATTTAACTGAAGACTTATTTAGCTAAAATTATTTTTTTAAAATCATTATTTATAAAAAATTTATAAAGCATCAATTAGATTATTCAAAATTTATAAAATTATATTCAATTATTCAATATTCTTTCGCAGCTTCAACAACTCCAATATACTCAGCCTCTATGGTGGGGTCTGCTGTCGCTCATGCTTAGAGCTCTTCCAGCTTACTGCTTGATGGTCCCAAATGGCATACGAAAGGGTCTAGAAGGGGGGGGGGGTTGAATAGACCCTGAAGTCGTTTTAGACTTCAAAAATTTCGTGTTACTTTTCAAAGATCTGAACGCTTGGAAGGCTGAGCACTTGGGTCAAGCGCTTCAGTAAAGATAACTTAGACTTAGTGAGTTTAGCAATTTACCAAAGTAGGGTAACGCTTAGATCACTTAATCAGGGTTAGCACAGCGGAAATGATTTTTAGCGTTCTTTTAGATAATTTAATCGCTTTGCAATTTTACTTGTCTTTTAGAATAATGTAATATGACAGATAAGACAGTAAAATATAAATGACACAATAATTTGTAAGGTTCACTGGGTGATGTAATCCCAGCTACGTCCTTCTTCTCCTTTTTCACTTGGAGGAAATTACTAAGATGATTATCAAAGAATCACACAGAATCTTCTACAAGACAGTAAAGAATGAAAATGATCTCGAGCTCCTTGATCACACAGATTTCAGCACCAATGAAGATCGTCTTCTACAAGCTTCTCTCACTCAGAAATACTACCTGTAATGAGTTTCAACAACTTTTCTCACTCAGATGAAAGGTTGAGGTTTTTGTCACAAGGGTTTGTTTGTATTTGGGAAGATCAAACAACTTGGAATATCTCAATGGGAATTTAGGTTTCTTCTTTGGAAGATGTTTGAGATATTTGTGACTGTCTGGAATGTCGATAAAAAGCTTGAAGGAATTTTGGCTATGGAGTTTCTAAGCTTTTTCTTGTGTACGTAATTTTCTTTTGTAAATATTTTGTACCGTGATTTTTTTAGGGTCTACTCAAGGTAAGGTATTTATAGGCAATTCTTGGGATCTGTCCGTTGGACACATGTAGGAGCGTGCCTTTTATGCAGCGCGTGATTCTACCTAAAGCCTGACATTCCTGAAAAACTGCTGGCACCGATTGGATGGTAGCAGCTATAAACTCTGTAGTTCTGACAGTCTAGTCAAAAAGGTGGCTTGTCCACAGGTCACAGTAGCTTATCATATTTAATGCTCTTATCAGGCATTTAATGCATTTGAATTTATTTCCCGTTGGAAATAAATGTCCGTTGAATGATTGCATTTAAGTCCTTCGTGACTTGAGGATTTATTTCAGGTGAATTTGTCATTGGTCGCTTAACTGCTTTGAGCGCTTGATCCATAAATCCTGAAAAAGGTCCTTTAGCGTTTGACGGACGCTAAGAAACAATCTTCATCTCTGGTTGACTTCAGACGCTGATCTTCAACATCTTCTCTAATAGACTCACCTAGAATTCTATTAGCGATTCAGTATCTAATACTTAGTCTAAAACCTACAAAGATAAAAATTACAAGCCTAAACAAAATTACAAACTTTCAAACGCTTAAACAATGATCTATGGAAAACATAAACTTACATTTTATTTGGGGTCTAACATTGAATCCTATCTTGTCATCATCAAAACATCTAACATGAAATTTCCTAACACTGCTGTTCAGTTGAGTACAAATACATATCTAGAAATTGACTTAGAGTCATCTATATCTGACTTCAAACTCAAGTCAGAGTAACACTCTAATTCCAATTCTCCTTCGTCGAATACGTAGAAAAAATCTTGAGTACGTCTCAGGTACTTCAAGATCACTTTCACGGTGGTCCAGTGCTCTTTGCTTGAATTGACCTGATATCTTCTTGTCAAACTCAGTGCATAAGCAACAGCAAGTCGTGCACATGTCATGGCATATATAATACGTCCGATCGCAGAAGCATAGGGTGTGTTTCACATCTTGTCTCTTTCCTTAGGCGCCTTACAGAAATGGACTTGGAAAGATGGACACCATGTCTGACAGACAGGAATCCTCTCTAGGATTCCTGCATGTTGAACCTCTTCAGCACTCTGTCTATGTACAAGAATTTGGATAGTCCCAGCATCCTACTACCTTTGTCTCGGTATATCTTCATATCAAAAACATAGGATGCTTCTCACATATCCTTCATGGAGTGCCGACAATCATGTTTTCGTAGCTTGCAACATTACTACATCATTCTCAATGAGTAGGATGTCATCAACGCAGAGCACTAGAAACATCACTGCTCTCCCACTAACCTTTTTGCACACACAAGCCTCAAACACGTTTTTGACAAATCATAACCTTTTATGGATTCATCAAAATGTGAGTTCCAGCATTAGAAAGTCTGTTTAAGTCCACAGATAGACCTTTGGAGTTTAAACACTAAGTAATTGCTCCCACTGGCTGTAAAACACCCTGATTGATCCATATAGATATGTTCCTCAATGTTTCCATTAAGGAAGGTGGTCTTTACATTCATTGACCATATTTCATAATTGTAATGGGCAGATATGACTAGAAAAATCCCATTGGACTTCACCATCACCACAGGCGAGAAGGTTTCCCCATAGTCAATTCCTTGTCTTTGACTATACCCTTTTTCTACTAGGCGAGTTTTATGAGAAGCCACTTCTCTATCAGCTCTAAGCTAATTTTGCTTTTAGACCCAATTACATCCACTAGGACGCAGCCCTTTGGGTAGGTCCACCAAGGTCCACACCTTGTTGGAGTGCATGGAGTCCATTTCAGACTTTATTGCTTCTAACCACCTTCTCGAATCGACGTCAGACTACACCTCCCCATACGAATTTGAATCTGAATCCAAAGTGAGTCTCTTGTCGCTGCTTTTCTTCAAGAGACAATACATGTCAAGTTTTCTCGAGAGCCTCAACAATCTCCTTGGAGGTGGAACATGTGTACTTACGGCTGGCGGGTTATCTTGCTCGACTGTTGGCTCTAAGTAAACTTGTGATTCTTGAATTTCTTCAATTTCTATAGCTTTGTTATCCTTATCGACTAAGGACTCCTTCTCTAAGAAGGTAGCATATCTCAAAACAAATTCCTTTGGTTCAGCCACACTGTGGAAGTAGTATTTAAAAGACTCTTTTGGATATTCCACGAACTTACACATAGTGGATCTACGATCAAACTTATTGCCCATCAGTTATTTAACATAATCAGCACACCTTCATACTCTAAGATATTTATATGATTCCCTCGAAACCTCAAAATTTCAACTGAAATTTCGGGTTTCCAGGGGTACTGAAGCGAAATCTCACTTTCGATCCAATTTTACAAAATATCTTCCGAAATATCCAAAATTTTTTACCAAAACCCAAAATTTCCCGAAACTTAAAACTATTATTAAAACACTTTTGTAAAATATCCATCGAAATTTAGCCTGAAACCCAAGAGCGCCCGAAATTTTCACTAAAACCTAAAATTTTGAATAATATTTGTTATTTTATACATTTTAAAAATAATATTTCAAATTGGCCCACACCTACCAACCATTCACCCCAACCACACACATGATTTTTACTAAACTTCTGGTGAACTTTATTTCAATGAAGTTCTAATGAGATTTGATTATTCTTTTACTTTCAAGTCATATTTATTCAATTTTTTGTAACGGGTTTTGATCATACTGTTTAACAAGAATCATTATACATATATTATATATAGAATATTATAATGTAAAAGAATTTTAAGTATGATAGCTAAAGTTACCAAAAGTTTGATTGCAAATTTTAAAATATTTCTATGAATTCCTTGATTTTTTAAAATCAAAACCAAAATTTTGAATATCCTCAAAATTTTCATCGAAATTTTCGTAGATTTACTACCCCAATATCTATACGGAAACCAAAATTTAAGACATTGGTTATTTATATGAAGGTGCTTTGCCATGCCACATCTCATATGACACTTTAGGCACACTTTTGGAAGGGGTTATGTTTAATAGATGTGTTGCAGCTTCCAATGCATAACCCCAGAACGATGGAGGCAGGTTTGTAGAACTCATCATAGACTGAACTATATTCATCAAAGTTTGGTTCCTCCGCTCAGACACACTGTTTAGCTGTGGTGTTCCAGGCGTGCACCACTCAGAGATAATTCCATGTCCATGATCTCTCAAATACTCCATGAACTCACTGGATAGATACTCGCCTCCTCGATCTGATTGAAGTGTCTTAATCTTATGTCCAGTTTGGTTCTCTACTTCAAGTTAACTCTTTGAACTTATCAAAGTCCTCAGACTTGTATCTTATCAAGTACACATAACCATACAGTCACCAATCGTTGATTAAAGTTATGAAGTAGGAAAAATTCCCTCTAGCACTAACATTAAGTGGTCCACTACTACAAAAATACACTATTACAACGCACCTATTACAGCGGTTTTGGTAAAACCGCTGAACGGAGGTACCTATTACAGCGGTTCTTTTTTGAACCGCTGTAATAGGTGTAGCCTATTATAGCGGTTCATATAAGAACCACTCTAATAGGCCAAAACGAAAAAATTCAAAATCGTTTTATCTTCCCGCTTCTCTCTCTCATTCTCAAAACTTAAAACCCATTTCAGCCTCTCTCTCTCTCTCTCTCTCTCGCTCCCCCCCAAAATCTCGGCACCACCACCGCCGCCGCCACCACCACCACATACCGGCACCGCCTCCACCATGACCGTAAGCTTCTTCTCTTTCTCTCCCTTTCTCTCTCTATATATATATGTATATTTGTATATGTGTGGGTGTATGTATATTTGTGTATGTGTGGGTGTATGTATATTTGTGTATATGTGGGTGTATGTATATTTGTGTATGTGTGGGTGTATGTATATTTGTGTATGTGTGGGTGTATTTATGTATATGTGTATGTGTGGATGGGTATATGTATATTTGTGTATATGTGGGTGTATGTATATTTGTGTATGTGTGGGTGTATGTATATCGGCGTATGTGTAGGTGTATGTATATTTGTGTATTTACGAAAATATTTCTCGTTTGAAATTTTGCTGTGTCAGAATGACACGAAATTCGCACGGTCATAGCGAAACGGCGTACTGAACAAAACGCATTGCTCCGCGATGTCTTGTGATTTTAGCCATCTGAGATCGTTTAAGGCCTCAAATTTGCGTTTTATTACGAAAATAACTGTATTTTCGTAATAAAACGCAAATTTGAGGCCTTAAACGATCTCAAATGGCTAAAATCACAAGACCACATTGCTATGCTATGCGTCTACGCCGTTTCACTATGACCATGCGAATTTCATGTCATTCCAACACAGCAGAATTTCAAACGAAAAAGTGAAATAAAAAAAAAAAACTAATGCCCTATAACCGCTGTAATAAATTTAAAAAAAACGCTGTAATAGGCATTTTTTGTAGTAGTGTCTGCATACGTCTAAATTGATCAAATCCAAAAGACCAATGACTCGCTCCATTTGGCCTTCAAATGGTGATTTGGTCATCTGTCCCTTAATACAGGATTCAATAGGTTCTCGATTTCCGAAAGATCTAAAGTACTTGCTAACTTTTGGATCCCATATTTAGATATATGACGTAATCTAGTGTGTCGTAAGCATGTTAGAGGTGCATTAATAAACTTGCATTTATTTTTGTTTATTGTTTGAACATTATAGACAGTAGTGTTCAAAAGTCTAAAGAATGCTCTCCAATTTTGCTTTGAGGATTAATTCAGAATTTAGGTGCATGGAACACATTCCATTTTCAAAACAAAATGAGTACCTCAAACAATCCAACACATGAGCGGAAATTAAAATCTTTATTAATCTAGGAACAAAATAAACAGAATTTAAAATAAAACTCGAACTACTATCTAAAGCCAAATAGACTGATCATACAGCTACTGCGGAGACTCTAACTCCGTTCGCCATCGTCAGGACTATGTCTCCATCATTAGCAGCTTGTTTCTTCTCATCACCTGTGAATCATTACAGACATGAGTACCGCATCCGGTTTCAAACACCCAAGATGCAGGGTTTACCAATAAGTTAACCACAAAAAAAACATACAATCTCAGCAGTTTTGGGAAGGTTTAGTGCAGTCGTTTGCCCAATAGCCTTATATAGAAAGAAAAACAAAAGGTAAAATTTAGTACACCTAAATCGTCAGTGCTTGTTTCCAAAAGAACCTAATAGTACATCACAAAAAGGAAGACAATGAATCCAGGTAGAGCGAGTACTCGATCCGTTTGAGGCGGCTATGAGGCCAATTAAATGGGGCCAAGTTTCATTCTGGGTATCAAAATTCAAGACCCAACTGGGTCCAGGGCAAATAACGAGTCCAGCAGATACCCACCCTGGACCCGGAGTCGGACTCGCCACGGTTATTAATATTTTTTTTTATTTTATATATCTAATTTTTATTTAATATTTTTAAGTGTTAATAAATTGTAATCACAAAAAGTGTTATTTGAAATAGCAACTTAGCTTAGCTTAACTAATTGTTAGTTCAAAAAAAAGTTTGATATAAACTTGAGTATGAATATGATTTTATTTTTTGAAATTTGTACTTGTTTTGAATGTATTTACATTTAAGTGACGGATGACTTATATCGTTGGATGTGATTACATTAAATTATTGATTTGATACTATTTAATTTGTTTTGAATGCATTTGCGTGAATATGATAGACCAAAAAATGTCCAAAAATAAAAATCGACTGGGTTTGCCAGGTAGAACCCCGATTCGCCGGGTACTTGTCGGGTCCGGGGCGGGTCTAGGTATTAAAACTTCTTAAAGGGGCGGATCTCGAGTTCTTCAATACCCGGCTCATACCCGCACAGTTGCCATCTCTAATCACGAAATTATTTAGATGACAAATGATAATTTAACACCTCCACATTGCCTTCGACTTAACTACTTTTCTCTCTTCTGTTGACAGCTTAGCGCCCTCTTCATTTGGTCGTGCATAGCAAAACACTGCCCTAGTAAGTAGTATGGAAGTGAAACCTTCAACAGGACATAGGGGTGCCCAATTGTATAACTATATAGCCCAGCCAACTCACTGAAGTTTCTCGTATGTCATAACTATTTATCGTTGTTAGGGCGTGAAATTTCATAGCCGTACATCAAGCTAGCCATTCGCAGGACAAGTATTCAAGTAATTTCATTAAGTCAGTGTAATTAATATTATACATTGTACTTGATTATTTGAAGTTTTTTATTAAGATTATACATCTTGCCTAATCAGTCATTGTACTTATGTTGACTTTGACAATTTATACTATTGTAGATTCTTTTTTAGTCTTAATTTAATCTATAATGACTATACAATGTTACTTTAAATATTTTTTATGGCATGTTCTTTTCTTTTTTTTTTAATTTGGCATGTTCGTTATTCAAGTATACTTCCTAAGTCCAATATTAAATGCTCCGTTTATTTTCTTTAGAATGTCACAAAGAATAATATCACCTCTCCGTTATATATCACACGTGCTGTAAAATGATGTTGCATCTTCTATTGCATTTATTTATATACATTACAAGTGTCTAATTTTTTTCCTAAATAAATAATGAATTCGAATTTTGTACGCTTGTCATACATTGAAATACATGCAATAGGATATATAACACCATTTGCAATAGGCGATTCAGACTGATTATATAGGATGGAGTAAGTAAGTATTACCAAAGAATTCATTAAACAACTCTCTTAATTTGTTATCCTTTTGCCCTACCTAATTAAATGATTCAGATCTATTATTCCAATATGATATTTTGTCATATATTTCATATCACAAATACATACCAAGTATATAAAGTCGTTTCGAAAATATACAGTTGGTTGTGGACGTTACTTTTGGTGAACATTGGTGAAGTGAAACACGGATCATATTAGAGAATCTAAAATGTCTTGTGAAATTCTATTCTTAATGGATGTTTTATTGCTTATTTTGCAACACGTATACAGAAGGGGTATATAATTCACATGTCAAATTATACTTAAAAAGAAAATTATATACTTGTCATGCATATTAAAATAAAATACGAGATAGTATATGTGAACCGCTAAAATTTCTAATTAAGACTAACTCTCCTAGTAACCTAGCTAGCACGGGCTAATTGCATTTTTCGTCCGGTACCTTTTTCACGTTTGGATCTGTTTCACGTTTGGATCTGTTTCTTTTTTTCGATTTGCAAAGTCGTCCTGTAACTATCCACTTTTTGGCAATTTTAGTCCGATTTTGGCCGGAGCTGACCAATTTGGCCGGAATTTTCCACGTGTGATGCTGACCGAACAAAATTGATGAGGTGGCATGCCAAATAGATGCTGACTAGGACAAAAGTGATCCCCAATTTTTTGACCTAGTCAGCGTCTATTTTGGCGGGAAAATTGAAAAATCCCCAATTTTTTGCCCATGTCAACGCCACATGTCCGACACATGGCAAATTCCGGCCAAATTGGTCGGATCCGGTAAAAATCGGACTAAAATTGCCAAAAGTTGGATAATTATCAGACGACTTTGGAAATCGGAAAAAAAACAAGACCAAAACAAAAAAATGGTAAAGATAATGGACGAAAAATGCAATTAGCCATAGCTAGCTAGCTAAGATAAAAATACATTTTCCGCAATATATGCAAGTTAAGTCATCAACATATTCCGTTCCAAAAGCAAAAAAGAGAAGTGAGCAAACCTTGTCAAATTTTCATCAAAAAATAAATAAATAAATGGATGAAATTCACTTGTAATTGATCACTTAGGTTTAGATGGATTTGATTTTTTCTTAAGAGTTTTGTTTGTAACGGAGTAAGTACTCATTATGTACACGTGTTTATTTAGCTTTGATTGTGACGGAGTAAGACCTCCTTATCTATTGTTTTATTTTGAATGAACCCGAAAAATCCTCCCCATAAGGTTGTTCAACATATGAAAAGAAGACATATGCAACTCTAATTTTTTTTACATAATAAGCAAATGATATTTTCATTTTGTGAAACTAATACAAGTAAAATGACGTTAAATTTTATTTTCAGAATTATAAGATTCATTAAACAAGCCAATAGATTATTTTAAAAAAAATCTTGGACTAAGATAAGATCTTTTTTTTTTTAAAGGAAAAAGGTAAACTTTATTTAGAAAGAGTCAGCTAAAAAAGCAAAAAGCACTTGAGGGGGTAATACAGAATCCCCTTCAAGTTCCTCGGTCGCAGACCGAGCTAACAAATGTGCAGGTTCATTTCCTACCCGACGAACAAAACAAAAAATAACAAGATCAAAAAACGAAACTAAATCTAAAATATCATTCACTAAAGGGCCCAACGGGGAAAGATCTCTCAGCTTCGCCCTCATCTTGTTGATGAATGGCAAACAGTCGCCCTCTACTTGGATATTACGCCATCCTTTTCTTCTAGCCAGTAACATTGCATCGAAATCTGCAAGAGCTTCTGCAACCTCCGGAGCTAAACCAAATCCACGACGCTGTTGCTTCCATGCCAAGCAATGTCCACTCGAATCCCTAGCAATGCACCATGATCCTGTCGCCCAACACTGCTCCATCAAAGTTTACCTTGATCACATTCCCATTTGGTGATACCCATCGCGAGTCCGCCACCTTAAAAGTCAGCGGGGGGCACTTATCAATTGCCTCCTTTTGCACAACTCGGAACTCTCTAGCCTTCACCACGATACTTTCCGGAGACGATGTAAGTTTATCCATAATTGACGAATTTCGGTTGTTCCAAAGTAGCCAACAAATCGTGATGAATAGATAAAAATCATCCCCTTCCAACTTCACATGACAATGTCTGAACCAGCATTCCACATCCTAATGCCAACTCGAAATAATATACTAAGGTAGTTCGAAATGGCCCATACTAACCTCACAAAAGAACAAGACAATAACGCATGTTTCGTGTCCTCCTCCTTCGACCCACAATAGGGGCAAGTTGCATCTACTCTGACCCGATGCCATCTTATGTTGCAAATGGGTATCGCATTTTTGCAAGCTCTCCATCCAAACATTCTGATTTTAGGGGCCACCTTTGCATTCCATAAGAACTTCCACGACGACTGGCCTGATCCACCCTTCAAACCCCACCCCGACACCTTATCCTTAGCCGACAAATCCCTTGCTAAATGGTAAGCACTCCTAACTAAAAAGTGGCCATTTTTCGTATAGTGCCAAACTAACTTATCTCCATTATTACAGGAACCAAGTGGAATTGACACAATACTCTCCACATCCTCGCTCCTAAATTCTCCTCTAACAATCGAACATTCCACCAACCCGAATTATCGTCAATCAAATCACATACACGAGTCTTTTCGGGTAAAGTTCTCCATGGTGTTAATAACTTGAATTGACGAGGTCTCGAGATCTATGGATTGTTCTAAATACTTATAATGTCCCACGTGCCAACTCTCCATCTACCCCCCCCCCTTTTAGAATATAGCATGCCACCCTTATACTCTTCCATGTATAGGAATCGTTCGGCAATTCCGCTTCCTCCAACAAATCCGAATCAGGGTAGTATCTCGCGCGTAATAATCTAGCCAGTAGACACTTCAGATTTTGTAGTAATCTCTACCCCTGCTTGGCTAACATCGCCAAATTGAATTCCTTCAAAGCTCTAAAATCGATGCCCTCCTCTTATTTTCTTTCACATAATTTGGACCATGCAACCCAATGCAGCTTCTTCACTTCGCGATTATTCCACCAAAAATCTGCCATAGAAGATTCAATTTCCCGAAGTAGAAAGTTCGGAAGAGTGAAACAACTCATGGCATACATGGGAATTGATTGAATAACCACCTTTAATAATACCTCCTTCCCAGCCTGCGACAGGAACTTGGAACTCCAACCCTCTAATCGAGAATGGACTCAATCCCGAATTGAAGCAAACACTTCTTCTTCGACTTTCCCACCACCGCCGGCAACCCCAAATATTTGTCATATTTTTTGGCCAACTCCACCCCAAGAATTCGCGCCAAATCCTCATTTTTTTCCTACTGGTGTTTTTTTTCTAAATATCACTGTTGATTTCTGCAAATTTATCTCTTGTACCGATGCCTTCGCATAACGAGAAAATAGATTCTTAAGACAATGCATAGACTCCTCCGTGGACTGGCAGTAGATCATCGTATCATTAACAATAGAAGGTGGTTCACCATCGGAACCTGTCTCACGATCCGAACTCCCACCAAATTACCTGCATTCTCCTCGGCCTACAATAAACCACTAAACACCTCCGCACATAAAAGAAACAGATAAGGGAAAATAGGGTCGCCTTGCCGAAGCCCTCTCTGTGCGGTAAGATATCCAAATTGGTATCCTGCAAGCATAAAAGAGTAAGAAACCGAAGAAACACAAAGCATTATAAGCTTGACAATATTTTGGTGAAACCCTAATCTCTCTAACACTCTCCAAAGAAATATCCACTCTACCCTGTCATACGATTTGCTCATGTCAAGTTTCAGGGCTGCATGTCCCTCTTTACCCCAAGTCTTGTTTTTCAAATAGTGATTTATTTCGTAAGAAACGAAAATATTATCTGAGATAAGACGACCGAGAATAAAATCTGATTGAGTTTTGGAAATAATGGCATTGAGGAATGGTTTAATGCGATTAGCTAAATTCTTGGACGCCATTTTGTATACCACGTTACACAAGCTAATTGGCCTAAACTGTGTAATTGACTCAGGATTATTGCACTTGGGAATAAGTACAATATGTGTAAAATTAAGCTTCGGAAGTAATAGGCCAAAATTTCTAAAAAAACATAGGAGACATACCGTATGGCCCGACGAATTTCATCGGGTGCATTTCTGACAACGAGGTTGATACTTCTTCTGCTGTGAATCTCCGAGTCATTTCCTCATTCATGATTTCTGTCACTTTGGACTGAATTAACTCCATCACTTCTTCTAGTTCCTGAGCAGAGGGTCGGACAGAGGAAAAACTATGTCCAAAATAATCAGTAATAATCTTCTGAATATCCACGTCCTTTTTCTGCCACATCCCCTCACTATCTTTGAGCCGAGAAATCGAATTCTTTTTCCTCTTATCTGAAGCACACAAATGAAAAAATGTGGTGTTACGATCCCCCTCTTTTAACCATATTGCTCTGCTTCTTTGTTTCCATCCTGTCTCTTCCTTAGCTAATAATTCCTCAAGCTCAACACTAACCAAATCAGATTCCTGTTTCAATGCCATTGTGATATGGCCACTTTTAAGGCTTTTCAGCCGCTCCTCTAGTTCTTTTATTCGTCACGAGATTTGACGAAATTCATTTTTGTCCCAACATAATATGCCTACTCGGCACTTCTTAATATTATTCCATAGACCTTCATTAACCCTTGCTGTATCACACGGATCCCATGCATCCCTAATCACTTTCTCGCAATCCGTGCTCCTCAACCATGCCGCTTCGAATTTGAATTTCTTTTTTCTGGGCCGTGTCCGAGATTGCTGCTCCGGACTAATCTCTATAAAAATGGCACTATGGTCCGAATGTAGCATCGGTATAGTGGTAACCGTCGCATTAGGAAAAAGGAAACTCCACTTAACATTAGCACATGCTCTATCAAGCCGGCATTGAACATTGTGATCCTCCTGTCTTCCATTATTCCACGTCATCAGCGCCCCTTAATACCCCAAATAGTACAACTCTGACTCACTAAGAGCCTCTCGGGCCTAACATAATCTATATTCACCACTTCTAATGAGGTTTAATTAATTGAACACAATATTTGGATCTAAGTCCTCAACCCTCTAAAGTTAGGCCTAGCCTCATCACAAATTCACAAGATCTAAAACAATTACATTATTACCAAATTAGCCAAAAGGAACAAAAAGAACCAAAAAAATAAAAAGAGCCAATAATATATATTTTTATTTCTAGATGGTGGCAAAATACGATTTGAGAGAAATAGTAGTTAAATATTAAGTTTGAATGTTACAACTAACAACCTGTAGCTTGACCCCCTGCACAAAGTATGTAAAAGGGACTAATTTTAAGTTAAAAAGGGACCAAGTTTAGAAAAATTAAAATATTTTGGGACCTTTTTGAGAATTCCGTAAACTGTGGAACGAAAACTAGAATCACGAGATCCTATGGGACTAAAATTAGACATTTCAATTTGAGTAACAGGGAGGTGACGTGCACGAGCTAGATTCCGTGTAAAATTAGCTGAAAAAATCTTGTGGGACTAATTTTAGGTTAAAAAGGGACCAAGTTTGAAAAAAGTAAAATATTTTGGGACCTTTTGTAATATTTCATAAATTATAGAACTAAAACTAGAATCACGAGATCTTATGGGACTAAAATTAGAATTTTGCGTTCTGGGACTAACATAATCTATATTCACCACTTCTAATGAGGTTTAATTAATTGAACACAATATTTGGATCTAAGTCCTCAACCTTCTAAAGTTAGGCCTAGCCTCATGACAAATTCACAAGATCTAAAACAATTACATTATTACCAAATTAGCCAAAAGGAACAAAAAGAACCAAAAAAAAATAAAAAGAGCCAATAATTAAGTCACGAACTAAGCTTGTATGCCAAACCCTAATGTTGTTGTGGTCCCGGCCCCTCTCTATTTTTTCAACACCTAGACAAAAATTAATGTTTACATTATAAAAGCCAGCAATAGAAGTGAGCAAAACTTGTCAAATTTTCATTGAAAAGATTCATAAATGGATGAACTTCACTTGTACGGACTTTTGTTCATTCCTCTAGTTTTATTTTATGCATGGTACTTCTCCAAAAGTGGTCTCAGCTTATTTACAAAAAGGAAAAATTCTCCACCCTCACCACCAACACTTCCGGTGATCGGAAACCTCCACCAGCTCGGCCAGTTGCACCACCGCTCCCTCCGGGATTTATCTCTGAAATACGGCCCACTCATGCTTCTCCATTTCGGCTCAAAACCAATCCTGGTGGTTTCATCCGCACAAGTAGCTAAAGAGGTATTGAAAACTCATGATCTAGCTTTTTCGGACAGGCCCGTACTTGGTGCTTTCAAGAAAATCTTCTATGACTTGAAAGATCTGATTTATATACCTTATGGAGATCAATGGAGGAAACTAAGAATCATTTTCGTCCAAGAGCTGGTGAGTAACACTAGGGTTAAGTCATTTAATTCTATCAGGGAAGAAGAAACAGCTCTCCTGATGGAGAATATAAAAAAGTGTAGCTTGTCGGCCCGGCCCGTAAACTTGACTAGGACTTTTGTGTCTCTGACGAATGATTTGATCTGTAGGGCCGCTTTCGGGAAGAAGCACAGCGAATCGAAGCATGGAAAGGAGTTTCTTGAATTGATGGATGAAGTTATTGGCTTATTGTCCAAGTTCACAATCGGGGAATTTGTTCCATGGCTTGGTTGGATTAATTGGCTGACTGGTTACAATACGGCCCTGGATTGGTATGCTAAGAAGATGGATGAAATCCTGGATGCTGTTATTGAAGAGCACTTGAATAAGGGTTCAGATGAAAGTAAAGAGACTTTTGTTGATATTTTGCTTGGTATATATAAGGGTAATAATCCTGGTGTCTCCATTGATCTGATGCATTTGAAAGGATTGATTTTGGTAAGCTGTTTCTCTTCCTTCTTTCTTTCGCTCAACACAAACCAAACACACACACATGTTTTAAATTTCTTAGTGCTCGTTCCAGAACTGTCGAAGGTTTTCTGGTCGTTTTTTGGGATTAGAGTTTCAGTGAGTTTGTTGAAAACCTTTTTTGTACTCTTTGTAGATTTTGATCTCATTTGTAAAGTTTTATCTCCCTCTCTTATGAACATAGCCTAATTCCGAAGAACTTTATCTACTTCTTTTAGGGACGGATCGAGTAAGGTTTTTAGTATGTTTTGTACAACCCTAATTCTATACTCCTTGTACCTCCTTATAACTAATCTTTTAGTATGAAAATTTTCTCTTCCTCGCAAATAGACGCGACATGATCTGGATGAACCACGAGATCATTATAATGGTCTCTGTCAATTTTATTGTGTATTGTTTTCTAATTATAACAGGATATTTTCGGAGCTGGAACTGAAACTTCAGCGACGACACTAGGATGGGCAATGCCGGAGCTCATAAGACACCCCACAGTCATGAAGAAACTGCAAGAGGAAATAAGAGGGGTTATGAAAGACAAACACCAAATAACTGATGATGACTTGGAAAAAATGCATTATCTTAAAGCTGTAATCAAGGAAACATTCCGTTGCCACTCTCCAGTTACGATATTTTCCCGTGCAGCCAGGGAATATGTCAATCTAATGGGATACGACGTTCCACCTGAGACGATGGTCATAATTAATGTGTGGGCTATTGCTCAGGACCCATCCTATTGGCAGGAGCCTGAAAAATTTATGCCCGAGAGATTCTTGAATTCTTCTCTCGACTTCAGGGGATTCGATTTCCTGCTCATCCCGTTTGGGGCTGGACGAAGAATATGTCCAGCGTTAGGATTTGCAGTCGTAGCTATCGAATATACAATGGCAAATCTTATGCACAAGTTCGATTGGGCATTGCCTGACGGGGTGAATGTAGAAGACTTGGATGCAACTGAAAAATCTGGTTTTACTATTGGAAGGAAAAATCCTCTTATTGTTGTTCCAACCAAGTGTTATGTTTAGTTCATAACATGTTCTATGTGTACGCGCTTCGAGTATAAGGAGCTATAATATGTAATAGGAATAAATTAAGTAGCAATAAACAAGATAATACAATTCATGGTTTAATATAGTTTTTCTCAATCATATATATAAATAACAAAATCATCCCCCATTGGAGTTTTTGCTCATTTCTATCAATTCGGATCATATACTTAAAATTAATACTTCTTTATCACGTATTTCTTATCATAATTTCACACTAGTTGGTACTGTTCTTTAAGATATGAACTATTAGATGAAATATCGAACTAAAATAAAAATGACACATTTCACAATAGACATGCATGTTGCAGAATGAATATTGCTGATTTTACGTCTGAAAGGAACAATAATTTTCATTTTCTTTCCAAGGTATAACAAGCCTAAAGAGACTTATTACTCGAGCTACTATTAAGCACGATAGTGGGGACCTTTTTCAAGAAAATTTTCTACGTATACAAGATATTTTCATTCTTAATGTAGAATGAAATTGATGACTTTCATGATTGTTTTCAATGTAAAAAATTATAATTCCAGAGGGATATTTTCATTCTTAATGTAGAATGAAATTGATGACTTTCATGATTGTTTTCAATATAAAAAATTATAATTCCAGAGGGATTATGTGGTATAGGTATACAATACAATGTTCTTTTCGAGCTTTATGGTGTGTCCTATATAACCTAATTTTTGAAATCCCACCGTGCTCACGGCCCGATTGGCCTGCCAAGAGTCATGTTCATTCTAGGAATATGTTAGAAGAGTTCTAATCCTTCTAGATTCATTATTAAAGATGAACAAAAGTACTGCGTTTCCACATGTTTCAAGATTTATTCTTCGTTTCCTGAAGTAGAAAAAAGGCACATAGAAAACTGTATATATTGAAGCACACATTGAACAAGATCAAAGTTACAGAAATATGAATAGTTATAGCAATTACAGAACAAAAACCTGTATTCTAATGAACAAAACTCTAGATACCAATTTTTACCAGCTAATCATTTTCTGTTAAAAATTATTACAAACTCTAGTTATCAAAAAACGCTTGGCCTGTCCAGGTACTCGACAGGGTGACCCCAATCGGTCATCATGTGGACACCACACATGAGTGGCTAGGATTTCGCAGGGCTGGCCAAGAATCCCTCTCAGTGAGATCTTAAGTCTTGGAGATAATGGCCGACTTGTTGTGCCCCGAGAAACAAGGCATCAGCAACGAGAATGAGTCCAATCTGCTTAAAAAACAAAAAAAACTTTCTTCGATTACAAAACCTGAGGACTAAACAGTTGTACAAGAATATTTTTTGGAATAAAAGGATTTAATTACCAGACGGGCAGAGAAAACTATTCGGTAACCCCAGCCCTCCTTGGCAGCTGCAGCTCTCTGTTGATCTGTCCAACTAACATAACATAGGATACACAATAAGCGCCTTTCTTTTATGTAAAACATAGATAGTGAAGCGAGAGGAGGGGGCGAATATACAAAATAAATGATGAAGTTGAAAGAGGACTTGAAGATATATTTCTTTAATGGAATAATGAAAATGGTTCGACGAGGAAATAACTTGATCAAATCAAAAGTGAGAATAGGAAGGTAACAAAGCTTTAGGCAAAACTGCAAAACTCATCCTGTAACCATAGGGGTGGCGAAATTAGTCTGGTAAATAGAGAAGCAGGCAATTTAAGGACCGTAAGTTTCAACTTTTGCAATTTAAAGACAAAATTCCATCATAAATCTTAAAAGTAGTTACCCAAGGAATTCCGAGAGCCCACCAATCCCTGCAAACTTAAAAGGCTCGGGACCATCCCTTTCAAGGTCCTGCAACAGCAAATAAACTGTATGATTCAAGGAACAAGAACAAAACGAAACCCACCAGAGAGATAGAGAGAGAGACACATACCTCTTCGTCAGCAGCCTCCAAGCCCCCTTGAACCCAAAAAATGTTTTCATAACCAGCATTATGTAATAGCTCACAAGCTGCAAGGGATCTGCCTGATTATAAAATGACTTTAGCACAAAACATTGGTAACAAACAGGTTCATGTATCTTCGGGTTTCACACATTAATATATAAAGAGTTTCTTGCGAGCTCGTAATTATGGTTAATTGTGGTTATGTTTGTCAAATGCATACATATTTTCTGATTTCAATTTAAAGCAGAATTTAACGTTCGAGAAATCTCTTTTAATATATAATAATTGTTCAAGGCAATTATATTTTCCTGGTTAAAGTATTTTCAAACAAGTCATTAAAGAGAACAGAATAAAATAAGAACGAAAATAATATTGAGTGGCATTCTTGTAGCAAACCCCATGAGATGACTTGGTTGCCCATCTCAAATGACAAATCTATTCCCAATATATATGGTTTATATTAAGAACAATCAAACAGCAAAATTATAAGTGCAATATATAGAAGATGATAATTATGTAGTAATACGAATGTGTGCAATAAATAAGACGAAGGTTATATAATAGGAAGAAGTATCAACCTTTTATTTTCTGAATTTAGATTAAGTTAAATCCACTCCATGACTTCAAAAATACTTTCAAAAAATGGAAAACACTCAGATTAAGACGTAAACTAATATGATCCCTTTTACTTTGAAAAAACAGGTAACAACGAGAATGGATGTCCAAAAGATATGACACAAAGGTGCATAACATCATTAATCAAAGAATTACCATTAACTGAAAGAAAATTTCACCTCAAGCCCTTCTGGCATGCCACAATAATATCCATGTCTTTTGGGAATTTCTCCACAACTTTTGATAAGAATTGTCTGATAAGACAAGAATATGTATAAGAGACCATTCATATATAATATATGCGCTAATAAAAAAATCAAAGACAAATTGCTTCACACTTGTCATAGGATAATGCCGGGACGCCACTCCACCATCCTCCTAAAAGAATACATTATAAAGCTCAAGTCAAAAAGATTCAAGGTGAATTGAAAACTATGGTGTAACATAAATTTTTGGCAAGCAAAAGAAAATAGTGAGTAAAACGAGTGGGTTGAAAGAGGAACTACTCTTGACACGTCATGGTGAATAAGAACTGGATATTTACATGAATAAACCAACAAGACAAGATCTTGCATAAAGAAAGAAAGAAATTTGAAATGCCAGTACCCATCATGAATCCCGTCACCTTCCTTGAAAGAGTACCAGCATCAAACCCGTCATCAACTTCAAATATCGGAATCCAAAAAGAGCCTTTCACCCATGCCTTCAGAACAAAAACCCAAAATTATATAAACTGATAAGTAAATCAGACGAAGAAAAGATAAATAATGGATATTGTGTTTTCTTAGGAGGAAATGTGAGAAACAATGACCCCTTTAAAATAAGTGATAATTACATGCAGATCCCATCACTTATTTGGTAATTACCACAAGCTCCCTGAGGTTTTGCAAAATACCAAGAAACCCCACATGAAAAACAGGAGGTACATTGTAATCTGCTTCTTATTGCTTTTTATTGGCAGAGGGTAAAATTCTAATATATTTTTATTGACAGAGGGTGAAATGTAATCTACTTTAACTGATCGGGGAATTTATGATGATTTCGTAAACCTCAAAGTATTTTTCGCAATTAGAATCTCACGGAGGGGGTATCATGTAATTTTCCCTTAAAATAATGGACCTTTTAGAAAGTGTAAACTAACAAATTTGTTATAATATGATCAATCATCAAGCACAAAAGTCTCGAAAAGATCCAACATTGGACACCTAATGAAATTCAGAGCTTTAAGGTCTTAACAGAGTACAGCTTACAAAACGGAAAATCAAAATTTACACCAACAAAATAAAATTAGTATTTACACCTCACGTATAACAAGAAACTAGAGTCGAATTGCATTCACCTTTTTACGCTCGGTGGAGGGACGAACATCGAGTAAGGTTTTATTCGAGAGTTGAATGGCGTATCCAGCTTCTCTTGGAGTTAGAACTTTGACTTTCCCATCCCTGACCTAAGTTACAAAATATAAATTTCCATTCTGTAATTAATTCAGGAACACTGTGAATCATAAGCAGAATCATGCGGAGTTATGAACTGAATCTGAACATATTTACATGTTATCTGCTTCATGATGATATGAACAGCTTGATAGCAGCATATCTTTTATGATCATGGACATATGTAATATACCGAGCATGCATTGCCACTCTACTTTCTTATGTGATAGACATTTCAGAAGTTAGATTCTGAAGTCTACATGATCTGTATTCCTTTTACACTCGAGGGAGAGATCTCTCTCTTGATAGATTTCTAATGCCTTTCGTCAGGGGTAAAATATTCTAAATCAGAAATCTCACTGCCATTCACCATTTAGCATATTATGAGACGTATTGCTTGTCAAAGATTTGTATTTTAGAAGACCGCCCACTTAAAGCTACCGACTTTTCCACATAATCTAAACAGAATAGGCAAAACTGCAAAACACGTAATGTAACTATAGGGAATGACAAATTAGTCTTGCAAACTGACACTTACAATTGAAGGACAGTAATTTGCAAGTTTTAGCAATTTAAGGGTAAATTCCACAAAAAATCCGGTTGGAAAGTGGCATGCATTTGTCACGGGACCATATAAATTGGGGATTTTTCAATTTTGGGGTGAAAATAACACTTATTCGCATGTGAGAACCAAAAAAACTATCTCACACTAACTTGCCGTACTAAAACTCTCACTTTCTCTTAACTTACACGACTAAAATTACAAATGCACCTAGCACAAAGTTGCAATTCTAGTGCTGTAAGTCTTGATAAGTGGCATTTTTTGTCCTCCCCAAATTAAAAAGGGCATTTGCCCATCACAAATGCCAATTGCTGACAAAAAATTTCCTAATCCGGGAAATTGGATTATTATAAGTGTCCTAAAAATTGCCAATATCACAATTTACGGGACTAAACTTACCACCGCTATGGTTACATGATGAATTTTGGAGTTTTACCAATCAGACTAAATGCATAACCAATTCATGGAAAACTCTAAGATGGACCGGTGTATTGGAGCCGGTCCATTTAACACAGACGGATTGTAACACCCGCCCCTTTTTGTTTTATATAATTAATTAATTAAGCTATTATTAAATAGAATATATATACATATATATATAGATAGATAGATATTACCAACTTATTTAAAATGATATATTAGAATCAACTAAAATCTAGGGATAAGATATATTAGAATCAACTAGAATCTAGGGATATAACTTGGTTACTACTCTACATCCAAGTTGTTGTTATCTAATCCTAACAACAATTTATCTCTAATAACTTGAAACTTATCCAAACTCTTTTAGTGCATTATCAATAATATTTATATTTATATATATATATATGTATGTATATATATATATATGTATCTTTCTACTTATTTTCTCAATTAAAGAGTGAATTTTCGGATGTATTAATTGACACATGATTTAGATGAGTAAAACACTTCAAATCAACTCTATCTACTAGATTTAGATATATCTAAACATACCTAACCATTTAGGACTTAGAAAACCACTAAAACTCTTCCTTTGGAGCCTTAGAATCTCCTATAAATACCCCCTAACCTCCACCTACGAATTTTGCACCTCTCTCTCTCTCTCTCTTTCACCTCCTAATTCCTCTTAATCGTTCATCTAGACGTAGAGACTTCCGTAGAAGAAAAACCCGAGGGCATTTAGCTAAAGTCTAGCTTCAAGTAGTAAGTGGTTTTCACCCTTCTATTATTTGTGAAATTTATTTCAAAACTCCATGTTATATTTTGTAAAACTATTTTGATATTAAAATAGGTCTTGAGCATGCTAGATTTAGTTTTCTTATATAAAATTGCTACCATGTGATCTTTGTTTTGTAAACTGTCAATTTGCTAGTGTTAAAAAATTCCTTTTGAAATTGTGAATGATTCGTATGCTCTGAATTATTAGTATCTATTGGTAAGGAATTAATTTCGGGCCTCCTGTAGGGCTTTAAATATACAGTGTTTGAACCTTAGAGCCTCCTGCGGCGAATTAATAGCAGTGTTTGAACCTTTGAGCCTACTGCGGCGAATAATAGCAGTTTTGGCCTACCTAGCGGGATAAACAGCTAGGACTTGATCAAGTTTACTACTAGGTTCTAAGAAGTTCATGAGCATTAGAAAAATTCTTTGATAGATTGATATATTTGAAATTATTTGATAAAGTGATTCTAAATTTTGATTTACCTACAAAGTCGATCACATGCTATATATGTAAGTTTTTGTTGAATTGCAAAACCCCTTTTTATAAATTACTTTGATTTAAAACAAAAATAGTTCATTTTATGCTTTCACATGATTTTTAAAATGTATACATACTTAACATGCTCTAGACCGGTAGAAGGCGTTAGAACTATTTACTGGGCGACCTTTGTCGCTCATACCACGATTCTAAATTTTGCAGAAAGTTTAGTCGAGTCAGAGGAGGCCGAGGAACAATATTTGGGGTGGTGAAGATGGTGATTAGCTAGGATGTTACTTTTAGAATTTTTTTTTGAATTAAATAAATGTTTTTTGGGATTTTTGTCGTTTTAACGAAAACCCTGTTTTATTTCTAAACTTTTGAGCAATTGTAATAAAGGAGAAGTTTAAATTTCATTTTTAGTATTGCTTTGAACCTCTGGGTTTCGTGTCTTTAAGTCCTTTCGGGCTTGGGGACATGGCCATCACGCGACCCCAATTTTGGGGGCGTGACAGAGTGGTATCAGAGCATAGGATCCGATCTTTGAATTAATAGGTTCAAGATAGGGTAAACGTGCTCTATAATCATAAGTATAAATAGTGGTTTAGATGAATTAGGTTTTGTACTAGAAAGTTGGAAAAAAAAAAAAAGATTTTTGAACCATAGATTAAGAAATTTGATTTGGATACCCTATAGGTAGTCCCTTTTTAGTCTTTAGTACAATTAGTAATTCTCACCCGTGATTAAGAAACCGTTTAGGATACCATTGTAAATTAACTGGAACGGGCCACATTTTTTTTTCAAGTTAATAGTTTGTGTGGGACGGAGAAAAGAAAAGTAGCAGAGCAAAGATTTTAGGAATTTTATAAGATTAAAGTGGCTCTTTGCACGAACTTAAGAGAATAAATAAATCATATGCGTTGTTATTAGTTATTACTTAAAGAAAATTAAGGGAATTTAGGATACATTACGTGTACGGATCAATTTTCGAATTGAATCTTAGGATGTCAATGTGAACTTAGGACCTCTGAATTCAGCTCATCTTTTGAAAAGAAGTTAGTTGTTATATTTTTAGCAATTAGGGCCACCACTCATCGCCATTCTTTTCTTTTCTCGACCCTTTATCCAAAAAAAAAGCTTTTTAGTGACCTCTCTCCACTTTTAAGTAATTCTATTCTTTATCACACTATTACTCACGAATTTCAGTACTTTTGACCAAGTTCCGCAATTTTTTTAAAATGATTAAATTCTTTCTCAGTTTTCAAAAAAAAAAAAAAAATTTCTTTTGAAAGTTCACAAATATATTTTCAATCTTAACTGGATTGATCATTACTATCACATTATCCAATGATAATTCAATGACTTTCATTTAAGATGCACTTTGCTATTAAACCAGTAGCACTATTTTCTTAACCCATGCACTTAATTTGTATTTTTTTTTCTTTTCAACTTCTCTTTAGTTTCTAAAAGTTAAAGAATGAGAAACTAACATTTCAAATAAATAAATATTTCTTATTTTAGAAGGTTTCATGTTAGTTAAGTTTCAAAAATATACATGAAGTCTGTAACTCATAAAGTTTAATAGTCCAATTCCTTTATGTTAAGAACCAAAAAAAAAAAAAAAAAAAATTCTTTCTCCACCAAGGTTAGACTTTTTCCTTTGAAAAAAAAAAAAACGTTCCTTATAGAATATGGCCCAAACCATAGACCATGAGTATCCACCCATAAAGACTTCCTTCAGCACCCGTCGAGTCCACAACTCAACTATTAGAAGCATTTGATCATTGAAAGGAACTCACCAAACACTTAGTTAAACTCCAAGACCGGCCCGATCAAGTTCTAGCAAAGAATGAAGTACTAAACCACTACTTTAGGATATAATTTGAAATCAACTTAGTTTCATGATTAATTCATAGTTCCAAGGCGTCTCATAGGATATCTCTCGCTGACCTAAGAGAGTTAAAGATTTGAATTAAGAACTTATAGATAAAAGACATATCCATCCTAGGGTATCTCCATGGGGAGCCCCGATGCTATATGTGATGAAAAAAAAAAGAGAGGTTGTGGTTATGCATTGATTATAGATATCTGAACAAGATCACTATAAAGAATAGATATACCTTATCAAGAATCGATGAGTTGTTCGACTAGGTAAAGGATGCCAAAGTATTTTTTTGAGATAGACTTAAGATCCGGATACCGTTAGCAAAAGGTTGAGGTCGAGAACATACCTCATACTATTTTTTAGGAAGAAGTACAGGCATTATGGAGTTTTGAAAATGTCTTTTGGATTGACGAATGCTCTGGTTACATTTACAGATTAAGACTCAATATACAAAGCCCAAATTCATAAGTTGTTGTGGTACTTATAGATGATATACTCAGTGAAAAAGACCATAAAGAGCACCTTAGAATCATATTGAGAACATTAAGAAGGAAAAAGGAAAAAGGCTATACTCAAAATTCAGCAAGTATGAATTTTAGTTCAGAATGGAATAATCAAGACCCTAAAAAGATCTAAGAAATTGTAAAATGGTCCAAGCCGACCAATGTCATCGATCTAAGAAGTATCTTAGGGCTAGACCAATGTTAAAAGGATATTGTACAATGATCGTCAAATCTTTTCCCTGCCCTAACCAAGTTGACTCAAAAGAGAGCTAAAGTCAATTGGAACCCACGATACGATAAAAGTTTTGAGTAGTTAAAATAAATGCTTACATCTACACCTATATTGACTTTATAATAAAAAAATGCGGATTTGTCTTATATGGTGATGCATAAAATAAAATGGACTAGTGTGTGTTCTAATGCCAAACTAGAAAGTAATCGCTTAGTTATCAAGGCAGCTGAAACCTTACGTGCGTAATCTCTCACGACATGAATTAAAATTGGCTTTCTTAGTCTTTGGCCTAATTATATGGAGACATTAGCTTTATAAAGAAAAATATTAATATATATATGTATATATCGACCACCAAAACCCTCGAATATCTTGTTACTCAATTGAAATTAAATATGAGGCAAATGAGATAGTTACAGTTTTTAATGAAATACGATTTAAACATTATAGACCACCGAGGGAAGGTGATCTGCATGGCAGATGCTCTGAGTAGGAATAAAAACAATAGTTTTACGGACATAAAGTAATAGAATTTACCGAGAATGTACTAGCTTCTTCAAAAAAAAAAAAAAAAAAAAACTACCAACCTAATATTGAAATGATTAAAATAACTTAAAATTTGACTTCTAATAGAGTAAAGTACAAGAAAAGATAAAAGGAGGATTGTTGCCTTATTTTCAAGTTAGAAGAGACGAGAGTTTTAGATGAGATGAAAATTGAGCATTCCTAGAGATGACAAGCTGAGAAAAGAAATTCTGACAAAAACTCAAAATTCTCTATATACTTGGGAATACAAAGATGTATAGAGACTTGAAGGGGGGCTTCTTCTGGAAGACGTAGATGATTTCGTGGCTCGACCTCGAAGAATCGCTACATCTTCTGGAAATCTCAGAATGGAAATGAGACAATATTACTTTGGACATTGTAATAGCACCACCTAAAACTAGTCAAGGATAAGACATTGTTTGGGTGATTGTAGATAAACTGACCAAATAGGCATTCTTCTTACATGTGTGTGCAACCTTTACCTTGGATAAATTGGATTATATGGACAACATAGTATGATTACATAGCATTTCTTTAGCATCTTGTCAGACCGAGACCCTCGTATCACATGCGTTTTTGGAGAAGTTTCCAGCAAGTGATGGGCACCAAGATAGAATTAAGCACGAACTATCACCTGCTAACCGACAACCTATCCAAAAAGGACTATACAAACTATAGAGAATATGCTAGGGGCATATACATAAGATTTCAAGGGATACTTGACTCCTATATCTTACAATAATAATTACCATAATAGCATAAGATATGGCCCCGTACGAGGTTTTGTATGGACGGAACTGTAAATCACCATCGTATTAGGATGAGATTGGTGAGACAAGGATCACGTTGCTGGAATTAGTACATATCGCTCTGGAAATTTTTTTCTAAGATTTGAGAAAGATTGAAAATAGCTCAAGATAAGAAGAAAAGTTAGGCTGATAGTATTAGAAAATCGTCAAAGTTCTAAGAAGAGGAGAAGAAGTACCTAAAGAAATCCCCTATCTGAGGAGTTGTACGCTTTGGGAAAATTGGAAAACCGAACCCACATTATATTGGACCTTTTGATATTGTCGAGAAAGTAGGAGAAGTAACCTATCGAATTTTCTTATCCTGACTTGATTTATCCATAACGTATTCCACGTATCACCACTAAGAAAATACGAGGGATGCGGCTGAAGCCACTACTAATCGAGGAGAATTTAAGTTATGAGGAATTTCCACTGCGCATTGTGGATCACAAAGACCAGGTCTTACGACGCAGAGCGATTTCGTATGTAAAATTCCAATGGTCTAAACAAACCGAGAGGGAAGCATCATGGGAGCTGGAGGAAAACATGCGTAACCGCTATCCACACCTCTTCTCGAACCAAGGTATCTAAATTTTCTTAAGTTTCGAGGACGAAACTTTTTATAAGGAGGGGAGGATGTAACACCCGCCCCTTTTTGTTTTATATAATTAATTAATTAAGCTATTATTAAATAGAATATATATACATATATATATAGATAGATAGATATTACCAACTTATTTAAAATGATATATTAGAATCAACTAAAATCTAGGGATAAGATATATTAGAATCAACTAGAATCTAGGGATATAACTTGGTTACTACTCTACATCCAAGTTGTTGTTATCTAATCCTAACAACAATTTATCTCTAATAACTTGAAACTTATCCAAACTCTTTTAGTGCATTATCAATAATATTTATATTTATATATATATATATGTATGTATATATATATATGTATCTTTCTACTTATTTTCTCAATTAAAGAGTGAATTTTCGGATGTATTAATTGACACATGATTTAGATGAGTAAAACACTTCAAATCAACTCTATCTACTAGATTTAGATATATCTAAACATACCTAACCATTTAGGACTTAGAAAACCACTAAAACTCTTCCTTTGGAGCCTTAGAATCTCCTATAAATACCCCCTAACCTCCACCTACGAATTTTGCACCTCTCTCTCTCTCTCTCTCTTTCACCTCCTAATTCCTCTTAATCGTTCATCTAGACGTAGAGACTTCCGTAGAAGAAAAACCCGAGGGCATTTAGCTAAAGTCTGGCTTCAAGTAGTAAGTGGTTTTCACCCTTCTATTATTTGTGAAATTTATTTCAAAACTCCATGTTATATTTTGTAAAACTATTTTGATATTAAAATAGGTCTTGAGCATGCTAGATTTAGTTTTCTTATATAAAATTGCTACCATGTGATCTTTGTTTTGTAAACTGTCAATTTGCTAGTGTTAAAAAATTCCTTTTGAAATTGTGAATGATTCGTATGCTCTGAATTATTAGTATCTATTGGTAAGGAATTAATTTCGGGCCTCCTGTAGGGCTTTAAATATACAGTGTTTGAACCTTAGAGCCTCCTGCGGCGAATTAATAGCAGTGTTTGAACCTTTGAGCCTACTGCGGCGAATTAATAGCAGTTTTGGCCTACCTAGCGGGATAAACAGCTAGGACTTGATCAAGTTTACTACTAGGTTCTAAGAAGTTCATGAGCATTAGAATAATTCTTTGATAGATTGATATATTTGAAATTATTTGATAAAGTGATTCTAAATTTTGATTTACCTACAAAGTCGATCACATGCTATATATGTAAGTTTTTGTTGAATTGCAAAACCCCTTTTTATAAATTACTTTGATTTAAAACAAAAATAGTTCATTTTATGCTTTCACATGATTTTTAAAATGTATACATACTTAACATGCTCTAGACCGGTAGAAGGCGTTAGAACTATTTACTGGGCGACCTTTGTCGCTCATACCACGATTCTAAATTTTGCAGAAAGTTTAGTCGAGTCAGAGGAGGCCGAGGAACAATATTTGGGGTGGTGAAGATGGTGATTAGCTAGGATGTTACTTTTAGAATTTTTTTTTGAATTAAATAAATGTTTTTTAGGATTTTTGTCGTTTTAACGAAAACCCTGTTTTATTTCTAAACTTTTGAGCAATTGTAATAAAGGAGAAGTTTAAATTTCATTTTTAGTATTGCTTTGAACCTCTGGGTTTCGTGTCTTTAAGTCCTTTCGGGCTTGGGGACATGGCCATCACGCGACCCCAATTTTGGGGGCGTGACACGGATACAGCATACAGGTGAATTAGGTGCTTTTTACCATCTTGTCCCTGCACCCAATGGTGATTTTGATGCACCGGCTTCATTGAACCCGGTGCATCTTAAAATCACCCCCAATTCATTTACCATTTCCACACCTTTGTGTATGCTGATTCTAAGCACAAATTACAGGATACAATTGTATCTATTCACATATTTACTTGTAATGCAATAAAGCCCTTCCTTTTCACCATTTCTCAATTGCTAAAAACAAAGAAACAAGAATTACCAGAGCCTCCCATCTCTTTCTAGCTGCAGCCATATCTTTCATCTGCTTCACCTCATACTCTTCTTCAACTACTTGCATTCTTATGCCACTCCTGCACTAAATTAACACCAAATTCCCCAATAAAATCAGACATAAAATCTCATATACATACAATACGCATAATCAACCAAAAAGAAGGATTTACATACATTCTGTCGAATTTTCAGAAATGGGCCCGTAGAAATTGTTGGCCCGAGAGCTGAGCCCGAAAAACTTTTACATCTTTTGGGTTTTTGCGCGAGGCGGAGAGCATTGACGGGTGAGAATTTAAGACCCAGAGTCTCCATTTTTTTGTTTGAGAATGAATGGAAATCCCCAATTATTGAACTCTCGCTTATCTACTTTTGTTTCTTGATTCTAGTAACGGGTTGAGCAGAAAATTACTGAAGTGTGGATAACGATAACTAGTTGGGAAAATCTAGGATGGACCCGGTTTAAATGGAGTCGGTCCATCAAATACTGATAATTTGGGTGTATTTTATTAATTTCTTTCCGCATTCAAAGCTGTTGAATAAATTGGCTTCAATGCAGTAAATGTTCAACAGTGTTACCCATAAGGCCATAACTAGTTAGCCATAGAGTAAATGTTAATTATTAAGAAAATTGCATTTTTCGTCCAATAATTTTGACACATTTTTAATTCTAGTCTCATAAATTACTAATTCTCATATTTAGTCCTATAACTTTTAAAATATATCAGATTTATTCCTTATCAGAATTTGCGTCCGCAATTTAACGTTCAATCCCGTTAATCAACATTTTGACCGAAACTTTTTTGAGAGAATTCATATGTGAATACATTCACACACAAATTTTTATTCAATATCACGCGTTACTGACGCACAAGATCTTTCAGAAAAAAAAATTCTGACTAGCAGAGTTAATTTCAATTGGGATTGAATGTGAGATATTTCACAAGTTATTGGAATTAATTTATTATTCCTTCGAAAATATTTTTCATAATACTTTTAGTGTCACGTACATTCTCATGTGAAATTGTAGATGCAAACTTTAGTTGGAATTTGTTATTTTTTTCTGGGTTGTTCTATGCTGGGCCGAGACCATTAGTCTCGGCCCAACTCAGCCGTTGGATCCCTCCAATAGGGGGGTCATTTAGCAATTTAACCCCCCCTCCTCCCATGTGAGGATCCAACGGCTGTCGTTGGGCCGAGACCACCAACATAAAATTTCCCTTTCTTTATAGTTACTTTATCCATCTACTATATGAACATAATCTAAATATCAACCGTGTACCGCAACATGAATAGCAAATGAACAATTGTCAAGCTTGCTTTTACAGTCTTATCGCTACAATGAGCCAAATTATGATAAAATATATGCATTATTTCTTAATCCTCAAAGAATATACTGGTCTTTTTCTTCGTATAGATTGTAATCATGTCTAATATGCTCTAACATTTTTACTTCTTTTTCTTCTTAATTCCCATATTGAAAAGTCTCGAAAATATATATCTAGCCATTCTTCAAGTTAGTTATAGTGCAATATATATTCAACAATATTTCTTTCAAGAAAATATTAATTTACCCCAAAAAGTAAATAGCTTTTTGGTTAGTAGATATAAGAAAATCTTGACAGCTATTGACCTATGGCATTAACATATGTTTGACGAATGAAGAAAAAGGTACAACTTTTAAAAATAAAAAAAGAAAGTATATAGTTTAAATCAATTTCTATTTGCATACTTTCAATCTCCATAATTTTTTACATAGGAAAAATAAAATATGAGATATGGATACCATGAACATCTGAATTGGTTATTATATCAAATTTATTATTATTGAACATAAGATTTCGTATTCAATTGAAGCAAGCCAATGCACCAAAATTAGTTCAGATAAATCAAGTTATTAGATTTAAATGAATAGCTAACTTAATATATATCAAATTAGACTACATAAAACAAATGGAAGATGGGAAAAGAAATTTCAAAGGGACAAAAGATATAATATATAATATTTAAAATTAAGAAAATATTAAAGAAACAAATCAACTTAAAAATCAATCCATACAATACGAACTATAGACATTGTAATTAAATATTATAGAAAAACTAAACAAATCAAGAATAAAGGAACATGAAAGTATCGCATAAAAAAAATTGAAAAAGGAAACCAAAGAAAGAAAAATCAAACTACTAAAAGTAAATAAGTTAAGAAAAGAATAGGGAAAATTAAATTTCGTACCCCTATGAAACACGAAAATATGCACACATCCCCCCTGTGTTAAAAATATAGCCTGAAATTCCCCTATGATTTTCAAAACCCTGCACGAAACCCCTAATCCGTTAGAAATCCGCTGAAGGTACCATTCACGCGCAGTGTATTTGAAGCAGGTTTGGGTGATTTTTGCAAATTAAAAATAACATAGGGGCATTGTAGGCTATTTTTTTTAATATAGGAGGGATATGTGCAAGTTTTATGTTTTACCGGGGCATGATATGCAACTATCCCAAAATAATATTGCATAAACAAAACTGTAAAAAAAAAAAAAAAAAAACCAAATAACAGTTGAAAAGAAAAAAAAAAGTAGTACCAATGCAAGTAAAATATTTTATAATCCAAATATAAAGACACAAATTGGTAAGTTGTATACTATCCTGAAAGTTATGATTTCAAAATTTCTTTATAACACATGGTAAAAGTATCACTCCTGAAAAGTGAAAAAATTATGGGAAAGATATAGAGAGCAGAGACTAAATAAAAACCAAGAGAGGATAAGAAAGATAAGTTGAAGTATCTCAAAACGTAATCGAGAGTACGGAATTATTAAATGACAGGATTGCTTAACAGTAATACGAAAATCTTAGATTGAAAACTATTAGATAGTTTTAAGTGAATAAATAAGTTAGAGAGTTATATTTGGATAAACATGTATGGGACTCTAAGATTGTAGATGTAGTTGGGATATTTGTTAGATTATTTCTTTTAAAGAAATCCTTATTAGAATTGGTGAAGAAGAAAGAACATATCAACCTGTAAGAAATTTTCAAAAGAATAAAAAAAAAAACCAAAATATTGTAATCAATTGAAGTCAAAAGAAATACATGTGTGTAGATATATATATATATATATATATGTATATATATATATATGTTGTACAGGAGGCAGGGACGGATCTAGGAATGGATTGTACCATATATATATATATATATATTTTGGACAACATTTGTACATATATAGACGTTCATTTTTTTAAAAAATTTAATAGATAAGCTGAAAATAATTATCACATGTAAAAATAAAAGTAACTCTCAATGAAAATCATAGAAGTGATTTCAAAATATATAATTAATTCTTTAAAAAAATTATCATCCACTACTAGAAAACATCCAAACAGCAAGGAGAGAAATACCTAGCTAAATGACGAATTTCGTAGCTAATTTATGTTAAAAACGAAATCAGCAACGTAAATGTACACGTAGCTATATCGCTCGTAGCTAATCTCATCAACGAAAATTTACGTTGCTGATTTATCTACGTAATTCACCAACGTAATTGTACGTTGCTGATCAACTACGATATAGATACCTAGCTAATTCTAGCAAAGTAATTTTTCGTTGCTAATTTGACAACGAAATTCATCAACGAATCTATTACCTTGCTAAATTTGATGTTAATATATTCCGATATATTAAAATAATATTATTTAGCAAAGACTATTTTCACGACTAAATTTGATATTCAAGAATTAGCAATAAAACTTCCTATTGCTAATTTCGTTGGTAATATTTCAAATAATTTCTTAAAAAATTAAATTATATTATTTCCAAATGTACCTAATTAATAAATAAATAATAATGCATATTCAATGAAATCACCGAAATAGAAATCTAGCATAATAGAAATTAATATAAAATATCAATAACAATATTCCAAGTGTCAACATAACCTACAACAATGCATATCCCAATATAAAAGTACCACGTCATAACATATTATATTAAAACGTCATCACAAAACCAAATAAAAGTGTCTAATATGAGCGACAGATTACTCTTGACAATGGAGCTGAACAAAAAAATTATGTTGACTAGGAGAAGGAAGTTGGTCAGACAACTGAGAATGAATTGGAGGATGTTGGCCTGGTGCTTGATAATGTCGGGAACATGAAATTGAATAGCTGGAGTCATGAAGTAGCCATGAGGTGGAGCTAGATAGTAAACGGGAACTGGAGGTGGGTACTATCCGACGGGAGCTGGAGGTGGGTACTGTCCGGCGGGAGCTGGATGTGGGTACTGTCCGGCGGGAGCTGGAGGTGGGTACTGACTGGCGGGAGCTAAAGTACAGTACTACGGAGAAGAGTATTGGCTAGGAAAAAAGTGTTAGCCTGAAAAGCTAGCTTAAGTCGTCCGAGTAATAGAGAGGATTTAACTAAGACTAGCTTTAATTACTTGTCGCTCTCTCTTCATTTCTTGCATTTCTTCCTTAAGTTGCTGTTGCTCTATTTCTGGCTGTGAGCAGTTGTTGCTTGGGATAGCACTAGAAGAAGTAAAACTATCACTGTATGAGTTTCTAAACCCATAGCAACGCCCATTTTTAGCGCCACCTGACGCCTCAGCCCGTACTTCAGGAATAAATGTAGATGATCCTTGGGACTACCTCGCACTTCCACTACTCTGAGTGTGATTCTCCTTTAATCTAGTGTAAGTCTCCTGCAAAGTAAGATAAATTCAAAATCAAAATAACTATATTATGATGCTTATTACTAATCAACCAAAAAAAACTCACCAATACTCGCTTTGACTTCTCATCTATAAAAAGTCCTTGTCCTTGGTTCGTTCTATACATCGATTAAAAACCATTTCATGAAGCACTGGTTTTCCACCATTTTTGTTAGCCTACAATTTTCGAAATATAAATTGTGCATCAAAACTGTTGCAAAAAAAATCTTAAAGACATGTTAAAGTGAGACATGAATCTCAGTAGATAAACACATATCACGAATAGAACATAAAATGATTGTCTAACAATCTAGATCAACGTAATACGATTCAATCCACTAGTTTATTTCCCATAGTAAAATAGCAATTTTAATCACACATGAATCTACTTTGTTTAGTTAAATCCACAAAGTCAATGTTTAACCCCATTGACAAGGGCCCGAAAACAAAGAACAAAGACATCCAAGCATATACCATTTACAAAATAACGGTCAGCACAAACCTCTCTTGACTACAACACTTTGTAATCTCCTGCTCATTGTAATCTCCTGCTCAAACATAGAGGCATGAAAAAAATTTAATTTATGAGAAAAATACTTTTCCCTGAATACAATATGACCAATTAAGTGTTCATATGTTAATAATTAAATCAAGACGCCGGGCTAACAAGTTATATAAACATATGCATGTTCTCATCAGTAATCAAGAGGGATGACTAAAACACATGATATCCCTCATTTTCCAAAAGCATCAACTTTCATTAATCTTCATTATACCCACAATTGCCTTCATTAGCTTGAAATTTTAGGAGTTAAAGTGATAGGAATTGTTCAACTTCGCAATCTCAAATTTGTTGAATATATTTATATGTATCTCAAAAAGTATACAACTCAAAACACAAAGTAAAATCATACTTAAGTATACTTAAGTGTTGATATAAGTAGACCAAACAGAAAAGTGCAAGACATGATGGGAAATTAAAAAATAGAATCGAAAAGATTCAACTTACAAAGTTTATGCCATGGCTTTTTGGCATAGTAGTTAGAATCATCTCCTTCAATTCGTTTCGACTTCCAATTCTGCTACTTCTTCATCTTGTTTTCAAGATCATTCATCATAACTTTGAAGTGCTACTTGTTGACTTTCAATCATTTCTTGTTGATATTTAATACGAAAAATATAAAATCAAATTAGATGAGCTATCATTTTTCAAAAAATATAGAAATCATCATCAAACACACTAAATGTCATATTAGATGAGCTATCACGTTTCAAAAAGTAAAAAGCAATAGCAGTATAAAGCAAGTTCACTAATAAAAGCATGAATGCGTGATAATTGCATTTGCATCACTAAAACGAAACTCAAAGCAATCTATTTTACCTTTTCTTCAGATGAATGCTCGATTTGATCAACCAGCTTACAACTAACTGTAGGAAAAACTAATTTAGAACAGAATTTGATGATTTCGGCTAAAATTCGAAGATTGAGAACTCATTTAATCGAAAAAACTAACCTGCAGAAGGAAACAAAATGATCTGGCATTTCTTTTTCTTAATCGCAATGCATTTTCGAGGAGGTAAAACAGATTTTTGAGATATGATTTTGAGCGAAATGAAAGTGGGAAAAGAGACAAACAGTCACGGCCAAAAAGAGTGAACTTAGGTGTGAAATGTTCCTCAAAAAAAACTTAACCAAACTTGAGGCGGCGACGGAGGCGACTGCGGCGGCGGTATCTGGAGGAGATGAAGGTGGTTCGAACTGGTCGGAGGTGGTGGGAGAAGCTTTTTGCGAGAGGCAGAGCTTGAGGTTAGGGCTTAGAATTCTGATTGAAAATGAAATGCCCCAAGTCCCGCTTGATATTGATATATCCCTTTTGGTGTAATCAGATATAGAATATTAACTATTATAAGCTGACTTTTAAGCTAAAAAATGCCTTAGTGTAGTGGCAATCAGCGGTTTAAGTTTTGTAAAGGGTCACAGGTTCGATCCCTCTAACACACATTTTACTCGATTTCAAATTTTACTTTATTTTAAATACTAATTATTGTTTATTTAATCAAATTAATATGAATAAAAATTAAGTCTTTAAATATAATTTACCTTTCACGAATAATTTTTATTCAAAATTAAGATAAAATTTAATTTTATATTACCTCCGATCGAAGATGAGTTCAATTTTTCATGTATACTTTTCATGGATATATTTATAATATTTAATAATAAATATTACTATATAACAAAAGATATATTTTTTGCTCGAGTTTAGAGTTTAGGGTTTAGAGCCTAGGTAGCCATTTATGAATAATTTTACTTTATATGGGTTTTAGATATAACTCATCACTTTTGTTCATTTAGTTATAAACTCTAAAAATGTTCATTTTCAATCAAAAAATCAGAGGTTTACTTCTACTAGTTTTCTTGCTAAGTTTAATCATCAAGAGAGACCACCTTCGGTCGCTAAACAGTCGCTAAATAATACAACATTGTGTCAATAAATCCAAAATTTCAAAGCCCTCTTCATATATACATTTCCCTTCATTTTTTCGAAAAATTGAAATACTTTCAAGATATATACATAATTGTGTCACTAAATCAAACACCTGGTGTACACCATCAAACACTTGGACTCGGTGCAATTTTCACTCTCCTCTTATTCTAGGGTAAGCCCCTTTTATGAAACGAATTTGTACATTGTTTGACGCGGTAGCTTCATACGCTCTAATTGATGCCCTCTTATACACACTAATTGGATCATCAAAAAATTGATTAACACAGTAGATATTTAGTGTATCCAACTCAGTTGCTTGCGACAACACGTACAGAATGTAGCTTAGCTCGCAATTAGAACCCGAGAAGTTGAAGATCGTGACCTCATTCAATGCCTCCAATCCCATTGCTTGCAACTTCCAGTCCTTTACGTAGTTGGATACACTAATGCCCGCGTTTTTCCATGGTGCACCTTACACATGTTAAGTCAATTACAATTTTATTTTAGAAACTCAAACATAGAACGTGTTTAATAAACCATGTAATAACTAATCTCTTGACAAACCATAAAACTTAAAATATTACCACCAAATCGACTTTAAGCTCATTCAAGCATGTACATCTACTGATGAGCACCAATGTGACAGCAAGATTGTCAAGCAACTTCGAACACATGATCTCTAGGCGGTGCAGATTAACAAAAAAGTATTTCGCCATAATGTGATGTAGAGACTCCGCATGCGCCAACCTCTAAACAAACAATTCAAAAAAAAAAAAAAGTCAAAAAAACTTCTTAAAAGTATTTGCACTTATTCAAACAATGATAGATAGATATACCCTAACAAAATCAACTGGGACACATGCTCGTTCGCTGGACAACAATTCTTTCGTCATTTTTACAACCTCTCGAAGTAATCGGTATGTCGAGCAATTTGATCCAATGTAGTGTTGATGACGGTGTACTATCCAGTGTAAAGAACGAGCTAACGGCCCCAATACTTGTAAATGACCCGGAGCCTGTTCGTCTTGTTTCAATAAAATAACAAGGATATCTACATTGGGGAAGTGTACTTTTATATTCACATTTCCTTGGGCCCGATTGAATGTCATCTTGAATATTTTTACAGAAGGCAAATATGCCTCAAATTCTGTTAGTCCTCTAAAATCACAGTTGAATAACTGCAAATCATTCAACTCGGGACACCATTTTCCAAGATGGGAAGAAAATGTGTTATCATACAGCACGATGTGCTTCAATATGAGTCTTTTTAAATTTCTTAAATTATATCCATCTTCCCACCTAACAATGTAGTTCGGTAGATATAATTTTAACTGAACAAGAGTATGTGACAAAAACAGGCCGTTAGGGAGTGAAGTGGACAACCGGCCGACTAATTTCAGTATACGCACAAAATGATCTATTCCAAACGCCACCCACTCTTGCCTTATCCAATGCAATGCCTCGGCCTCCATTGGTAACTCAAAACTCAAGGTTTCAACCACACTTTCATTATGTTCAAGTATAGTGCGATTAACAAAATGAATAAAATCTAAACCATGATAACCCCTTTGTTCGAAACGGTTAATATCGAATAAAAGAGTAGGGATGGAATACCAACAATGTTGAAAATATTTTGATAAAAGACCCAACCGTGCTGCCTCCACAATGCATGCATCCCTTGATAACCTTCTCATAACATGAAAAATTATATCCTCACAAAGAAAACTAAGTCCATTATTAGAAATTGTACCTCGTTCCATGGCGGAGCTTGAGCAGCAGAGGCGGATCTGGTCGGAGCTTGGCAGAGTTGGTTTGTAGATTTTTTGTGAAATTTGCCAAGTCCCAAATAATATATCCCTCTTTTATCTTGACTCTTTGATAAAATATATAAATATATTTTGAGCTTTTGTATTTAAAGGTAAAGGTTAACTTTAATTAACCTTTAATTAACTTTAATTAACCTTTACCTTTAACTTTAATTAATCTTAACTTATTAGGTAAAAAAATAGTGAAAAAAGAGAAAAATAATGCAATGAAACGATGAACCCAATTGACAATTTTAATTAACCTTTATCGAGGATATGAAATTTCAAGATCTGTCCAAGATCTTTCATCGAGATAAGAAAACAACTTTAGGGTACAAAGAATTATTATTAAACATAAGCACATTAAAGGACACGGCAGCTGAGTAAAAAATGTCTCTTGACATTAAAGCGAGCACAGTCACATGTCTTTTGATCCTCACTAACTTTAATTAACCTTAACTATACTCTGATCCTCACTAACTTTAGTTATACTAACTTTAATTATACTAACTTTAATTATTAGACATTATTTAATTGCACCTAAGGATGAAATTTTTGCACCTTAATTGCAAGAAAAGAAAGCTTGGGAAGAAAACTAGTTCACTTTAACACAAAATCCCCTCTTTCAAGAGTTAGGCGGAAATGTACCTCAAAAAATCTTAACTAACCAAACGCGACGGCGGCAAAGACGGCGACGGTATCTGGAAGAGATGGTGGTGGTTCAAAGTGGTCAGAGGTGGTGCGAGAGGAAGAGCTTAAGAGGTTGGAGGTTAGGACTTAGGAATTCTGATTGAATCTGAAATGTCCCAAGTCCCGCCTAGATATACCCCTTTTCTTGTACTCATATTTAGCGTGTTAATTTATTATATGTTAACTTTGAAGCATAAAGATGCTTTAGTGTAGTGGCAATCAACCTTTATGTTTTGCGGGAGGGTCACACGTTCGATACCTCTAAAATACATTTCACTTTTATTTTAAATATTAATCATTATTTATTTAATCAAATTAATATGAATATAAATTAAGTCTTTAAATATAATTTACTTTTCATGTATCTATTCAAAATCAAGATAAAATTTAATTTTATATTAAATTCGACCTAATAAATTTAATTTGAATTCAAATTTTTTTCGTCCATAAACTCATAATAATATTTAGGTGTATTTGTGCATCATAATATATCATCCAAACAACAAGATTTGTACCATTAATTTAATTCAAAATGTTAAGTATCTTTTAATATGTCTAAAGTTTCAAAAATTATTTATCTATATTTAGTTTAAAGTTTAGGGTTTAGGGTTTAGGGTTTTGAGTTTAGGGTTTAGGGCATAGGTGTCCATTTATCTTGAAGAATATCAATTTAATAATCATATAGTATACTTGTTAATAATATATATATATATAATCCATTAGTACTTTAATCTTAATCTAAAATTAATAATTAGCTATAACAATGAAATTTAATCTAATGATCAATGTTAATATAATTGATTATATAACAAATTCATAATTTTCATGTAAGTGTAAATAAATAAATAATACTAATTATAAATAAGTATAATTTAGTAAATATTATAATATATAGCGTAATAACATTTTTTGTACTTGTAACTTCAATAATATAACAAATATATTGCATTTAATTATAGGCAACATATTCACTAATAAATTATTATACACTTTAATTCAATATATTAGATAGTTATATCTTCAAAAAAAAATATTAAATAAATTTTAAATTGTTATAAACTATTAGCATCGAAATTCTTTGATGCTATGACTTTTTGATTTTCGATTTGCATTCTGCAAGGAAAAGTTTCGTTGCTAATAATAAAAATAAAAAAATATTTTTAATGAAATAATTAGCTAGGAACGCTGCAACGAATTTTTTGGCGGGAAAGTTCCCTCCAAAACTAAAATTTTTGATCAAAGTCAGCTACGAATATTTGCAAGAAAAATATTCGTTCATGAAGTCAGCAACGAAAAAATTCGCTGCTAGGTTTAGTTTTCGAAAAGGGATGCCACGAAACCCATTTACCTTGCTAAAATCGTTGAGAATCACCAACGTATTAAGCATCCTTGCTGATTTACGTTGCTATTTCAATGTTTTCTAGTAGTGATCGTACACAACATTTTTTAGTACATTTTTATCATAGGATTTAATCAGTAAATACTCAAAGAAATATATATTAAACTCTATTTTAACCTAGTTTCTCATATGATGCATATTACTCATTATATTGATAGTATTATAAAAAAAACCTTCATATTCAGGCTTAATATATATTTAATTTATTAGTTATACAACCTTTTTCAATATTTTTCATTGCACTTGATTTTATATATATTTTTATTTGGAGTTAATAATTTTGTCCATTTTATTTTAAATACAAGCAATTACTTAAAAATCACAATCCTTAACTCATTTAAAATCAATATTGAATGAAAAATATTGAAAAGGAAAGGCTTTCTTATGTGTATTTTTTCTATTCCGTGCTGCTCCTTATTTTGTTGATAATTGTTTAAATTAGAATCAAGACCTGCTCTTTATTTTGTTGGTAATTGTTTAATATAGAATCAAGAGCTGAAAACAAAAACAAAAATTAGAGTCTAAAGCTCTAAACGAAAAACTAATGCAAATTATGAGGGGTGATCAGATTGAAGGTTCAAACTCCCAACCTACGCAACTACCCCAGCAGCGCTAGCTCACCAACTCTGCCACACACTCACTTATGATTTCAATTACGAACACAATTTTCTTTTATTATTGGAAGGCCATATGTAAAAATTATACGTACCCTATAATAAAAATTTCAAGTCACACTCCCCCTTCCCCCAAAAAATAAAAATAAATCTTCAGTGATATCCGTCCCGGATAGACGGTATAGCTAACGAAAAATTGAATTGGATATAAAAATACCGATGAACCATTGTAAAATTATTAAACTTAGAAACAAAATTAAAAACTAAAGAAAAACTTACCAGTAATCGTACATTGTCCGTTTGAGATTAGAAGAAAGAATACATCTTTTCATACAAATTATGAGGAATTGAATTAGACCATCGTTAAACAAAATATAAATCAACGACAACAAATTAAATTATACAAAAAAAGTTAAATAAATAGCAAATCATGTTGTCATTGTGTCTTGCAGGCGGCTTCAGAAAATTTATATATGTCCCAAACTCTTTTGCCATCAAATGAACATTTACTAATTTATAGTGAATCAAATATATAGGACATCTTTTTGTATATGTTATACAGAGAAAAATTTACAAACAACGTAATAAAACCATGATATAAACCACTGTAAAAGAGTATCTAATATTGAGCCGGAAAAAACAATTGGTGCACATCCCGGTAAAAAAAAAAAAAGAAGGTGCATATAAAAATATCCATTGGTATAAATTTTCCAGCATATTTCATGAGAAATCAAAATTAAATGAAAATACATATTCAGGAGAAATCAAAAATTAATTGAAAATACATATTTCATGAGAAATCAAAATTTATACTCATGGCTCGGCTACTAGAAATATATGTGTTAATTTTGAGTTTTAATAAACTCCAGAATTAAATTTTAGGTAGCACTTTATTCATAATAAAGGCTACAATCAATATATATATATATATATATATTTATATTTCTAGGTAGTATACTTACATAAATTCTAAACAATAAAAACAAATTGTACGGTGATAGAAACTAAAAGAATAATGAGTAAATTAATCGGTATGATTATTAATAGAAATCAACATAAATTAAGTGTAGAAGTTAGTCAATTATTGGCTTGAAAGTCTTATGTTTCTAGTGGGTACAACTTTTTATTCACTTTAAAGAAACACATTAGCAATCCACAGTGATTGATCTATTCTCTCTCTAGAGCCTCCTCTCTGTTCTTCCTTCCTTGACTCACTACCATGGACACTACTCCACCACCCTCCCTCTCCGGCGAAGAGAAGGAGCCTAGTGAAAGAAGCAAAAAGAAAGTTAAAACCAAGGATCCATTGGTTGGCGGTGATACCATGGATGAAGATGGGCCGAACACTCAAGCCTCCAGCGAAAAGATGCAAGAGAAACCCTCTTATAGAAACACCCTAATGGGAGGAAAGCAACATACGATGAACAAATCACCTATCCCCTTCGAAGAGGAAGACATGATCAACCTGGATTGCATTCATCTGACCCCCCCCCCCCCCCCTCCTCTCGAAAGAAAACCCCATAGCCAAGTTTACTCTAAACTCGGACTATGTAAAGTCTCTCCAGAGGGCATGGACGAAAGCTCTCATTTTGAAAGTTGAAGGAAGAGCAATGAATATCCGCATACTAACAGCAAAAATCGACACACTCTGGAACCTTCAAGGAGCATTCGAGCTTCTAGACCTTGGATATAATTGCTTTATGATCAAAATAACTGACGATACGAAGGCGGAACTAATCCTAACTGAGGGGCCATGGAGAATATTCAACCAATACATAGGTGTACGTAAATGGTATCCGGGGTTTAAACCTTCTACGTTCAAAGTTACCACTGCGGTTTCTTGGGTTCGGATACCAGAGTTTCCGGTGGAGTTCTATCAGAAAGAAATACTCTACTCCATTGCAAGCTGCGTCGGGCTTCCGATAAAAATAGATTACAACACTCACAGCGCAACTAGGGGAAGATTTGCTAGGTTTTGTGTGCAAGTTGATTTGAGCAATCCAATCATGGTTCAAAGTTGCGGTATCGGTGATAATATCGGCCGGTGCCGTTCCATATCGGTCGCGGCGTATCGGGATATTATTGGGCGATACGATACAAAAGTATTATAAAATGCTCCAAAAATTCTAAAAAAAATTAGTAAAATTAAAGAAAAATGTAAATAACACAAATTGCTAGTTTTTAATACATATTAAAAGTATTTACTACATCAACCATCAATAAAGCTACATATATCATTTCAGTTGCTCAAGAAATTAATTCATAGAAATAAGACATGAATGCACTTAGTTTGTTATAAAGTTTTACATATGAATACAAGAAAGTGCATGATGCCAATGACATGATCCTTCCAAATCCTACTCCAAGTGCCTCCAAGCTCGTTCTCAAATTGATGAAGTGTACCTGTCTAAAAGAAAAACATAATATTATTTGAAGGATTATTCATATATTAATTATTCTATTACTATCATATAATACTGACACAAAACCAAACCTGTTAAAGCAAACCTATTCTACCTATTGTCTGAAAATGGCCACATATTCCTACCTAATGTCTGAAAAAAAGCCAAGAAAAATGGGAAAAGAACTGAAAAGCAGCCAAGAAAAATGGGAAAAGAAATAAATGTCTGAAAAGCAGCCAAGAAAAAAGGGGAAAAGAAGAAAAAGGGGAAAAGAAAGTCAAAGAAAAACAACTCATCCAAACCAAACACTATTCATTCATCTTCTTCAACAGGCCAAAACGCAGCAACAGCAACATGTCATTCAACATTGAAAATCGCCCGTTTTCATCGGAAAATCGGCCGATATGATTCGATATTATCGCATATCGCCGATATTATCGGCCGATATCCGATGATATCGGCGATATCAAGCCGAACCGCTAAGAATTCATATCGCCGGATTTTATCTGATGGGAGGGGTCCGATCCGGTTACGTACCGGCCGATATCATCGGATATCGGCCGATACTTTGAACCATGAATCCAATCCTTAGTATCATTGAGCTGGAGGGTACACAATACAAGCTCATGTATGAAAACCTACCAACTATTTGTTTCTCGTGTGGACGAATTGGACACAAGGATGCTGAATGTCCTACAGAACCAGCGAAAGTTTCGACATCGGAGAAAGAAGCTGATAAAATGCAACATGATGGTGAAGAAACTAGGGCTGAGGTGGAGGAGGCCCCCTCTATGGTGATTGGCTTGTTGTGAAATATCCAAAAAAGAAAAAACCAGCCACAAAGGAAAAGACCTCTATAGCCCCTACAGAAAGTACAACACGTGAAAACCCATTTAATGTGCTGAGAGAAGAAGACAAACAAGATAATGGAGAGAAAGGGACATCTGATCCTAGCTTTAAATTCAACATCTATAATGAGAATGGAAGTCAACACCCCAAAAACCCCAAAAAGAGAGCCCTTTACCATAAACATGCTAACACCACTAGACAACCTGGTACCTCGGGCAAAGAACCTGTGGAAAATTACAACACAACAACACCTTACACTGAAAAGCTATTTAAGGCAGAGGGTAAAACAAAAGAAGGTCAGGCCTTTTCATTTAATGTCAACGTTATTATGGGTTCTGCATGCCACAACAACGGGATTCAAAACCTGCAAAACCCTAATTCTTTTCCTGCACATCCAGACCACCCTCCCTCTATTTTGGAATCTTTCTTTCCCCCTCCCTTCTTCGACTGATAATGGCAAACTAGATTCATTGGGTAAACGAGGAACCGTCGGAACTTTCTATCATCAGTGTTCCGAGAACGGGTCCACCTCTCGTCTACATGAACGAGATGAACAATCCGCATCACCTATCGGTTTTTGTGCTTCCGATCAGGCGAGTGGATGTGCTAAGCATATCAGAGCTGTTTTGGCAAGTGGAAGTCAAGGCCTCTTACTTCAATCCAGTGGGGAACCCATCTCAGAGCTTCGATGTAGAGACGACTCTCAGCCAGGCGGAGATCCGAAAGCAGGAACTAACGGCTGGAACCCTAGCACAAAGGATAATAGAGGAGATCAGGGAAAACTCCCTTGTTGAGCCAGATCCACGTAATATCTCATCTAAAACCCCCCATGAAGATATTAACATGGAATTGCCAAGGTGCTGGAAGTTCGGTATTCAGAAACAATTTTAGAGAACTTATCAGGGTTCATCGTCCCGGCATAGCTTTTATTTTAGAGACGAAGGTTGCGGAAGATCGTACTGCACAAATCGTTGATAGCTTGGGGTTTACTAACACCTGTCGTGCTCCTACAGTGGGTAGGGAAGGGGGCATTTGGCTCATTTGGAATGAGGATAATATAGAAGTTGACGTCAAAGAAGTCCATGCTCCAGTTATCCATGCAATCATTGGTCCAAAGAATGGGGAAAAATGGTTGTGTTCTGACTGTTACGCGAACCCTGATGCCGATACTCGGGAAAACCTCTGGCATAATTTGGAGAATCTCAGTAACCACCTTACATTACCATGGATGGTTACTGGAGATATGAACGATGTAGCTGCTATTCACGAAAAAAGAGGAGGAAATATTGCTAACCGGAGACGTTGTGAGCGATTTAATGATATGATCAATCATTGTGCGCCTATTGACCTCGGTTTCCAAGGTCCTAAGTTTACCTGGTTCAATAGAAGAGAGAATGGGGCCATTATCCGTGAAAGGCTTGATAGATTGGCTAACTTAAATTGGAGACTCAAATTTTCGAATGCGGTGGTCCAACATCTCCCTAGAACCCATTTTGACCACCACCCCATTCTCACGCACTGTTTAGGCATGCACACTCACTCTCGTCGTAACAAAATTTTTCGATTTGAATTAGCTTGGCTCACAGACCCCACTTGTAAAGAAGTGATTAATAATGTGTGGAGTAATAGTAACAATATTGAGATAGCTTTATCCAAAACCCCTGATGCTATTAAAGATTGGAATATAGGCAAATTTGGAAATGTTTTTGGAAAAAAAAGAAGAGAATTTTAGCAAGTCTAGAAGGTACACAACGTAGCCTTGCCATTAAAGAAAATCCATTTCTTTTTAAACTGGAGAGGAGTCTTATCGGGGATTATAATGAGGTTATTCGTCAAGAAGAACTTCTTTGGTTTCAAAAATCCCGAATCAAATAGCTTTCTTTTGGAGATAACAACACAAAAAAAATTCATGCCACTACTATCGTTCGAAGAAGGAGGAATAATTTCGATATGCTCAAGATTGATGGGATTTGGCATTTGGATAGGGACACGATTAAAGATCATGAGTTCCATTTCTTTCAAAGCTTGTTTGATCCTACACGCTCGGGGCGAGCCTCTGTTCTTCATCAGAGCAGTTTTCAGTGGAGGCTTGACTTGAACCAAACTCACATTCTTAGCGAAATACCGAACCCAGAGGAAGTTTGGAATGTGGTTAAGTCCCTTGGGCCCTACAAAGCTCCCGGACAGGATGGGTGCCAAGCATTCTTCTATCAAAAGTTGTGGCATATTATTGGTGACTCAGTCGTATACTTTGTCCAAAATTCCTTTCATTTGAGCTCCTTTGATCAAAGAGTTGGAGAAAGCTTCATTTGCCTAATCCCTAAGGTTGATAGCCCGTGCATGGTTAACCACTTTCAGCCCATTGCACTTTGCAATGTTCTTTGTAAAATTATCACCAAAACCATCACCATGCGGCTTAGAACAATGATGGAAGGGATTGTCTCTCCTTTACAAAGCAGCTTCATCCCGAACTGAGGGACTCATGACAATATCTTAGTTCTTCAAGAGATGATTCACACTCTCCGACGTACTCGACACAAGCAAGGGGGTATGATTTTGAAGATAGATCTTGAAAAATCTTACGACCGTGTCGATTGGTCCTTCTTGCATCAAACGTTGGACTATTTTAATTTTCATAAGGCGTTGACACGGCTAATTATGTTTTGTGTAACGAGTGCACGAGCTCAAGTGCTTTGGAATGGAGAACCACTTCCCTCCTTTGTTCCTACATGTGGCCTTAGGTAAGGGGATCCTCTTTCCCTTTACCTCTTTGTTCTATGCATGGAGCGTCTTGCCTGTCTCATTGATGAGGCCGTGAAGAGTAAGAGATGGGAGCCAATCGCAATTTGTCTTCAAGGGACTAAGTTCTCTCACCTATTCTTTGCGAACAATCTCATTTCGATGGCTAAAGCCACCATGAAAAGTGCTCTTAGTATCAAAGAAGTCCTTAAAGTTTTTTGCAAGAGCTCCGGGTTGTCCATAAATCTTGATAAATCAAAAATCTTCTTCTCTAAAAGATTGAGTTGGAATCTTCAAAGGTGCATCTCTTCCAAACTTGGACTGTCCCGCACACTTGATCTTGGGCGCTATTTGGGAGTTCCCATTCAGCATGAGCTTGTTTCCCTGAGATTATATCGGTCTCTTATTGATAAAGTTCAATCTTGTCTATCCTCATGGAAGGCTAGTCTTCTTAGTGTGGCAGGGCGGGCTACACTTATACAGGTGGTCTCCTCGGCGATGCCCACGCACATAATGCAAATGGCATGGCTTTCCTCGGGAACGTGTAAAATACTTGATAAGTTAAATCGCTCCTTTCTTTGGTCTAAGGATGGGAACGCTAGGCAAATGCACACAGTGAATTGGAATACGGTGATAAAGGATAGAAGCATTGGGGGACTCGGGCTCAAAGATGCGCTTCGCATGAATATGGCTCTCTTGGCAAAGGTGGGATGGAAATTGATTTCTAAGGCAAACACTGTTTGGAGTGAAGTATTCTAAAAGAAATACATCAAAGACAATAACATCCTAGAATTGAAGCCCAAAACATATAATTCTTATCAATGGAGGGGCATAGTTTCTAGCATTAAGCTAATTTAAAGTCATTTTCTATGGAGCATTGGAAATGGCCAAAGTGTTTCTCTATGGCATGATAGATGGCTCGGTGAATCCAAATTGAGTGAATTGATAAACTCACAAATTGCAAACGCTGAAAAGGATATGAAAGTGGCGGATTGTCTGGATTGTCATGGGAATTGGAAGCTTGATCAGTTACAAACTCCTATCAGCCCGGATACTGGCCAAAAAATCTGGGAAAGCATCACCTCGGTTAACACGGATACAAAGGATACTCTTATTTGGGTTGGAAGTCGCAATGGCGTTTTCTCTTGCAAATCCGCTTACCAGGTTCTATCTCGTTTTCATAATCATAACAATGTTGGGGAAGAGAATATTGATTGGTCGTGGATTTGGAAACTCAAGGGACCAACGAAAATTAAATTCTTTATTTAGCTTATTCTGCATAATGGCATTATCACCAACACGGTCCACTTCAGAAGAGGTTTATGTGAGACGAACCTATGTTCCCGATGTGGCCTGGCTCTTGAAAACCCCACACACATACTACAAAACTGCCACTACTCGGCTCGTCTTTGGGAACATTTGATTACACCCTCATATTGGTGAGAGTTTGTTACCATGCCGGAAGAAATCTGGATCCAATCCAATTGCAAAAAATCCATTGCCCACATTAAACTGCCCAACACACCGTGGATATGGATTATCTTGGCAGTTCTATGGAACCTTTGGAAGGCCAGAAACCTGTTTGTCTTTGAAGGAAAACATTTGAGGCTAAGGGAACTTGTGCATAGCGCAAAAAAACTCGTCCTGGATATGGTCCAAGCCTTTCCGCTAGCTCCTAAAACTTCTAAAGTTGATAGGACAATGTGTCATTGGATTAAACCATGTAAAGGGTGGTACAAGCTGAACACTGACGGGAGCGTCTTCTCAACCCCTAACCAAGCAGCGGGTGGGGTCCTGTTACGAGATGAACATGGAGATTGGATCATTGGGTTTAGCTGGAAAATAGGAAATCTTACAATCAATGAAGCTGAAATCTTGGCATTAAGAAAAGGGCTTAGTCTCGCTTGGGAAAGACGTGTGGAGAAGATTGAAGTCGAAGTCGATTCAGAGGTTACGTACAAACTTATAACGGGAAATATTAGGGAGTTTCATCCAATGGGCCAAGTAGTGGAAGACTGTCGTAGACTTATTCGCAAGCCATGGACATGCGTGTTTCGCCACATCTTCAGTGAGGGTAACTCGTGTACAGATACACATGCAAAACTTAGACATCAACTAGATTTTGGAGCCCACATATGGCTAGAGGCACCAGATTGTGCTAGGAAATTTATCAGTTTAGAGAAATGAGCTAATCATTCCCATTATATACAAAAAAAAAATCCACAACAAAATGCTGGAGAAGTTGTCAGTATAATTTGTCGAATCTTTTCTCAGCTCTTTTCGAAACTTTTAACAAATAAAAAAAAACAAAATTGAAAAATCTCTATTTCAGAATAATACCAGACAACTGAGGAAAAAAGAAAAGAAAATTATATTTCTAATAATATTCTAAGCTTGCTTTTGATGAATAGATGCTATAAATATCAAAGGTGATGGGTAAAATTTAAGAAAGCAAAAGTACAAATTATTTTTTAAAAGTTGTCCAGTTTTATCACTAGAAAGCTGTCTACTTACCAAATTATAATTTCTAATATTGAGCCAGGAAAAAAAGATTGCTACATATCCCTGTACATAAAAGAAATTTATAGACAGTCATGGAGAATGGGACCTCGAACGAGTAAACGCCCGATTAGGGCCCCTCCTGACAAATAGAGTTAGTGATGTGATCGCCTCTAATAACACGGAGATGCTCGATAAGCAAATTTGGGCTGCTTGTCGTAATAGCAAATTCACTTGCAAGTCGGTCTATATCTGCCTCCAATCGAAGGATATCAACGAAACCCACTCATCAGGCGATGGTTGTGGATTTGGAAACTTAAAGCCCCCCCTCAAAATCAAATTCTTTTTTTGGCTCTTCCCTCACAATGGACTTGTCACTAACAATGTTCTCTTTCACAGGAATCTTTTGGAATCTAACTTATGATCAAGATGTCATCATGCGCCGGAATCTCCCATACATGCCATTCGAGATTGCCCCTTCTCCAAACGGCTTTGGGAACACTTGATCTTACCTTCCTTTTGGTTCGAATTTTCCACTCTTCCTGAGATGGATTGGATTCAAATATCTTGCAAGAAACCATCTCCTCACATTGAACTGCAAAATATTCCCTATATTGGCTTTTCCTTGTGGTCATCTGGACACTTTGGCGTGCCCGAAACTCCTTCATATTTGAGGGAAAGCACACTACTTTAGCTGAGCTCATACACAAGACGAAATCCATGGCACTTGATCTCTTCCAGACATTTCCCACTCGGTCCAAAACCAATCAATCTTTTCGTATGATCTCCAGGTGGAATAAACCACCAACCTGGTGGTTCAAATTAAACACAGACGGAAGCTTTTACACCACTACTAATTATGCTACTGCCGGAGGTCTCATTAGAGACGGAAAGGGTTATTGGCATGGTGGCTTTAGTTAGAAACTAGGCCAACTCACTATCAATGAAGCTGAAATTCTTGCCCTCTGTAAAGGATTATCTTTCGCGTGGGAGAAAAGATTACCGAAAATTGAAGTTGAGACTGACTCTGAAGTTACCTTCAAACTCATTTCTGAAAGAGAGATGAGCCATCATCCTCTTGGCAATATTGATGACTGCCGTAACCTTCTCAGTATGCCTTGGACTGGTTCTTTTCGTCATATTCTGCGTAAAGGCAATTCTTGTGCGGACGAGTTAGCTAAACTTGGCCACCTTCTCCCTTTTGGATGTCATTTTTGGGAAACCCCCCGGAAAGTGTTCTTAATTTAATTAGGATAGAAGGCCGTTGTAACCAAAGAAAAAAAGTTCATAGAAAATTCATTGGTATAATTTTTTTATTTTTTATTTTTCGCAAAAAGCAAGCGACTTTCACATAAAATCAACAAAAAAATCCCATACAAATACTCCAGTCATACCTGGGCTATCTCAAAACTCCAAATTTACACATCACCACACTCCAAATGTGATTGACTAGATCCTGTACAGATTTCCTACCTAACTCAAACAAACGTCGGTTTCTCTCCATCCAAAGAACATAAACAGATGCAGCGAAAATCCCTCTTTTGGTATTACTCAGATGGGTCTTTCCTTTAGTAATCTTCATTTTGCAGCTGAGCGCCTCGGACCAATTAAATCTACGACAAATAAGCCTTATTTTGGCCCAGGTTTGCTGCAAAACTTCCCTGCTATAGGCACATTCAAACAAAATATGATCCCTGGTTTCAATTTCATGACCACATAACAGACAACTATTATTCACATCCATCCATTTGCTCAATCGATCTCTAGTTTTAAGCTTATTTTTAACGGCAAGACACATTATAAATCTATGTCTGGCAATCAGTCCTTGCCCCAAATCAACTTTTTCCAGATAACTTCATCACAGTGTTCGTTGACATGTTCATAAGCTTGCTGGACAGAAATTTGTCCCGATTCCATTTATTATGCACCTTGTCAACAACATCAAGAAAAAGAGACCTAATAGCCACCATCCTTTTCCACATCCACAAATCGGACACCTGAGTTTATGTACTTGAAAATGGCTGCAGTATTCCATTGGGCTAAGGCAATGATACTCAGTCCTCCTTCACTGTTAGCACCACACACATCAGTCGAGCTAACAACTGCATGGTATGTCCCAATTGATTTCTCACTCTAGAGAAAAGTTCTACAAAGCTTTTCTATTTCCTGTACCACAGTTAGTGGCAAAGGAGATATTTGACTCCAATATAATTGAACTCCAAACTGCACTACTTTAATGAGCAACACTCTGCCTGCAAGACAGCATCTTGGCGGTCCAAGATGAGATTCGAACAAGGATTTTTTCAATCAATGGTGCACAATTCCGGGCTGTAAGCCGGGAAGCTATGAGGGGAACCCCGAAGTATCTCATGGGCATTGTACCCTCCATAAACCCTGTAGCAGTCAAGAACTATCTCTTGTCCTCATCTTTAACCCCTTCATACAACATTTGACTCTTATCTAGATTGGCTTGTAGTCCTGACACTTTCGAAAACTGGTCAATTTTTTCCTTTATTTTCCTGATAACTTTCATCTCTCCCTTACAGAACATCATGAGGTCATTAGCAAAACAAAGGTTTATAAGCCCCATTTTCTTACATCTGGGATGAAATTTAAATTCTGCATCACTGTGTAAAGTTCGGAAGCTCCTGCACAAATAATCCATGACAAGAATGAAGAGATAAGGCAACATGGGGTCGCTTTGTCTTAAGCCCCTGTGCCCTTGAAAGTTCCCGAAAATAGCCCCTTGAACCATTATAGAATATCGAGCATTGGAAATACATAACATGATCATCTAAACAAATGGACCAGGAAAACCATAAGCATTACATCCCCAAACTTACCCATTGATCGTCCTCGAGCAATGAAGAGCATAAACATAAGATCAAGAAACAACAACCAAAGAGAGGCAAACACAAAAACAAAAACAAAAGGATAAACTCACTTTCGTGGAGTAAATGATTGCACTTAGCATATGCAACAAGCCTAAAAACCTTTTTGTTACCCAAAAAGGACGAGTACAGTCTCGTGAGGGTTTGTAGTAAATATACCCACAAAAATTTTCGATCTTTGCAAAGAACTAATTTCCACAATTCAACAATCAACTATGCAATAATGGCTCACAAATGATTACATACAATTAAGACCTTGCTCATGTTAACAACAAAATTCAAAATTAATGCACCTAGGGTGTAACTGTGTATAATGTAAGGCACTATAGTCTAAGGCATCTTTACCACACTAGTTCAAATTTTCATCTCTATCAACTTATGAGCATCCATAAAATACCAAGAAGACTTACAATTTCTAGCTATCCAATCACAAGAGAAACATTCATTTAGATTAGGCTTTACGTAACGATTTTCACTTTATAATCTATCAAGTTAAACAAATCAAGGACTATGTGCAATGTTCATTCCCTTAGGCTTTCTAGACCACTTACTTGCCCGAATGACAAAGGCCATGAAACAAACTAGGTCTATTTTAGCATTTTAAACTTAATTGGCTCGAGTACTACTCAAGAGCTTGACCATTGGGTCAACACCAATTTCGCTTCAACTTTCAAAATTTAAGTAACTTTCAAGTATGTAAAATCAACCAAGTTCTCGATACGTTATGGTTGTCTACATTAATACGCCCGCAAATCCTTCCTAGTCTGTTAGAATGGTGGTCCTTTCAACTCCTATGCCTTTGATTTCGTGCTCGGTGCCATCTAAGTGAATCAATTTTAACCTATCACCAACATGAATCTACCATTTATATGCAAATTAAAGTTCAAATTAAATCATCAAAAGCATGTCATTACTCAAGTCCATCAAATCAAATTGTATCAACTAGGTGGCAAAAGATCAACAAAAGCAAAAAAGTATTTTTTCCAAACTTTCGAAATTTTTCAAATGTTTTTAGAATTATGCTCTAAAAATTATTTTAATTAGAGCACATAAAATCAAGATAACATATACTCCTCCAAACTTGAGATAAACTAGGAACACATGATATGAATAAGTTAGGCAATATAGCAAACACATGGTGATCAATCATATGAATGTATTAACAGCACATATGAATAAGGGTATAAAAGTAGACTCACAACCAACGATGTTGAAAAACAATCCTTCATCCACAAGTGTGTCTTTCCAACTCAAATCATCAAAATCAAACATCTCAAACTAAAGTGAAGGGAACCGGCTACTAATCATGCTCAACACACTCAAAACAAACCAAGCATCAAGTATAAAGGAACACATGCCAAAAGTGCATGTTCAAAGAAAACACCATAACAGAAACGAAACCTAAAAACTAAGCCAAAAAAGAAACACATAAAAACAAAAGATAAAAGAAAAACTTACAAACTTGGGTTGCCTCCCAAGAAGCGCTCTTTTAAAGTCACTAGCTTGACTTTACCGAGTTATTTCAAGGCGGTTTCCGAATGAATGCCTTGTTCATTCTCCAAGCAAGGATGAACTTTAGCCATGTGTTAGTAGAAAATATGATGAGTGGTGACCAAGCAATCATCCACTCAAATATTTTCTCATAGTCCATCACCACTTCCATCACTCTTTCTTCCATTGCGCCGAGTGATGATTTGAACTATTCTCCAAGTTATAAGTAGATGACCATTTTTTCTCACCCGTCGAAGTGGAAAACTTGAAGTTCATGATGTAGGACTCGAGGAGTTTATTGGTTCTTTTAACCTGAGAAAACTCAACACCAAAAGGATCAAAGGCATCAATGCGTAAACACAAATTAGAATCAACTGGATGCTTAAAAACCTCATAGATATCACAAATAACCATATTAACTCCTATATTTAATAAAAACTCACCTTCATAGAAATCAATTACCTCCTTACATGTGGAGAATCTTCAACCGGTTGAGAAGCTGTAGGAGTGGAAAGCTCGGCAGTGGGAGTTTTCGGTTCCGCACATTCAGGCGTGCCATATAGTAATGCTTCCAATTCTGCTATACTTTCAGCTGCTCGCTCGGGTGTAAGCTGCTGGGCAACAATATGTTCATTTTTCAACTCCTCGTCTTCCCTCACACTTTCCTCAGTGCACTGCTCTTCTATATTGCTTTCAATGTAACTTGGCAATGGCTCCGGTGTTTTCTCTGCTTTATTGTTCAAGTACTGAGCCTGACTTTGTAGTATTGCTTCCTTCCCCAATTCTCTATCTAAACCAGATCCCGTGTCGAAAGGATATCTCTGAACCTTATCAAAATCAAAAAAAATTATTTCTCTCCCATCACTCAAGGTTAACTTATTCTTGTTTACTTTGTCCTTCGCATTGGCTTGACATACGAACGGAAACCATAGAATCAAAGGAACATTGACATCTTCGTTCATCTCAAGTACTATAAAATCGACCATAAATTAGAGCTTGTTAATTTGTATTTGTACATTCTCAATAATTCTTTTAGGATATTTGCTCAAAGTATTTGCAAGTTCTATACGCATTGAAGTTGGTCGTGGTTCTCCCAAGCCTAGTTTCTTGAGCAAGGAGTATAGTAGCACATTGATGCTGGATTGCAGATTGCACAAGACTTGTTTGAACTGAAATTCCCCAATTGTGCAAGGGAATATGAAGCTATTATGTTCCGCATATCTCCTTTGCAAATTATTTATAATTACAATCGAGAAAGCTCTTGACATAGTTTCAAATGTCCTTTCCTTCAACTTTGACTTCTTTGATATCAATTCTTCAAGAAAGGTGGGGTCGAGTATCATTAGAGAAGGAATAGGAGTGGATTTTTCACAATTTCGAGACTCTGCCTCGGATGCTTGAGCGTTAGGTGAGCGACGCTGAGGCGTTGGCACCTGAACATAAATCTCTTCATTTTTTAATTCCTCACCACTTCGCGAAGTCATGCCACCATTTGGTGCTTGTTGCAAAGCTTGAATGACGTCGAACACTCGTTGCCTATTTTTCGGACAATCCAAATCCTCGAGAGTGATTTGCATAGCCTGAATGAGTCCTAGAAACCATTCTCGTTGCTCCGGGGTCAGAAATGAAAGATTTTCTGCCATTTATTAGGATTAAAATTAAGACAAAAAACTAAAGCAAAAATAAATATAAAACAAAAATTATAAAAACTTGCAATAAGAACAAAAACTAAAAAAAACAAGTCTCCGGCAACGGCGCCAAAAACTTGACACGAGAATCCTCATGTGTTTGCACAGCAAATGGACTGGTCGTGTTTAGTAATTAATAAAGTAAACAATAAGTCTGGATTGTTGATCCTACAGAGACTTGTATTTTAGACTTCTTGAATTTAAAGCAAGCAACAATTAAATGAAAACTAATGATTTAAAGATTTTAAAAGCAAAAATAAACTAAAACAAGAATTAACTAAAATATTATGGAACCAAGATATAAGTAACAAGATGTCAAAATCAAGATAGTTATGGAAGAGAGCAACTAAGACACATCTGTTAGCATAAATTAATTAATTCTTGTTAAAATCACGTTTTCATATTATTAGACTAATGTTGTTTTGGTGGAAAAAATCTTAAATAATTACTACCCGATGTCTCGACAATAATAATCCTATGACTAATTGACGGTCCTCAAAATATGTCTATCCGAGAATCGAACCAACAATCATGCATTTAAGTTCTACAATTTTTTCGGATAAATCCAGCTAACAGCACCCGGGAATCTCTACCTATCTCTAGGGGCAATTCTCTATTTTTTTTAATGATGTGTTAATCCTTTTTGCACCTTAAATTACCTTCTCTCAAACGCATAATTTAAGCAATAAATTATGTATATGGTAGCTAAGCATCTGAAGCATTCAAATAAGATGAAGACACAAAGCAACAATAGAATTAATATGAAAAATACAATTTATAACTTAATTATCATAATTTAGCCTCAACATGGCCTTAGTTTGAAGAATCTAATTCATCATAAAAGATAAAAGATAGAAACTTAGATCAAGATTCATATTCATAGACAAAAACAAATCTAAATCTAAGAAATTCCCTCGTATTTTTTATGGTTAAATTTCGATCTTCATCTCTTCCATGCTTCTTGATTTCTTCACTTTCAAGGGTTCTTGAAAATCTTCATTACTAATATAATCTAAGAACTACCCTAAAAGAACTTTATGTTGTGCATATTTCGTGTCTAAAACCCTAGAAAACTGATCTAGTATAGATAAAGGTGGAAGGGGAAGACTCAACCAAGCCTCTTGGCCCAGTGGTATAAGGCTGCCACTGGGACAACTTGGGGTCGATGCTGGAGCCCTCAGGATCGATTCTCGGCGTTGTTAAAATAATGTTTGGCCAGCGGCAGCCAGGCACCGCGAGCGGGGTTTAGTCGAGGTGCGCGAAAGCTGGCCTGGACACCCCGCAGGTAAACCAAAAAGAAAAAGAAGGGGAAGACTCTAACTTGAATTAAATTTGGAAATTTCCAAAAATCTGCTATTTTTCCCGTTAGACGCAACGTTCGAACGCCCATAATCTCACGTTTGAACGTTAGGAGCAGTAACATTTTGCCTTCTGTGCAGCGATTTTATTTCTTTCATAACTTTCTCCACAGACCTTTGATTTGGGTGATTCAAGTTGCCACGAGAAATTAAGATATAGCTCTACAAATTGTTATAAGAAACATTTGTCAAATTCATTCTCTAAATACTCCGAAATTCTGCATTTCCGACCAGTTTTTCTCAATTGCAATGATTTTCCGCCTTTACTCAATAAGCACACAAATTCAACGCATGTATCTCATAAATCATGCATAAACCAATATAAAGCACATGAATATGAGGCTCTAAAATATGTAAATCTCACACCCTATCACATACAGTAACTTTTCCAAAAAAAACCCCAACTGACTGTATCATAAGCTTTTCGGATATCCACCTTCATCACTACCCTCGGAGATATCCCCTTCCTATTATTACCCTTCACCAACTCATGGTATAACATAACATTTTCAACTATTGATCACCCTTGTATAAAAGCCCCTTGAGCTTGATCAACAAACAGATGCAGCACCATTTTTAACCAATTGCAAATAATTTTGGAAATTGCTTTATAAAGTATTGTGCAATAAGTAATTGGCCTAAAATCACTTACAGTTGAAGGAGCCTTATATTTAGGAATCACGTGGAGCTAAGTATGGTTCAGTTCTTTAAGCATTTTCCCCTTCTGGAAGCACTCCATTATTGCAGTAGTAACCTCTTCCCTAATGAAATGCCAAGAGCTCTTGTAAAAGCCAGAGGTGAACCCATCTGGACTTGGGCTTTTATCCTCTGGAATGGAGAAAATAGCCTGTTTAATTTCATCCCTTGTAACCTCTTTGGTCAGACCAACAATATCCCCTTGTCTCAAGATATATCCCTGTTGCACTATTTCTTGCTAGATTTCTCCTTGAACTGGACTAACTGACCCCATAAAGCTCTGGTAAAATAGCAAAATCTCCTGTTGTATCTCATCCGAATTAGTAAATATCTCACCCTTGCTATTTTTGATAGAATTTAAGGTTCCTTGGGCCTTTTTGCTTGTAGCCTTGCCAAAAAGTATATAGTACACTCATCTCATTGCACATAGAATTCAACTTTAGCATTTTGTCTCACAAATTCAATTTCCACCCTACTCAGTTTTCGTACTTCCTCATATCTCTCATTTTCCTCCTTTATTAGGGTCTCATCAAAAGGGCCTGTTGTTAACCTCTCCCTAAACTCTGTTAACTTCGTTCTAGCAGTCACTCGGAAATTATAGAATATTTTCCTCTGTGTAGCTTCTTCAACTTTCCTTAATCATTTTGCATTTTTTTAGGACCATGTACATTCTAAATCCTTGTATCTTATCCGCCTACTCAGTTTGAATGATCTCCAAATATTTAAGGTATAGTCTCCAGCCATTCAAAAATTTGAATGGTACATTGCCCAATTTCGTATTGTGCACAGTGAGGATAATTGGACAATGGTCAGATATATCCTTATCTTGAAACTCCACTATGGCCCCTGACATTTTCGCAAACCACTCTCCATTAGCTACTGCTCTATCTAGTTTGCAGTAAGTCCTAGTGTAGGCATTACAGTTGGCCAGTGTATGGGATATCAACCAGTCCAACTGTATCAAAACAATCTCTCACAACCTCGTTACCCCCCTGCATAACTCCCATCGTGCACTAACTTTTTGTCCCGGTACAAAGTAGCATTCCAGTCACCCATAAGCACCCAAGGCTCCTTATAAGTCTGCGTAACTAGGTCCTGCCACAAAGATGCTCTTCCTATCTCATCATTCTGTCCATAGATGACGACAAAATAAATGAGTATTTGTCAATTATCACCCTACAAGTAATTTGCTGGTCATATACCACCTTAACTTTACATTGCACTTTATATTTCCTCCAAAGGAGCCAGATCTCCTATTCATAGTTGCTATATAATTATATATCACCTCCCAATCAACCCCGAAGTAGCTTTTAACTTTTTGGTATTTTTGTGGCTTCACTCGTGTTTCTACAATTGCTAGAATATCTAGCTTATTAGCTTGAATCAACTTCTTAGCAGCTTGCTGCTTCTCAGTTGTATTCAAGCCCCTTATATTCCATACTCCTATGCGCATAAATTTGGGGGCTCTTCTTAGTGCAAAAGACCCCCGTCCATTGTACTTCCAGCATAACTAAGGACAAGGAAAATATTTGATAATGCACTTTGAACTTCTATACTTGTGGTTTCTCTGACCACACATAGCCCTTTTTTGTATTTTGTACTCTTCACCGCTTGCCATTCCCGTTGTACTCCTACTTCTTTGGACGACTGATTATCTGTATTGCTAAGATCCCTAGATTGAGGTGGAGTTACTACATCTCTACTATTGTTTTGCTTTTCACTGATTTGTGATGTTGCAACACCTTCAGTTTGGTCACTTTGCTACGGATCATGCTACGCAGTAGTCTCCTCTCTCCCCACTTTCTTCACCTTCCACTGTTGTATTACTGGTTTTTGGCAGCCTACGTCCTTATGGCCTTACTTCTTGCACTTCTTGCAATATAACGAAACTCATTCATATTTGACAGTTTGGCGCAAAATCGCACTCGCCCCCTCTGTTCTAATCGGAATTTCCTGTGGTAACTCCTTCCCCACCTCCATGTTAATGAGTATTCAGGCATAATCCAGTCTTAATTTCTAAACAGTCATTTCATTAGTATTGAGGGGGGTTCCTATTTTACTGGCTATTTTGCTAAGGCTGGATACTCTCACAATCCCACCGGAAACTTAGGAAATTGGACCCAAATGGGAACAACAATAATGTTCTTTGCCTCTACCTCCCACTTCTAGTGTTTTAGGATAAGGGGTTTTAAATAGAAAAACTGAATACCTCTCGTTAGGACCGCTTTCAAATCATCTTCATTGTCAAACCGAAGAATGAATCCTACGCCGTGCTTCACCACCCTTGGCAGAGTAAGTCCTTTCCATCGATTCTTTAGAAAATTGACCATAGCCTGGATTGGAATTTCTTGACTCATGATGTAAGCATACAGCGAATGTTTCCAATAGGCTAATTCATGTTCCACCTCCTCCTTTGTGATGTAAATCTCATCCCCCTCACTATGAATCTCACTCAGCTGCAATCCACTCGTGCTGTCGCAATTTTAGAAAAATAGGGCACTCCATGTTTGGGTCTTTTTGTGCTGCTCACCTGCTGTTAGGATAACAATCGAAACAATGGTTTTCAGACCCTACGACGCCACTACCGTAGGTCTCTTGCCCTGAGATGTCTCGCCAATTAGGGTTTCCTCCGTGTCAATCAGTGGCTTAGGTTGTTCTCTACCCCTGTTTGCGCGACCTCAACCTTTGTCAATGTTTCCTCGCCGCTTTGTGTGACTTGATTCGCGATGTTCTCCACAATCAGGCTTGAGGAAGGTCCGATTACCTTCTTTCCTTGTCTTTTCGCCATTTTTGGTTTTCAGGCACACGTTAGCAAACTAACCTACGCTAAGAGCAAAACCCCCAAAACCAAAAATCACACACTTTTTTTGGTATAAATTTTCCAAAATGTCAAAATCAAAACAAACTTATATTTCTTCAAAAATAAAAACAAAAAATGCTACATGTTAAGCTTATAAATTAGAGTACAGATGCATAATCAAATCAAAAGTTGAAAAATTGCAAAAATCACGATACTATTGTGAAAGATGTTAAATTTGATAACTTTTTTATTAAATATCAAACATTGAAGTAAAGTCAAAAATGAATCAGCATCAAAGTTAATTGAATAATGTAGACTTATTGAATGTGTTGATTCGGAAAAAAAAAAGTCCAAACAAACCAAGTATTCAACAATTGAACAAAATAATAGCACATATTTCATGAGAAATCAAAATTAAATGAAGATACACCAAGAAGTAAGAAACTCTGCAGCATAAATAAAACCAAAACAAAAAATGAAATTAACAAAGTCTGCTACCTACTAAAGTACATGAAGAAGATGTCTATTGATGACCTGATCACTATAGACATCGAGGAAAGAATTATGAATTTTGCATTCCGAGAGTTTATTGGGAGGGAGGAGATTTGTCACCTTCTGCTTCCAGAAGAGATAGGAGCCTCTCTCATTTCAGTGTACATAAAGTAAGTTTTTTAATTATTTTATTGCATCTGAACTATGATTATTTTCGTTACTCGAAATTAATTTTATATGCTCAATTTAGGTATTTGTGGGTTAATTACGTGGTCCCCGAAAGGAAAGAAGTTCTTTTGGGGTTCCTTAACCCACATTCTATATCTGCGGGATCAGGTACGCAGCAAATTGAACAAGTGCAGCACATAACAATTGCTATGATACAGAGTGCACAAATGAATAAGTTGATACTAAAGACTCAACTTTAATTTGTAAAACTTGTTATGCAAAACAAATTTTGAACTTATCTTTTAAATGTTTTTTAGGGGACATTGGTTGTTACTTGTGATTGATCCATTTCAAGATTTTTTGCATGGCTGTCCAGATTACCGATTTGACATGAAAGAAAAAATCAATCAGTAAATTTTTCATCAATCAATGTATCCATTATATTTAATATTTTTTTTGAAGTGTATATATTCCTAGATTTCAATAATTGCTTGTTTTTGACATATTTCTTTGTTTTTTATTATTTTTTTACCGGGGTTGTGCTCATATTTCGTGCAAATCGCAACAACCATTTCAAAAAATCCAAAAACAAGGCCTGTAAATGGATTAAAATAAAGGTTAGTGTTTTCTAGTTTCAAGAGATTATTCTTATAGAAGTTAGTGTTCTAATACAACTTTGATTACTTTTGTAGTGCCCCCAGAGACAAACGAAGTGAATTGTGGCTACTTCATTATGAGATTCATGAAGGAGATTATTAGCCACGGAGGAGCTATAATCCAAATAACGGTATGCATAATCCTAATACTCAATTTCTTTCCTTTTGAAGTTATTAAACCTTTGGTAGGTAACTAAAACATCATTTGGATTTGCAATCTCTATATACATCTTGCAGTGCTTTCATGATTCTCAATTCTCCTTCTATACTCAAGAGCAAATTGATGAAGTATGCTGCGAAGTGGCACAATACATTATCGAATGCGCTTAGAATTTGGGTAATGTATTTTTTGTAAATTGTGACTTGTTATAAATTGTGATTTGATTTGTTGTATTTAAATTGTGAGTAATTTAATTAGTTGATTGTAAACTCGTGATCATTTGTTGGAGACTATAAAATTTTGTTGTTGGAGGAAAGAATTGGTTATAGTTTTGGGTTTTTGTTGTTTCTGTTGAATTTGTTTTACTGTGCAGCTGGTTTGTTGTGTTGGTTTATTGAACATGTTGAATTTGTTGTACAGAAAGGTTGCAAACTAATAGGGAGGAAAAAAAACAAAAACAAAACCCTATTACAGCGGTTCACATCAGAACCGCTATAATAGGATTCAAATAAAAAAAAATTGAACCCCTATTACAGGGATTATTTTTATAACCGCTGTAATAGGGGACCTATTACAGTGGTTTTAGCCTATTACAGCATCGCCTATTATAGCGGTTAAACCGCTGTTGTCACGGCCCGAAATCCAACGTGACCGGCCATGCCACCATGGTCCTAGACCATAATGACACGAAGCCAAAATCTTAACTCAATCCATGTATATCCTTTAAAATCTTTGAGGAAGCGTCCAATATCCGAAAACAGGTACAGAGCATCTAAGAATCCCCAGGAAAATATTTCACGAAAACATTAATTTAATGAGCTTACAAAAGCTAGTCATGAAAAATTCTAGTTTAATTCAACCCATCTCTACCCTTGAACTCTCTTATCCAACTCCTTGAGTCCACGAAACTACGTATCTGAAAAAGGTAAAAACATTGTGAGGGGTGACGGCATACTCAGCAAGTAATTCTCAACACTCTCCTACCAAATCAAGCATAGGCAAAAAGATATAATAAAAAAATTTAAAAAAATACTTTTGTGAAGATGCAGAGGATTCACAAACAATAAGTCAAAAGTCAAATATTAGCTCACAGACCACATATGCATGACACACAAATACCAATGCATACAAAACAAATGAACCCTTGGTCGGAGGGTACGGACGGATAACCCCTGGCCAAGGGGATGAATAGATGAGTTCTTGACCTAAGAGCACGCAGATGACCTCGGGGACGGACAAATGAACTCAAAGGGAAAAGGACTACACACATGCATCTGAGAGCTAACAAAATTACAAAGTGTCTCCATATATCAGAAAAATATCTCGAAAGTCCATGTCATATACATAAAATCAAATAATATAATTTTTTTATTTTATATCATGCTTGATCCTATTTTTCGGAAAATCATATTAATTGGAAATTTCTTTCATTAATATAGTAGAGAAACATGTCAAGAATTCAAGATATACATATACATTTTTATATAAGAATAACAATAGAAAAATATCAAGAACTACTTACCTCAAAGTCCAGGAATCCACGACACCACAGGTCCAACAATGTTGAGTTTGAGTTCTCCCTATCTCGAATCTAAATTTACATTATGAGAACAAAATAAGCTCAACCTATACCTTGATAAGTTAACCGACATGCAGCTAATAGAAAGACCCTAAACTAACACCAAGCATTTACTAAATTGTCTCTGCCCGTTAGCTTAACGAAGACACCTGCATTAATTCTTGCAACCCAATTACATATAGCATGAGCCCTTATACTACTACTTAATAGTTTATTTGATAAAAGACAACTATCCATCAACTATCAAATTAAATATATGATCTAGCACCAAAAATCTAACCATGCAGTAACTCTTCCTTGAATTCCAATTTATAAGATAGCTTACATCATCAATTCACAACTACCAAAAACTTTGTCTAAATGCCTAGTAAAAGAGGCACATAAAGATGCTGCTAAAATCTCTTTCTCATGGTGGGGTTGAGTTCTTAATTTAATATTTCTATCCTTTTGTTGACATAAATATAAATTAGCGCACTTAGTACCACCCTTCATAAATGTTCTATTTCATGCAAAGAATCTCACCTATAGTCCGCTTGAGTCTCGAAGCTGGCCGCCGTCAGTCTGATCTCGGGTTCAGGTGAAAGAGTCTCTTTAATTCCTTTTTGATAGCTAATTAAAACCCTAAAAATACTATACCCCCCCCCCCCCCCCCAAAAAAAAAATAGACTTTATTATGGATCTACCGAAAGTAACCTTAATATAAGCTATATCTATAGATATAGCGTATATATATAATACTCGGGTGTTGCATTCTTCCCTACTTATAAAAAGTTTCATCCTAGAAACTTACAACATTAATTCAAAGAATAATAATTTCTATCCTCCATTCTTTTTATTGCAAATGTCTCACAGATCAAATTCAGACACTTTAATTATCAAAATCTCACTCGACAAAATCCGAAAGCCTTTTGTAAAAATAAAACTAAAAAAAACTAAATATTTAATTACCTAAAGGAATAGGGGGTATTACAGCTGTAATAGGCCTAAACCCTATTACAGTGTTACCTATTACAGCGGCTAAGGTGAAAAAAACTGCTGTAATAGGCTTTTTTTGTAGTAGTGAGCTTGTAGGTATAAGTAGATTTATGTTCTTGAAGTATTTAGTGAATATCTTGTACAACTGATATTTATTTCTTGTTAGCATGTGGGAGACATTCATTACTTGTGAGCACAGTGTACTATATATTTTTTTTAAAAGAATATTATATTGTTAACACATCATGGTGAAAAAATTATTACATTGTTAACATATTATACATTTTTTATAATGTTTGATTGTTTATTTACATTAATTTAAAGCATAACATGATGAGTAATTTTTTGTAGAATGGCCCCAAAACGCGATATTGGTTGGGATTTCGCCGAGCCAATTGGTGATAGTCGAAAAATAATAAAATGTAAATTTTGTCAAAAAGTTATTATTGGGAGAATTACAAGATTAAAAGAACACGCACTTGTGAAGGGGAATGTGGAGAGATGTACAAAAGCTCCAAAAGAGGTGTCACTAATGCTTCGGAAGCATATTCAAGACTCGAAGAGTCAAAGAAATTTAATGAAAAGAAAAAAAGATGTAGCATTACATGCTATTCGAGAAGAAACCTTATATACATTAGATAGTGAAAATAGTAGTGGTGAGGAAGAATTTGATGGTCAACATCTCGATCATATAGAACGAATGGAAAGTAGGCAATTGAGAAACGACATGAGAGAGAGTCGTAAAACTGCTGCATTCGAGGATGAGATGCATAATCGCTATGGTTACAGTATGTCGAGTATCTCTCTCTAAATCATTTTTGTATGTTCATATGATTTTGTCTACAAATTTAATTTTTTTTTTCTTTGTTACATGTAGGGCATTTTGGGGCTGGTTCCTCACAAGGTCAAACTTTAGGTGTAAAAAGAGGAATATTTCGTAGCTCTAGCGTTAAAGATACAACTAAATATTCATCAAGAGGTATTGATCCTCTAATGTACCCCTCAAAGCAAAAAGGTACAAAAAATTGGTTTTCCCCTGACAAAATAAAAGGAGTTGGCAAAGTCATTTCAAAATGATTTATATTCAATAATATACAATTTAATGCTGCTGATAGTGGTCTTTATTATCAATCAATGATAAACACTATTGCTGATCCTGGGAAAGGAATACAAGGTCCTTTAGGACGCCAAATCGGTGGTATTTATTTACAGAAAGAGGTGAAAGAAACAGAGGGGGCACATATCCACTCTAAAAGCGAAATGGCCTAAGTATGGGTGTACTATCATGTGTGATGGTTGGAGCACCCGAAATAAACATCTGATCACTAAGTTTATGATATATTGTGATTGAGATATGATTTATCACACTTCTGTAGACTGCACTAACAAAGAAAAATGGATGTATGATAAACCAACCGTTTTTCTTTTGTTGGTGCAGTCTACAGAAGTGTGATAAATCATATCTCGATCACAATATATCATAAAATTAATGATCGAATGTTTATTTCGGGTGCTACAACCATCACACATGATAGTACACCCATACGTAGGCCATTTCTCTTTTAGAGTAGATATGTACCCCTCTGTCTCTTTCACCTCTTCTTGTAAATAAATACCACCGATTTGGCGTCCTAAAGGACCTTGTATTCCTTTCCCAACATCAGCAATAGTATTTATCATTGATTGATAATAAAGACCACTATCAGCAGCATTAAATTGTATAGCATTGAATATAAACCATTTTGAAATGGCCTTGCCAATTCCTTTTATTTTGTCAGGGGAAAACCAATTTTTTATACTTTTTTGCTTTGAGGGGTACATTAGAGGATCAATACCTCTTGATGAAGATTTAGTTGTATCTTTTACGCTAGAGCTACGAGATATTCTGCTTTTTACACCTAAAGTTCGACCTAGTGAGGAACCGGCCCCAAAATGCCCTACATGTAGCAAAGAAATTTAAATTTGTAGACAAAATCATATGAACATACAAAAATGGTTTAAAGAGAGATACTCGACATACCTTAACCATAGCGATTATCCATCTCATCCTCGAATGCAGCAGTTTTACGACTCTCTCTCATGGCGTTTCTCAATTGCCTACTTTCCATTCGTTCTATATGATCGAGATGTTGACCATCAAATTCTTCCTCACCACTACTATTTTCACTATCTAATGTATATAAGGTTTCTTCTCGAATAGCATTTAATGCTACATCTTTTTTTCTTTTCATTAAATTTCTTTGACTCTTCAAGTCTTGAATATGCTTCCAAAGCATTAGTGACACCTCTTTTGGAGCTTTTTTACATCTCTCTACATTCTCCGTCACAAGTGCAATGTGTTCCTTTAATCTTGTAATCCCCCCAATAAAATAACTTTTTGATAAAATCTACATTTTATTGTTTTTCAACTATCACCAATTGGCTCAGCGAAATCCCAACCAAAATCGCGTTTTGGAGCCACCCTACAAAAAATTACTCATCATGTTATGCTTTAAATTAATGTACATAAACAACCAAACATTATAAATAAAATATAATATGTTACAATGTAATAATTTCTTCACCATGATATGTTAACAATATAATATTCTTATACAAAAAAAAAAAAAAATTGTACACAGTGCTCACAAGTAATGAAAGTCTCTCACATGCTAACAAGAAGTAAATATCAAATGTACAAGATATTCATTAAATACTTCAAGAACATAGATCTTCTTATACCTACAAGTAGGGGTGTACATAAACCCGCCCAACCAGTCAGAACCGCTCAACCCGAACCGATCCGCCCGAAAACCGCCGGTTTAGAATTATTAAATAATAGTGGCGGGTTGAAAATATTGCAACCCGCCACTTTCGGGTCGGGTGGTGGGTTTAATAATTGTAACCCGCCTGACCCGCAACCCGATCGCTAATCATTTATATTACAAGTATAAGTATTTATAATTAAAGATTAACACTAAACTTTGAAAACTATATATGCATATATACTCTCTAATAAGAGTGGTTTATTCATATTCATGTAACATATTTTATTTTTTATTTGAGCAAACAAATTGACTCGTTTGAACACTTGTTTTCATTTGATTTGAACGAAAAATTTATATGTATATATATATTTTGATGATAAATTTACAAAAAATATTAATTTTATTAATATTTTAGATTTTTTCACTCATTAGAAATCATGGTAATATGAATTTTATTAATAACACCACTTATTTGTGTATTTTTCACCAACTCAATTTTTTTAGTTAAATGTACAAAAAGTATAATAATTAATTTCTTACTTACTGCTTATAACTAAAATTAAGTTATAAAAATTATAACTATAATTTGATAACCCGCCAACCCGCCCGTTAAAACATTAAATCCGACCGACCCGAACCGCTCGGTTTGAAAAGATAATTATGCATTTTCGGTTTGATATTTTGTCAACCCGCATATGTCGGGTCGGGTTAATTTTTTTGTAAAACCACGCGAACCCGACCGTATACACCCCTACCTACAAGCTTCAAATTGTAACATATCCCAACTAGTATTTGTTGATGAATTTTCAATTGCTACGGGCACAAGTCAAGAGTAGGAAAATTGATTTTCAATCACATCAAATAAGTAATATATTGATGATATTCATATAATGTTCATTCACTTAACTTTTTAACCATGTTGTCAAATGAGTTATTATTTTACCAGAAAATGAAAGAATAAACATTTTTCAGTTTAGTAGTTTAGTATAATCAACGTTTTTATCTATATTTTACCAGAAAATGGAATAAAGGATAATCTAATAATACTCTTTTAAAATATTTGTTTCTGATTCAAAGTACTATAAACAACTAATAACAATAATAAATTTAAATAACTAAAATAAACAATAATAAGCAAAGTTAAGAAACGTACCTTTGAGTGGTTCAAAGTGATAAGAAATTTATAGAAGGAAATTGATGCAGAGGAACCTATAAAATTTTAACTTATCATAAAACTTATAAAAAAGCAATAAAACAATGTCCTATTTATAGAAGAAAATTGATAGAGAGCCACCTATAAAATTTTAACTTATCATAAAACTTACAAAAATTAATAATACAGCTGAAAGATTCCTGAAAAGCAAAGACATATAGGGTGTACATTGATTCTACCCTATATGCAGCTTTATGCAGCTTTCTAAAGTTTTCAAGGCACGGGTGAATTTTAATGATATTCTTGCATGCTTTTAATTTATTTTGTATGTATATGTGTAAAATAATAAATTCCTCTTTTCTTTTCTTTTTTTTCTTTTCTTCTTTGTCTTTTCCTCTTTTCTTCTTTGTCTTTTCCTCTTTTCTTTCTTGCAAATACACTAGTACAGAAAAGACCTGTTACAGCGCACATTTTACAGCGGTTTTTGGAAAACCGCTGAACGGAGAGACTTATTACAGCGGTTTATAAGTGAACCGTTATAATGGATATTAACCGGGAACCTATTACAGCGGTTCGATAAAAAACCGCTGTAATAGTTCGAACCTATTATAGCGGTTCGATAAAAAACCGCTATTATAGCGCGAACAGAAAAAAAAAAAAAAAAAATTTTTTTTTAAAGCGGTTCGGGAATGAACCGCTATAATCGGTTTAACCAATTATAGCGGTTCATTTCCGAACCGCTATAACTGGTAGACCGGTTTATACCAGTTATAGCGGTTCGGGAATGAACCGCTATAATTGGTAAACCGGTTATAGCGGTTCGTTCCCGAACCGCTATAACACGTAATTAAAAAAAAAAAAAATTTCCCTCCCTTTTTTCCCCCCAAAAACCGAGCTCTCCCCCTCATTTCTCTCTACTATCTCTCACTCTCTACTCTACTCTCTCTCTCTACTCTACTATCTCCCTCACTCTCTACTCTACTCTCTCTCTCTACTCTACTATCTCTCTCACTCTCCACCACCGCCCCCGCCATCGTCTCCACCACCGCCGCCGCCGCCGCCCCATTTGATTTTTCTCTATCTCTCTACTCGATCTCTCTCCCTATACTCTACTCTCTCTCTCTATACTCTCTCTCTCACTCTCAAGCTACCTAAACCGCCCCCGTCCCGTCGCCACCACCACCCGAAACCGCCGCCGCCCGAGCAGCCGCCGCCGCCGCCGCGCCGCCGCCGCGCCGTGACCCACCACTCTCCTCCTCTCTCTTTATAGGTATATATATATATATGTTTATATATGTTATGTTATATATATATATATATTATGTATATATTAAATTTAGGTTATGTGTTAATTTCTTGTTTGTTATATATTAATGTTATGTTAATTCTGATTTTGTGATGTATATAATGTAGGTTATATGTTAATTTGTTAATTATTGTTATATATATCATGTTATGTTAATTGGGGTTTTATAAATTATATAGTGGATTTTTGTTATTATGTTGTAGTTGATTTTTTACTAACTTTGAATGCAAATCTGATTTGTTCTAGGCATTTCATGAGTATGTTCGATATATGTATGTATATCCCTATGTGTCTAGTTTCATATGAATAAAACGGTTCATGAATCGGAGCTTTCCACAATGAGTTATGAATTTTCTCGTGAAGACGCGCACAGCTGTTTTGAAAATTGACAGATTTTTCTCTAACTTTGAATACAAATCTGCTTTTTTCTAGACATTTACTGAGTATGTGAGATATATGTGTGGATAGCCCTATGTGTCTAGTTTCATATGAATAAAACGGTTCATGAATCGGAGCTTTCCACAATGAGTTATGAATTTTCTCGTGAAGACGCGCACAGCTGTTTTGAAAATTGACAGATTTTTCTCTAACTTTGAATACAAATCTGCTTTTTTCTAGACATTTACTGAGTATGTGAGATATATGTGTGGATAGCCCTATGTGTCTAGTTTCATATGAATAAAACGGTTCATGAATCGGAGCTTTCCACAATGAGTTATGAATTTTCTCGTGAAGACGCGCACAGCTGTAATTGACAGATTTTTCTCTAACTTTGAATACAAATCTGCTTTTCTCTAGACATCTACTGAGTATGTAAGATATATGTGTGGATAGCCCTATGTGTCTAGTTTCATATGAAGAAAACGGTTCATGAATCGGAGCTTTCCACAATGAGTTATGAATTTTCTCGTGAAGACGCGCACAGCTGTTTTGAAAATTGACAGATTTTTCTCTAACTTTGAATACAAATCTGCTTTTTTCTAGACATCTACTGAGTATGTGAGATATATGTGTGGATAGCCCTATGTGTCTAGTTTCATAGGAAGAAAACGGTTCATGAATCCGAGCTTTCTACAATTATTTATGAATTTTCTCGTGAAGACGCGCACAGCTTTCTGCACAACCGAGAAGCTCCAAAAACTTTATATCGTGATGCTTTAATTTATTTGTAGTTTTATGTGCTTTTGGATCCAATTGGTGATCAATATTTATAATATGATGCTTTATTTGTAGTTTTTTATGTGATCTATGTGATCCAACTGGTGATCAATATTTGTAGTTGTTCCCCTGGAAATATGATGTTTTATGTGATCCAACTGGTGATCAATATTTTTGTATCGTTTTGTGTTCGTTGTGGGTGAAAGATTAGAGTGTTGGGTTTGTTGTGGTTGAAATTGGTAGTATTTTTTGCGTCGTTTCCCTGTTGAGATTTTAGCGGATCGTAAGATTCGACTTCTGTTGGTTACAACCCACTGAGAAGATTAAGTCGAGAACTTGGTAGAAATATTTGCGTCGTTACTCTGCCGAATTTTTTATAGAATAATGCGAAATAAATTAAAAATAAATTTATTTAATTAATTTAACTATCAACTGATGTTAAAATTATTTAATTTAATTAATTGAGAATTTAGATGGATCGAAGTTGGATTGTAGCGGATCGTATGTCGGAGCAATATGGGAAAGGGGTGAAAGAATTCATCGACTTTGCGGTTGAGCATGCATCGGATCCGACTAGGATTAGTTGTCCATGTTTACGTTGTTGTTTTGGAAAGAGAATTAGTCCACCTGACTTGGAAGATCATTTGGTGTGTAATGGAATTGATAAAAGCTACACACGATGGACAAGACACGGTGAAAGCAGTGCCACCTCAGCTGATTTGGGTGATACATCATATCGATCAGTAGATTTTGACATGGATGATTATGAGCCTGATCGTTTGGAGGAGATGACCAATGTGATCGAGGAGGATTTGCGAAATTGTCCCAAGATGTTCGATAATTTGACAAGTGATTCAAAGAAACCCCTGTATAGTGGTAGTAATTTCACAAGATTGAAAGCAGTCCTAAACCTCTACAAGTTAAAAGCTAACAATGGGTGGAGTGATAAGAGTTTCACAGACTTACTTGGTCTATTAAAAAGTATGTTACCCGATGATAATGTGTTACCTAATCGTACTTATGAGGCTAAGAAGATGTTAACTGCAATTGGCATGGGATATGAGAGGATACATGCTTGTTTCAATGATTGCATCTTGTTTAGAAAGGACTATGCATCATTGACGGTGTGTCCCAAATGTGGCACCTCACGGTACAAGAAGAATGGATCTGCTCCTGTCAAAACAGCATGGTATTTGCCCATAATACCTAGATTTAGACGCATGTACAGTAGTGAAGCGTTTGCCAAGGACTTGACATGGTATGCTGATAGAAGGCTTGAACAAGGGATTGAAGATAACAAGATTAGACATCCTTCAGATTCTCCTCAATGGAAAAAGATCGATAATGATTTCCCTGAATTTAGGGAAGAACCAAGAAATTTACGCCTTGTATTGGCTACAGATGGAATGAACCCACATGGCTTGCAAAGTAGCTCACATAGTACATGGCCGGTGATTTTGATGATCTACAACCTACCCCCTTCGCGATGCATGAAGCGAGAGCATATTATGATGCCTATACTAATTTCCGGGCCGAAACAACCTGGAAATGATATAGATGTCTACTTGGCCCCTTTAATTGAGGATTTGAAAGAGTTGTGGGAGACCGGTATTAAAGTGTATGATGGGTTTAGAAAAGAGAGCTTCAATCTTAGAGTTATGTTGTTTGGTACAATCAATGATTTTCCAGCAAGAGCTAATCTCGAGGGATATGGTGTACATGGGCAATGTGCATGCCCCATATGTGTCAAGAGTACAGATCAATATAGACTCCCACACTCTCAGAAATATGCATTCCAAGGGCATCGAAGATGGTTGAATCGAGAACATCGATATCGTCGGTGGAAGAAAGCTTTCAATGGGAGCATAGAAGAATGTCGAGCTCCTAAGTGTTTGACCGGTGAAGAGGTGTTTGAGAATGTAAAAGACTTGGATATCAAGTTCGGAAAGACTTTTGCAGGCGGCCTTGCAAAAACTGGGTGGAAAAAAAGGTCAATTTTTTTTGATTTGCCGTATTGGAAATCTTTACATGTTAGACATTTTCTTGATATAATGCATATTGAGAAAAATGTATTTGATAGTGTCATTGGTACTCTTCTAAATGTGCCCGGCAAGACAAAAGATGGAGTAAAGGCAAGGTTGGACTTAGTTGAAATGAAGATAAGAGGTAAATTGGCACCAACAATGAAGGGAAAACGTACTTATTTACCTCCAGCAGCTCACACGCTATCTAGAAAAGAAAAAATTGCATTATGTGAGTTTCTTTGTGGAGTGAAAGTTCCCGAAGGGTATTCTTCGAACATTAGCAGTCTTGTATCAATGAAGGACTTGAAGCTAAAGCATATGAAGACTCATGATTGTCATGTAATCATGGATCATTTGCTGCCAATTGCTTTACGGGCCATTCTGCCAAAAAAAGTGAGAGAAACGATAACTAGATTGTGTTTCTTCTTCAAAGCAATGTGGAGCAAGGTGTTTGATCCTGAACAATTGCCTGCACTTCAGAAACAACTTGTCCTCACTTTGTGTGAGCTTGAGATGTATTTCCCACCCGCGTTTTTTGATATAATGACTCACCTACCTATTCACTTGGTTAGAGAGACACAACTTTGTGGACCAGCTTTTATGAGATCTATGTATCCGGCTGAGCGTTATATGAAGGTATTGAAAGGCTATGTGAAAAATCGTAGCCGGCCGGAAGGTTGCATTGTTGAGCGGTACATAGTTGATGAAGCTATTACATTTTGCACAGAATATCTGAATGATTCTAATGTTGCAGAGCTTCAAAAGTCTCCTGTTGTGGGGGGAGGGGGAACAGAAGGAGAAAGCGTAATTGGAAAGCAATTAGTGAGTGTTCCTAGCACACAAAAGGATCAGGCACACCTATATGTGCTCCACAACACCGATGAGGTTGAGCCATATGTCGAAGAGCACAAGGACCAACTTAGGAGAATAAATTCAAGTAAAAATGAAAGTTGGATTTCAAGAGAACATAACAAGAGTTTTATCGATTGGTTCCGAAAGTGTATTCAAGAGAAACAAAATGAGAATTCACTTTCAGTTACAGATAAATTGGCACGGTTGTCGGTGGGCCCGGGCAGATTCGTATTTTGTCATTCGGGTTATCGTATAAATGGTGTCACATTTTATACAAAAGACCAAGATGAACGGAGTACAATGCAGAATAGTGGGGTGAGTCTTGTAGCTGAAGCAATGCATATCTCAAGTGCGAAAGATAATAGCCCTATCTATGCCACTTTACCATATTATGGGGTGATTGAACGTATATGGGAGTTGGATTACAGTTGGTTTCGGGTGCCTGTATTTGGGTGTAGGTGGGTTGACCATAAAAATGGTGTCGATGATAGTGAAATAGGTTTTACTCGAGTAGACCTTGAAAAGGTGGGATACAAAGATGAACCTTTCATTTTGGCATCTCAAGCTAAACAAGTGTTTTTTGTCACCGATCCTGTCGATAAGAGGTGGTCCATTGTTTTATCGGCAAACAAAAATACTTGTATTGAGGATGATGGCCTATATAATGAAGATGATGGAGGAAATCCTATCTTAGGTGGTTCACAATCCACAAATAGTGACGGTGACTTGGATATCAGTGATGATGAATTGTATATGCGAGAAGATCACCAAGAAGGGATATGGATTAATCCTTCTGTTCGTCGGCGTACTAAACAAAATGGTCGTACTGAGGGATCACAAAATATTAGTAAACCAGCGACAAAAAGAAAACGATGAAAGGTATTTGAACTTATTTGATAATTATATGAGTAACTTATTTGAACTCTTTTGTTAAGTATGCAGTTAAAGTGTAAATTATATTGAACCAGCTTGTAATATTATATTAGTGAATGAGTTACACTAACTTCTGTATTTTTTTGCTTTTGTAGGTCGATACCGTATACCACCACAGTCACCCTCTCCTCCGCCACTACCACGACGACCACTACCAATGTAAGCTTATCAATATTTGGTTTTGTACTTTTTGATGTGATTTATATGATCCAACTGATTAATGATGTGATTAATGCATATATATTTATTTTCGTTTGTTGTTGAAATATTTGAATTTCACTTATGAAATCTTGTAGATGGATTCTGGAGGTGCTGCAAACCCAAGTGTTGAAAGTGAGATACGGAGAGGTATTACAGCAATGAAGAAAGTAATAAAGGCCAAAAGTAAAGGCATAAAGCTACAAGTTGGTTGGAACGATTATGGTCAACCAGTTGACCCAAATAAATCAACTTTTGTTGGTTACATTGGCGTGATAGCTCGTGACAGGGTCCCTATTACTATCAGTGATTGGCGCAGCGTCCCTGCAGCAATAAAATATGCCATTTGGAATGAAATAGCTGTAAGTTAGTTATTATATATTATGTTTTTAATTGGTAAATGTAGTTTTTTTTTCTCTAAATTAACATTTTTTATATACTTTGTTCTTTGTTTTTTATAGTTGGCCTTTGATATTGACGAAAGTAGACAGAAGTTCGTCTTAGCCGAGGCTGGGAAGCTAGCTCGAAACTACAGGAGCTACTTGACCAGAATCTGGGTAGAGGATGATGATGGGAACATTAATTCAAGCCCACCCGAAAAATATCGTATATCTCAAGAAGATTGGACAAAATTTGTAGAATTACGCCAAAGTGAAGCTTTTCAGGTAATTATTTTAATTTATGGTTTCATTTTAAATTATTTGAAACTATATACATTGACTAATGCCTTGATTATATAATGAACAGCAACTACGTAAGGACAATTCTGAAAGAGCAAAGGACCCTGAATATCCTTACAGGGCATCACGTCTTGGATATGCTCAAGTGGAGTATATTGAGGTACGTAGTTCGTTACAAGTTGTAATTCTAATCAAATTTCCTTACAAATTTTCTAATCAAATCTCCTTAATTACAAATTTTCTAATCAAATTTATTTCCTTACAAATTTTCTTATATAGAAGCATAAAAGAAAGGATGCTGGGTCAGATGTCACAGAGGTGACACGAGCACTAGTGTGGAGGGTTGCACATTCTGACAGCCAGAACAAGATTGATAATGTCAATGTTAAAAGAGTAGTGGAATCAATGGTGAGTTATTTGCAATTTTAGTTATATAGTGTGTTGTATGCTTTTTTAAAAATAATTTTAAAATAACAAATTTTTGTATTTTTTAAATGTATTATTACAGGAAAGCTTATCACAGGAGGGTAGCCACAGTGGACCCGAGAAGACCCGGAATGATATACTGGCTATAGCTCTTAAAAAGAAGGAGCATCCGGGTCGAGTTAGGGGTGTAGGCTTTGGGGTATCCCAAACAGATTACTTTTCGGATTCAAAGCCTTCAAAAAATACGGTGATTGATAACTTGCAAGACACGGTTCAAATGCTCACTCAATCACTATTTGAATTGCGACGCGAGTTTGAGCAGCATAGGGCGTCTGGGTCGTCGCAGCAGCCACATACAGAAGAGGCGGTTTCTTTGAAAGATAGCTGCCCAGAAGTGAAAGACCTTCCTCAGGTAATTAATGAAAAGCATATTGTTTAGTGATAATGTAACTTACAATCCTATATTTCTGTATGATATACAACATTTTCTAATATAATGGTATATATATATATATATGTAGGATGTGGTGCAGTGTCAATTAGCACTTTCTACACCGTGTTATCGTTTGGTGGCAAGAGGAACAATGTACAATCAACCAAAGGATAGAACATTGCATACATGTCCATTAGCCTCCCACCTCGTGAAAGTGTCGATTGACATTGCAATTGAAGATATTGCACCCTTACCAGTCCCTCTCGATGATGAAGGAGTGTTCACAGTATCTGAGGCTGTGGGATACATGGTTGCTTGGCCTAAGAGTCTTGTGATTGTCGGTGATGCATCGGTACGTAATTATTATTAATAGCTAGTCATTATTAAATTATAACAATTGTTTAATGTTAATAAATATACTTTCATTGATAACGCCCACGTTTTGTTTTCTTTTGCTTATAGTCTCTCGGAAAATCCAAAGCATCACTCGGAAAAAGCAAATCAGAGATGACGAAGCACTCACATGTCAAAAATACACCTCTAGTGGCCAACCCTCCTTCTCTAGTGGCCAACCCTCCTGCTCCACCCCCTAATTCACTTGCAATTCTTGAAAGGTTCTTTGGGATGATGGCTGCTGATAACACTATCCGGATAGACATACCCGAGGAAATCTTCAATATCCCCTTTCCAGAATATATTGGGCGGGAGGAGATCGGTGACTTTGTGCATAAAGAACAGATAGGAGCCTCTATCATTACTGCTTACATCAAGTAAGTTTTTAAATATTAATTAAGAAAAAGTAAGCTTTTAATTAAATTATTTTACTGCATTAATTTGAACTATGTTTATTTTTGTTACTCAAATTTATTTTATGCTCAATTGTAGGTGTTTGTGGGTTAATCACGTGGTCCCCGAACAAAAACAAAATAAATTCGGGTTCCTTAGCCCACATTCTATATCTGCGGCAGCAGGAATTACTCCCACGCAGCTTGTTGACAAATCGCAATATATAGCAAATACTATGATAGGTAGTGCACTGGAGGGGAAGTTGTTTCTTGCACCTTACAACTCCGGGTGAGCTACTAAAGACACATTGTTATTTTGTAAAATTTGTTACGTAGGCATAACTAATTTAAAATTTTTCTTTTGAATATGCTGATTAGGGGCCATTGGTTGTTGCTCGTGATTGATCCAATTAAAGAGATCGTTTATTATTTGGATTCTTTGCACGGTAATCCAAATAACCGACATGATATGAAAGATATGATCAATCAGTAAGTTTTATCATTCAATTAAATGTATCCATTATATTATATTTAATATTAAGTTTAAAGTATATATATTATAACTAGACTTCATATATATATATTTGCTTGATATTGACATATTTCCTTGATTTTTGATGTTTTTAACAGCGCTGTCTTGATGTTTCGAGCAAATAAAAACAACCAAAAGATCAAAGCAAAAAACAAGGCCTGTACATGGAGTTGTATACAGGTTAGTTTAATTATATTATTTTAATTATAGTTTCAAGAAATTATTCGTATAAAAGTTATTTGTTCTAATACAATTTTGATTTGAATTTAATTTGTAGTGCCCCATTCAAATAAATGCCATAGATTGTGGGTTCTTCGTCATGAAATTCATGAAAGATATTATTAGACACGGAGAATCTATAATCCCACCGACGGTATGCATAATCCTAATTAATATTAATCAAATTCTAATGTCCCTTTTAAGTTATTAAACATTTTTGTTGGATTTTAATATTTGTCTTGCAGTACTTTGCTGATTGTCAGTACGCCACTTACACTATAGAGCAACTTGATGAAGCACGTTCTGAATTGGCACAATACATTTTTAAATGCGCTTTTGATATGCCGGCGGTGTAAGTTGAAAATTATTGTAAATTTTTATTTGATTTAAAAGCAGTGATTAGTTTATATTGGTTTATTGTAAACTCGTTATTATTTGTAATTATTAGAGATTATTATTTGGTGAATGAAATTAATTTTGGATTTGAATTTGTTGTTTCTGTTGAGCAATTGGTTTGTTTTATGTGTTATTGATGAGTTGAATTTTGAGCTTGTGGGAAGGATATAGCTCTAGCTGAAATTATAACAGAAAAAAATAAAAAAATAAAAAATCACGTTACAGCGGTTCCGAAACGAACCGCTGTAACAGTGTTCACTGTTACAGCGGTTCGTTGATGAACCGCTGTAACAGTGAACCCTGTAACAGCGGTTCAGAAACGAACCGCTGTAACAGGGTTCACTGTTACAGCGGTTCATCAACGAACCGCTGTAACAGTGAACACTGTTACAGCGGTTCGTTTCGGAACCGCTGTAACAGGCTACGGTTTTTACAGTTAATTTTTATTTTTATTTACCTATTACAGCGGTTCGTTATTGAACCGCTGTAATAGGGCTCATTTTACAGCGGTTTTTAACCGCTGTAATAGTAAACATACCAATTACAGCGATACGTATTACAGCGGTTAAAACCGCTGTAATAGTGGAAAAAAAACCGCTGTAACAGACCTCTTCTGTACTAGTGCCTCAACATAGGAGTAATATTTCTAATATCAAGCAAACAATTTAAACTATGTAATATTAATCTTTTTGAAGAAGTGGAAATGTAAAATGCAACATTGTTACAAACATTTAATTGAAAATAAAGGTCAGTTCAAAAAACTACTCTAATCACTAACTATGTTTTTCTATAATTTATCTTTAATTTGGAGCTCAACTCCTATTTTATTTTTGTGGTTAAATTTAAGTGCTTTAGCAATAATACTTTTTTATGTTACTTTTGTGAGGCCATTTAAGTAATTTAAATGTGTTTAATTTGAATTGTTGAACTTGGTTAGTTGTCTCAACAATTCATTTCGCAACTATTCTTACGTTTGTTGGTTAAGTATATCTATGTATATATAGAAGAATATGTTTTTTCGTACATGATATTATATTTGTAAATAAAATTAAATTTGAAGCAAATAAAAAAATGATAACTGTAATATGACTTGGTCTAGCATAGAATTTATGCCTCGTCTGTATGTTCTGCAACATAAGCTTTGCATGCCCATGTCATAACAAGTCCATCATCTCGTCGTACCTATAAGCAAGTAAATTTCCTTCCAAATTATCTCCACCTAACCCCATAAATAGTACTCAAATAGAGATTATTGACGTATTCAAAATTGATGTTAAATCAAGCTTGCGTACAACCACTATTTCCATGAAAAGGAGAATATGATGTTAACCATGACTAGTATCTGATTAAAATTTCTATCAGGAATACATTCATCTCATTGTACTTATAAGTAAGTTCTGGTTGATTTGGCCTCATAACACAAATTTACAGTAAGAAGGGTTTAGTAAAAGAAAAATCAAGTAGTTAATGTATTATCGCAATTAATTTTTATGGTATGTTAAGAGCCCTGCTGTTTAAAAACTTATGAAAAAAATAACCCCTTTTCAGAGAGTTCAATAAAAATAAAGTAATTCTAGTTAGAGAGTTTAGTGAAAATGGAGAGCCACATCTATCTTTCACGGTTACTGTGGGGGTACATTTAAGGGTCAGCCCCATCAATTATTAGTTGAATTAGCGTAGGGAGTTTATATTGACACTCCATAATTTCATAAACGGAAAATGTCATTGATGAGAATTTCAATCGAGATACCTGTAAGGGGTTATTAGTTCGTTCTAGTGTTCATGAATCGATTGGAGTGGAATTAATGATTAATCTATTTCTTCGCCTCTTTGACAAGAAATCCGAATTCTCCACATCCTCTTTGTAATTACGAAATAAGTTGTAATGCTCTCAACATAGTAGAATTCTTATCAATTTGAAATTTGCATAATTTTTTAGTTTAACTTTGCATAATAAGCCATCTAAATAATTTTTAATTTAATTTTGCATAATTTTTTCTTTGGCACAAAGTTTTTGCACAGTAATACTAAACAAAATTGCTCTTCTTTTCAAGCATACTCTCTCTCTCTCTCTCTAAATAATATATTTTGAACACAAAATAGGTTACGAATACCTGCCTTTTGTATCTGCTCAATATGACTAATCATCTTATCATGGGTATTCAAACTGTAAAATAAATTTACCTAACGTGCTAAAATAATATGTTGCTCATTTGATCTATAATCAATACTGGTAATTAATATAACATAAAATGTTCAAAAACTAGCAAAAAAGTAAAAAATAACTGTCTAGTGATTATACACTTATAAAGAATTAACGAACTCAAGTTTACCACCAAGAACAATAGTATTTTGATTTTTGTTAAACTTAATTGAATACAATTGTCAATCTTTACTCGATATGAATAACACTTATTCTAATTTTGAATTCAAACAAGTTAATAAATTTTGGTCATATCTAACTTTTTATCCTTTTCTTATCTATGGTAATTATCTATTACTTTAAATTTGAAAATTATGAACGATCGAATTAAGGAATACTTATTTTTATTTTTTAATTAGAAAACTATTGTCCTGCTATAAAACTAATTTGTCAAATAAAATGATAAGGATTACATGCAATAGGCTAAAGGCTATTTTCGTGTATATAAATAATTTAAAATAGAAGTGGAGTGTTGTATCAACTCCTTTAGCTTATAAAGAACAACGATAAAGTAAAAGAAGGATAATTGTGTCTTTTCGCACTTGAAAGAAAAATACCTCAAGATCCATACTATTAATATAATAATAATAATAATATAATAATAAATATGTAGATTGTGTACTACAATGGCTGTTGATATATCCAGAGCAAATCTGATAATGCGAGAGCAACTTTATTTTATTGACAATTTTACCCTTTTGAATACTTTATGTTTCATAGGCCTTGAATTGCAGTAAGGGTAACGGGTGTTTCGGAACACAAATGGCCCCCGACATTCCAAAGTTCCATGCCATCTCGTTATTGTACTTGGAACGCGGTGGAACGACCGACAAATGGCGAGACGGGCGGGATAAGGTTGGGACGCGGTCGTTCCGTCCGGCAATTTTCTGGCGACGAAACGGCTGGAACGGGATGAGTAATTTTGCTTGCGCTCATGCTGTTGCTCAACACTCTCATCATTACTGGTGTTGTTTGAGCTTATCTATCACTAAATGTGTAAAATTATTTCAGCACAAATCATGACAAGAGGAAAGAAAGAAAAGAAAAGAGATTATTACAAGGAAAAAGACAAGGAAATAAAGGAAAGAAAAGAAATTATTGCAAGGAGGAAAAGAAAGGAAAGAGAGAAGAAAGACATACGAATTATCACTAGTACAGAAGAGGTCTGTTACAGCGGTTTTTTTTCCACTATTACAGCGGTTTTAACCGCTGTAATACGTATCGCTGTAATTGGTATGTTTACTATTACAGCGGTTAAAAACCGCTGTAAAATGAGCCCTATTACAGCGGTTCAATAACGAACCGCTGTAATAGGTAAATAAAAATAAAAATTAACTGTAAAAACCGTAGCCTGTTACAGCGGTTCCGAAACGAACCGCTGTAACAGTGAACACTGTTACAGCGGTTCGTTTCGGAACCGCTGTAACGTGATTTTTTATTTTTTTATTTTTTTCTGTTATAATTTCAGCTAGAGCTATATCCTTCCCACAAGCTCAAAATTCAACTCATCAATAACACATAAAACAAACCAATTGCTCAACAGAAACAACAAATTCAAATCCAAAATTAATTTCATTCACCAAATAATAATCTCTAATAATTACAAATAATAACGAGTTTACAATAAACCAATATAAACTAATCACTGCTTTTAAATCAAATAAAAATTTACAATAATTTTCAACTTACACCGCCGGCATATCAAAAGCGCATTTAAAAATGTATTGTGCCAATTCAGAACGTGCTTCATCAAGTTGCTCTATAGTGTAAGTGGCGTACTGACAATCAGCAAAGTACTGCAAGACAAATATTAAAATCCAACAAAAATGTTTAATAACTTAAAAGGGACATTAGAATTTGATTAATATTAATTAGGATTATGCATACCGTCGGTGGGATTATAGATTCTCCGTGTCTAATAATATCTTTCATGAATTTCATGACGAAGAACCCACAATCTATGGCATTTATTTGAATGGGGCACTACAAATTAAATTCAAATCAAAATTGTATTAGAACAAATAACTTTTATACGAATAATTTCTTGAAACTATAATTAAAATAATATAATTAAACTAACCTGTATACAACTCCATGTACAGGCCTTGTTTTTTGCTTTGATCTTTTGGTTGTTTTTATTTGCTCGAAACATCAAGACAGCGCTGTTAAAAACATCAAAAATCAAGGAAATATGTCAATATCAAGCAAATATATATATATGAAGTCTAGTTATAATATATATACTTTAAACTTAATATTAAATATAATATAATGGATACATTTAATTGAATGATAAAACTTACTGATTGATCATATCTTTCATATCATGTCGGTTATTTGGATTACCGTGCAAAGAATCCAAATAATAAACGATCTCTTTAATTGGATCAATCACGAGCAACAACCAATGGCCCCTAATCAGCATATTCAAAAGAAAAATTTTAAATTAGTTATGCCTACGTAACAAATTTTACAAAATAACAATGTGTCTTTAGTAGCTCACCCGGAGTTGTAAGGTGCAAGAAACAACTTCCCCTCCAGTGCACTACCTATCATAGTATTTGCTATATATTGCGATTTGTCAACAAGCTGCGTGGGAGTAATTCCTGCTGCCGCAGATATAGAATGTGGGCTAAGGAACCCGAATTTATTTTGTTTTTGTTCGGGGACCACGTGATTAACCCACAAACACCTACAATTGAGCATAAAATAAATTTGAGTAACAAAAATAAACATAGTTCAAATTAATGCAGTAAAATAATTTAATTAAAAGCTTACTTTTTCTTAATTAATATTTAAAAACTTACTTGATGTAAGCAGTAATGATAGAGGCTCCTATCTGTTCTTTATGCACAAAGTCACCGATCTCCTCCCGCCCAATATATTCTGGAAAGGGGATATTGAAGATTTCCTCGGGTATGTCTATCCGGATAGTGTTATCAGCAGCCATCATCCCAAAGAACCTTTCAAGAATTGCAAGTGAATTAGGGGGTGGAGCAGGAGGGTTGGCCACTAGAGAAGGAGGGTTGGCCACTAGAGGTGTATTTTTGACATGTGAGTGCTTCGTCATCTCTGATTTGCTTTTTCCGAGTGATGCTTTGGATTTTCCGAGAGACTATAAGCAAAAGAAAACAAAACGTGGGCGTTATCAATGAAAGTATATTTATTAACATTAAACAATTGTTATAATTTAATAATGACTAGCTATTAATAATAATTACGTACCGATGCATCACCGACAATCACAAGACTCTTAGGCCAAGCAACCATGTATCCCACAGCCTCAGATACTGTGAACACTCCTTCATCATCGAGAGGGACTGGTAAGGGTGCAATATCTTCAATTGCAATGTCAATCGACACTTTCACGAGGTGGGAGGCTAATGGACATGTATGCAATGTTCTATCCTTTGGTTGATTGTACATTGTTCCTCTTGCCACCAAACGATAACACGGTGTAGAAAGTGCTAATTGACACTGCACCACATCCTACATATATATATATATATACCATTATATTAGAAAATGTTGTATATCATACAGAAATATAGGATTGTAAGTTACATTATCACTAAACAATATGCTTTTCATTAATTACCTGAGGAAGGTCTTTCACTTCTGGGCAGCTATCTTTCAAAGAAACCGCCTCTTCTGTATGTGGCTGCTGCGACGACCCAGACGCCCTATGCTGCTCAAACTCGCGTCGCAATTCAAATAGTGATTGAGTGAGCATTTGAACCGTGTCTTGCAAGTTATCAATCACCGTATTTTTTGAAGGCTTTGAATCCGAAAAGTAATCTGTTTGGGATACCCCAAAGCCTACACCCCTAACTCGACCCGGATGCTCCTTCTTTTTAAGAGCTATAGCCAGTATATCATTCCGGGTCTTCTCGGGTCCACTGTGGCTACCCTCCTGTGATAAGCTTTCCTGTAATAATACATTTAAAAAATACAAAAATTTGTTATTTTAAAATTATTTTTAAAAAGCATACAACACACTATATAACTAAAATTGCAAATAACTCACCATTGATTCCACTACTCTTTTAACATTGACATTATCAATCTTGTTCTGGCTGTCAGAATGTGCAACCCTCCACACTAGTGCTCGTGTCACCTCTGTGACATCTGACCCAGCATCCTTTCTTTTATGCTTCTATATAAGAAAATTTGTAAGGAAATAAATTTGATTAGAAAATTTGTAATTAAGGAGATTTGATTAGAAAATTTGTAAGGAAATTTGATTAGAATTACAACTTGTAACGAACTACGTACCTCAATATACTCCACTTGAGCATATCCAAGACGTGATGCCCTGTAAGGATATTCAGGGTCCTTTGCTCTTTCAGAATTGTCCTTACGTAGTTGCTGTTCATTATATAATCAAGGCATTAGTCAATGTATATAGTTTCAAATAATTTAAAATGAAACCATAAATTAAAATAATTACCTGAAAAGCTTCACTTTGGCGTAATTCTACAAATTTTGTCCAATCTTCTTGAGATATACGATATTTTTCGGGTGGGCTTGAATTAATGTTCCCATCATCATCCTCTACCCAGATTCTGGTCAAGTAGCTCCTGTAGTTTCGAGCTAGCTTCCCAGCCTCGGCTAAGACGAACTTCTGTCTACTTTCGTCAATATCAAAGGCCAACTATAAAAAACAAAGAACAAAGTATATAAAAAATGTTAATTTAGAGAAAAAAAAAACTACATTTACCAATTAAAAACATAATATATAATAACTAACTTACAGCTATTTCATTCCAAATGGCATATTTTATTGCTGCAGGGACGCTGCGCCAATCACTGATAGTAATAGGGACCCTGTCACGAGCTATCACGCCAATGTAACCAACAAAAGTTGATTTATTTGGGTCAACTGGTTGACCATAATCGTTCCAACCAACTTGTAGCTTTATGCCTTTACTTTTGGCCTTTATTACTTTCTTCATTGCTGTAATACCTCTCCGTATCTCACTTTCAACACTTGGGTTTGCAGCACCTCCAGAATCCATCTACAAGATTTCATAAGTGAAATTCAAATATTTCAACAACAAACGAAAATAAATATATATGCATTAATCACATCATTAATCAGTTGGATCATATAAATCACATCAAAAAGTACAAAACCAAATATTGATAAGCTTACATTGGTAGTGGTCGTCGTGGTAGTGGCGGAGGAGAGGGTGACTGTGGTGGTATACGGTATCGACCTACAAAAGCAAAAAAATACAGAAGTTAGTGTAACTCATTCACTAATATAATATTACAAGCTGGTTCAATATAATTTACACTTTAACTGCATACTTAACAAAAGAGTTCAAATAAGTTACTCATATAATTATCAAATAAGTTCAAATACCTTTCATCGTTTTCTTTTTGTCGCTGGTTTACTAATATTTTGTGATCCCTCAGTACGACCATTTTGTTTAGTACGCCGACGAACAGAAGGATTAATCCATATCCCTTCTTGGTGATCTTCTCGCATATACAATTCATCATCACTGATATCCAAGTCACCGTCACTATTTGTGGATTGTGAACCACCTAAGATAGGATTTCCTCCATCATCTTCATTATATAGGCCATCATCCTCAATACAAGTATTTTTGTTTGCCGATAAAACAATGGACCACCTCTTATCGACAGGATCGGTGACAAAAAACACTTGTTTAGCTTGAGATGCCAAAATGAAAGGTTCATCTTTGTATCCCACCTTTTCAAGGTCTACTCGAGTAAAACCTATTTCACTATCATCGACACCATTTTTATGGTCAACCCACCTACACCCAAATACAGGCACCCGAAACCAACTGTAATCCAACTCCCATATACGTTCAATCACCCCATAATATGGTAAAGTGGCATAGATAGGGCTATTATCTTTCGCACTTGAGATATGCATTGCTTCAGCTACAAGACTCACCCCACTATTCTGCATTGTACTCCGTTCATCTTGGTCTTTTGTATAAAATGTGACACCATTTATACGATAACCCGAATGACAAAATACGAATCTGCCCGGGCCCACCGACAACCGTGCCAATTTATCTGTAACTGAAAGTGAATTCTCATTTTGTTTCTCTTGAATACACTTTCGGAACCAATCGATAAAACTCTTGTTATGTTCTCTTGAAATCCAACTTTCATTTTTACTTGAATTTATTCTCCTAAGTTGGTCCTTGTGCTCTTCGACATATGGCTCAACCTCATCGGTGTTGTGGAGCACATATAGGTGTGCCTGATCCTTTTGTGTGCTAGGAACACTCACTAATTGCTTTCCAATTACGCTTTCTCCTTCTGTTCCCCCTCCCCCCACAACAGGAGACTTTTGAAGCTCTGCAACATTAGAATCATTCAGATATTCTGTGCAAAATGTAATAGCTTCATCAACTATGTACCGCTCAACAATGCAACCTTCCGGCCGGCTACGATTTTTCACATAGCCTTTCAATACCTTCATATAACGCTCAGCCGGATACATAGATCTCATAAAAGCTGGTCCACAAAGTTGTGTCTCTCTAACCAAGTGAATAGGTAGGTGAGTCATTATATCAAAAAACGCGGGTGGGAAATACATCTCAAGCTCACACAAAGTGAGGACAAGTTGTTTCTGAAGTGCAGGCAATTGTTCAGGATCAAACACCTTGCTCCACATTGCTTTGAAGAAGAAACACAATCTAGTTATCGTTTCTCTCACTTTTTTTGGCAGAATGGCCCGTAAAGCAATTGGCAGCAAATGATCCATGATTACATGACAATCATGAGTCTTCATATGCTTTAGCTTCAAGTCCTTCATTGATACAAGACTGCTAATGTTCGAAGAATACCCTTCGGGAACTTTCACTCCACAAAGAAACTCACATAATGCAATTTTTTCTTTTCTAGATAGCGTGTGAGCTGCTGGAGGTAAATAAGTACGTTTTCCCTTCATTGTTGGTGCCAATTTACCTCTTATCTTCATTTCAACTAAGTCCAACCTTGCCTTTACTCCATCTTTTGTCTTGCCGGGCACATTTAGAAGAGTACCAATGACACTATCAAATACATTTTTCTCAATATGCATTATATCAAGAAAATGTCTAACATGTAAAGATTTCCAATACGGCAAATCAAAAAAATTGACCTTTTTTTCCACCCAGTTTTTGCAAGGCCGCCTGCAAAAGTCTTTCCGAACTTGATATCCAAGTCTTTTACATTCTCAAACACCTCTTCACCGGTCAAACACTTAGGAGCTCGACATTCTTCTATGCTCCCATTGAAAGCTTTCTTCCACCGACGATATCGATGTTCTCGATTCAACCATCTTCGATGCCCTTGGAATGCATATTTCTGAGAGTGTGGGAGTCTATATTGATCTGTACTCTTGACACATATGGGGCATGCACATTGCCCATGTACACCATATCCCTCGAGATTAGCTCTTGCTGGAAAATCATTGATTGTACCAAACAACATAACTCTAAGATTGAAGCTCTCTTTTCTAAACCCATCATACACTTTAATACCGGTCTCCCACAACTCTTTCAAATCCTCAATTAAAGGGGCCAAGTAGACATCTATATCATTTCCAGGTTGTTTCGGCCCGGAAATTAGTATAGGCATCATAATATGCTCTCGCTTCATGCATCGCGAAGGGGGTAGGTTGTAGATCATCAAAATCACCGGCCATGTACTATGTGAGCTACTTTGCAAGCCATGTGGGTTCATTCCATCTGTAGCCAATACAAGGCGTAAATTTCTTGGTTCTTCCCTAAATTCAGGGAAATCATTATCGATCTTTTTCCATTGAGGAGAATCTGAAGGATGTCTAATCTTGTTATCTTCAATCCCTTGTTCAAGCCTTCTATCAGCATACCATGTCAAGTCCTTGGCAAACGCTTCACTACTGTACATGCGTCTAAATCTAGGTATTATGGGCAAATACCATGCTGTTTTGACAGGAGCAGATCCATTCTTCTTGTACCGTGAGGTGCCACATTTGGGACACACCGTCAATGATGCATAGTCCTTTCTAAACAAGATGCAATCATTGAAACAAGCATGTATCCTCTCATATCCCATGCCAATTGCAGTTAACATCTTCTTAGCCTCATAAGTACGATTAGGTAACACATTATCATCGGGTAACATACTTTTTAATAGACCAAGTAAGTCTGTGAAACTCTTATCACTCCACCCATTGTTAGCTTTTAACTTGTAGAGGTTTAGGACTGCTTTCAATCTTGTGAAATTACTACCACTATACAGGGGTTTCTTTGAATCACTTGTCAAATTATCGAACATCTTAGGACAATTTCGCAAATCCTCCTCGATCACATTGGTCATCTCCTCCAAACGATCAGGCTCATAATCATCCATGTCAAAATCTACTGATCGATATGATGTATCACCCAAATCAGCTGAGGTGGCACTGCTTTCACCGTGTCTTGTCCATCGTGTGTAGCTTTTATCAATTCCATTACACACCAAATGATCTTCCAAGTCAGGTGGACTAATTCTCTTTCCAAAACAACAACGTAAACATGGACAACTAATCCTAGTCGGATCCGATGCATGCTCAACCGCAAAGTCGATGAATTCTTTCACCCCTTTCCCATATTGCTCCGACATACGATCCGCTACAATCCAACTTCGATCCATCTAAATTCTCAATTAATTAAATTAAATAATTTTAACATCAGTTGATAGTTAAATTAATTAAATAAATTTATTTTTAATTTATTTCGCATTATTCTATAAAAAATTCGGCAGAGTAACGACGCAAATATTTCTACCAAGTTCTCGACTTAATCTTCTCAGTGGGTTGTAACCAACAGAAGTCGAATCTTACGATCCGCTAAAATCTCAACAGGGAAACGACGCAAAAAATACTACCAATTTCAACCACAACAAACCCAACACTCTAATCTTTCACCCACAACGAACACAAAACGATACAAAAATATTGATCACCAGTTGGATCACATAAAACATCATATTTCCAGGGGAACAACTACAAATATTGATCACCAGTTGGATCACATAGATCACAAAAAACTACAAATAAAGCATCATATTATAAATATTGATCACCAATTGGATCCAAAAGCACATAAAACTACAAATAAATTAAAGCATCACGATATAAAGTTTTTGGAGCTTCTCGGTTGTGCAGAAAGCTGTGCGCGTCTTCACGAGAAAATTCATAAATAATTGTAGAAAGCTCGGATTCATGAACCGTTTTCTTCCTATGAAACTAGACACATAGGGCTATCCACACATATATCTCACATACTCAGTAGATGTCTAGAAAAAAGCAGATTTGTATTCAAAGTTAGAGAAAAATCTGTCAATTTTCAAAACAGCTGTGCGCGTCTTCACGAGAAAATTCATAACTCATTGTGGAAAGCTCCGATTCATGAACCGTTTTCTTCATATGAAACTAGACACATAGGGCTATCCACACATATATCTTACATACTCAGTAGATGTCTAGAGAAAAGCAGATTTGTATTCAAAGTTAGAGAAAAATCTGTCAATTACAGCTGTGCGCGTCTTCACGAGAAAATTCATAACTCATTGTGGAAAGCTCCGATTCATGAACCGTTTTATTCATATGAAACTAGACACATAGGGCTATCCACACATATATCTCACATACTCAGTAAATGTCTAGAAAAAAGCAGATTTGTATTCAAAGTTAGAGAAAAATCTGTCAATTTTCAAAACAGCTGTGCGCGTCTTCACGAGAAAATTCATAACTCATTGTGGAAAGCTCCGATTCATGAACCGTTTTATTCATATGAAACTAGACACATAGGGCTATCCACACATATATCTCACATACTCAGTAAATGTCTAGAAAAAAGCAGATTTGTATTCAAAGTTAGAGAAAAATCTGTCAATTTTCAAAACAGCTGTGCGCGTCTTCACGAGAAAATTCATAACTCATTGTGGAAAGCTCCGATTCATGAACCGTTTTATTCATATGAAACTAGACACATAGGGATATACATACATATATCGAACATACTCATGAAATGCCTAGAACAAATCAGATTTGCATTCAAAGTTAGTAAAAAATCAACTACAACATAATAACAAAAATCCACTATATAATTTATAAAACCCCAATTAACATAACATGATATATATAACAATAATTAACAAATTAACATATAACCTACATTATATACATCACAAAATCAGAATTAACATAACATTAATATATAACAAACAAGAAATTAACACATAACCTAAATTTAATATATACATAATATATATATATATAACATAACATATATAAACATATATATATATATACCTATAAAGAGAGAGGAGGAGAGTGGTGGGTCACGGCGCGGCGGCGGCGCGGCGGCGGCGGCGGCTGCTCGGGCGGCGGCGGTTTCGGGTGGTGGTGGCGACGGGACGGGGGCGGTTTAGGTAGCTTGAGAGTGAGAGAGAGAGTATAGAGAGAGAGAGTAGAGTATAGGGAGAGAGATCGAGTAGAGAGATAGAGAAAAATCAAATGGGGCGGCGGCGGCGGCGGTGGTGGAGACGATGGCGGGGGCGGTGGTGGAGAGTGAGAGAGATAGTAGAGTAGAGAGAGAGAGTAGAGTAGAGAGTGAGGGAGATAGTAGAGTAGAGAGAGAGAGTAGAGTAGAGAGTGAGAGATAGTAGAGAGAAATGAGGGGGAGAGCTCGGTTTTTGGGGGGAAAAAAGGGAGGGAAATTTTTTTTTTTTTTAATTACGTGTTATAGCGGTTCGGGAACGAACCGCTATAACCGGTTTACCAATTATAGCGGTTCATTCCCGAACCGCTATAACTGGTATAAACCGGTCTACCAGTTATAGCGGTTCGGAAATGAACCGCTATAATTGGTTAAACCGATTATAGCGGTTCATTCCCGAACCGCTTTAAAAAAAATTTTTTTTTTTTTTTTTTTCTGTTCGCGCTATAATAGCGGTTTTTTATCGAACCGCTATAATAGGTTCGAACTATTACAGCGGTTTTTTATCGAACCGCTGTAATAGGTTCCCGGTTAATATCCATTATAACGGTTCACTTATAAACCGCTGTAATAAGTCTCTCCGTTCAGCGGTTTTCCAAAAACCGCTGTAAAATGTGCGCTGTAACAGGTCTTTTCTGTACTAGTGAGGTAATGAATTATCAATATCTATACATATCTGACCGTCTATAAAATTTATTTTCATTTACATTGTTAAAGGGTAAATAGTTGATTTTAAAAAACTCAATACATAAAAATTGTATGTAGACCCCTTAATTTACACTCTTATATATTGATTAACTATAAATATGGCATTAAGCTAGAAATTTGTATACAATTTTAAACAACTTACAAAAGATTATTCGCGGATGTTTAACATGTAAAGTTACTGATCAATAATGTCTTTATAATACCACGTCAAACTCCCTATTTTAGAACTGTATTTCATCTTCTATTTGATAATACCACAACGGAACTCCTATTCTGAAATGTTAATCCATCTCCTATTATATGTACTTATATGTATGTCAAGTGTATAAAATCCAATTTACTTATATGATACACTGCAAGAATTTTTAATTGGTAATACATATTGTTAGCAAGTATTGAATTTATAGTAATTTTTCATAATTGTTGCTATATATTTTCTAATTTCTAATAACATGACTTTTTCAAAAATTAACTAGCTAATGCGCATATCTTTGTTACAAGTATGGGAAAATCTCATTTTTGGTACCAAACTTTGTTCATTTGTCATATTTTTGGTACCACCATTATCTCAATTTTAAACGACACATGCGAAGTTAACGCCATGTGCATCTCACGTGGCATTATCCGTCAACTAATTAACATTGGTACCAAAAGTGGTACAAATGGGCAGAGTTTGTGCCAAAATTGAGATTTCAAAAATATTTGGTACCAAAAGTGTACAGACAGTCAATTATGGTACCAAAAAAAGAGATTTTCCCTATTTTTAATTATACATGTACATACAAGTATTTATATTGTATTACAGAGATTTTTCTAATTAATGTTTTAACATAAAAAGGTTTATGTTTGATTAATTAGTGATACTGTATATTTTCATTATGAACTACTAAATTTTAAATATATTATAGTAATTTAGTCACTTATTCTATGCAACAATTATTTCTTTATGTTGAGTAGAATTACTAAGAGAACTTTTAAACTTGAATATTGCTTCTAAATTTTCTTATTTTTTTTTTCCGCTTGTAACTTGTAAGCCATTTACATAGAAAGCAAGTTTCCAAATTGATAATTCAATATTATCACCAATATTAATCTCCTTTATGGTTTATTTTTGAGTTAAAATATATCCTTTATCAAGTGTATAGATAAAGTCAAAAATCATTATTTCTTTAGGTAGAAGTGTGTATTATGCAATCATGAGTTCATCCAAAAATGATGTAGAACAAGAAGTCGATGCATTTTTGAAAAAACTTGAAGGAAGAAAAGTGAAAAATAAGCGAAAAGTTGACGGTGAGACTTCAAACGGCCGTAACTTTTGATCTGGTTGGAGTTTCGGGGCCCACAATATATCAAATCGAAGCTCTTTTCGAAAGGAATCCAATCCACATGATGTTATGATGTTATATGGAACATAATCACAAAAATAATTGTCAAAATAAAGAGTCCATATATAGACATAAATTTAAAACTTTCAAAATATACATTACTACTTCTTGGATTAAGTTCGCATTAAACTGCCCAAAACCATTCAAAACCACACCACTGGTTTTATTTTTCAAAGTCATGTTGATATTTCTCTTCAGAAAAATCGCATTTGATAATTCGGTTTTAAATTAGCCAAAACAATTGAAGACACACCATGAATAACCCCACTTGTCCTTATATATAGAGAGAAATCAATAATGGAAAAATTATAACCATCTCCTCCTCCCTTTCAAATCCGCATATAGCTATAGCACTATAGAAAAATGAGTTCTTCTGAGATTTCCCTCACATTGTTCATCACTTTCATAACACTTCTCTTCATATTAATGAGGAAGAAAACTAGAGATAGGGATACAAGAAAGCTTCCTCCTACCCCTAAAAAGCTCCCCATCATAGGCAACCTCCATCAGCTCGGAAAATTGCCTCATCGATCGCTTAAAACCTTATCCAAAATATACGGCGATCTCATGTTCTTGCAACTAGGATCAATACCTACATTAGTCGTCTCCTCGCCCTACATGGCCCGAGAAATCTTTAAGGCCCACGACCTCGTTTTCTCGAGCCGACCGCCTCTTTATGCTGTAAAGAAGTTTAGTTATAATTTTTCTAGCCTCTCTGTTGCACCCTTTGGAGAGTATTGGAGAGAAGTAAAAAAAATCGTGGTTTTGGAGCTAATGACGACAAAAAGAGTACAAATTTTTGGGGTTCAGGAGGTGGCTCTCATGATTGATCGTATCATGACTGATCATACCACAAAACCTATCAATCTAAGTTTACTGACTTTTGCAGGGAAAATTACACTTTTCGTTCCTGAAATTGAAGCCAAAAACACATTTGGTCCCTCATGTTTCAGCCTCAACACATTTGGTCCCTCAACTTACAAATTTTGAACAAATGTGGTCCCTGCCGTCAATTTACCGTTAGAACTAACGGATCCGCACTGTTCATCATCTTCCCCAACTCTAAAATCCGATTTCAAACTTTAAATTATGATATCTCACTCATTTCAAGTCCATTTTTAACGAATCTTATACGGTTAGAATCGTCTCAACGAGTAGAATCCATCCATGTAAGTTTTGTCCCAAAATATGCTGATTCTATTGACCCGAACCGCACAAATCCGAAAAAATCCATTTTTTGAATCAGCCTATTTTGGGACAAAACTTACATGGATGGGTTCTACTCGTTGAGACGATTCTAACCATATAAGATTCGTTAAAAATGGACTTGAAATGAGTGAGATATCATAATTTAAAGTTTGAAATCGAATTTTAGGGTTGGGTTAGTTGGAGAAGATGATGAACAGTGCAAATTTCGTTAGTTCTAACGGTAAATTGACGGCAGGGACCACATTTGTTCAAAATTTGTAAGTTGAGGGACCAAATGTGTTGAGGCTGAAACATGAGGGACCAAATGTGTTTTTGGCTTCAACTTCAGGGACGAAAACTGTAATTTTCCCGACTTTTGCACTATCTAATAATGTTATTAGTCGTGGGGCCTTAGGCTTTAAAAGTGCTGTCCATCATGGTAAAAGTGATGGTGAATTTCAGGAAATACTTAACGAGATACAGCATTTAGTGGGTGAGTTTAATATCGCAGATTGTTTTCCACGGATGGCTTGGCTTAACAAGTTTAATGGTGTCGAGCGGAAACTGGACAAGAATTTTCGGGATCTGGATGAGTTCTTGGACAAAGTAATAAACGAACATGTTGATGCCAAGAGGACTGAACGAGATCATGAAGATCTTATTGATGTATTGCTTCGAATTCAGAAGGATCCGGATCAAACGTTCACTCTAAATAATGAACAACTCAAGGGTGTTATCATAGTAAGCTCCGTTTACATTTCGAGTTGGCTTTGCTTCTACAATTTTTATATATACATGTCAAAGTATAAAATATTTTCTTAAATATACATTTGAGAAGCCTAACGTGTATATATCAAATAGAACATAATATAAAGGGCAAAATACACTTTATCTCCTTAACTATAGGCCTTATAACGATCACCCCCGAACTATTAAAAAATACACTTGTCCCCTGAAATAGACGGTCAATCAGTCTAGGAACTAACATTGTTATTTGCACACAAGATCTTTTATTGCAAAATAATAGTGCATCTCCTATTGCATTTATTCTATACATGATAAGTGTATAAATCTTTTCTTTAAATATATAAGTGATTTGAATTTTGTACACATGTCACATGTAAAGGTGAATGCAATAGGAAATATAACGACATTTACAATAGAGGATCGGATTGATTTTATTTGACCCCAGGAAGTTACAGAAATGGCCTTGAGTAAATGCTGGAGGTTAAGCCATTATCCTGATGATGTGGCAAATTTTTCATAAACCCCAAAATAACGTCCCAGCCACCTATTTTGACCAAAAAATGTTGACTTTTCAACTAAAATTCTGAACCAAATTTCTTTAACTTTTTTTTTAAAACTTAGGATTAGTTTTAGAGATTTTGGTTGGTAAGTACGAATAGGAGCGGGGTTTTGTCACCAACACTTTTCCCCCAAAAAACATTACCGAATACGACTGACAATGAGCTGAAATTACCTCGAAACTCGTAACTCAACTTAATAATATTCAAGTTGAGTTTTATATGAACCCAATCCAAGCCCACTGTTAAGGCTTGAATTTGAATTCAAATAGAACGTGAGTGAAAGTAAGTTCAGGTTGAATCTAGCTCAGACTCATAAATATATATATATATATATTATATCATATCATATCATATTCAAAGTTAAAATATAATATTGTTATATATGTAAATATTTCTAAATTGCATCGAAGATAGCAACATTTTATATTAGGGAACCGATTTCTTAAAATTATCATTTAACTCTAAATTTGCCTAATATAAAACATTATATTCAACAAATTAAACATATTACTTTACTTGTAACAGACCTCATCTAATACAAAAGTATGACATTAGAGGACTAGTAACTCTTGTTTTCAAGAATTTGCGTTTCATTTATTTCTTCTTTAAAACACAAGCAATTTCTTTAAGTATGTCATATATTTAGTTATACTGTTTTTAAATCTTAAATAATATGTGCAACATATATTTCAATTTATTTTGTGTCAAGATTGGTAAGTTAAATGAGAATTTTTAAAATATATGTTAGTTATGATTTTTTTTTTTTTTTAGGTAATGGTAAGCATGTAAATTATCAAGAAATCATCTTTTACATCACAAAACTGGGGCTACAAATCAGCTAGCCCAAAGAACACTAACAAATCAAGATGTACACCTATCAATACTACAACTATATATCAACTTGTATCAATGTATGGCATAAAAAAATCTGCTGTCTCTTGTTGTTAGTTTTCTATCTCTGAATTGTGCAAATTTCATCAGCAGCTCCTGTTTAAGTTGGAAGAAAACAACTTCATTAGGGGTTTTTGTTTGCTTGAAGATTCTGCCATTTCTTTCCCTCCATATGCTGTATATAGCTCCTACCATTCCTGCAAATACAATCTGCTGTTTAAACTTCCATGTCTTGAAAGAGTGCGCAAGCCAATGCTTCCATCTTGTAAACTGATAAGGGCAATGTCTCAGTTTGAGCCATTGCAACAGTCTCTGAAGCAGGTCTTTTGTCCAAACACATTGAAAGTATAGGTGTTCTACTGTCTCTTCTTCTGTTTCACAAAGAACACAAGTCAGATCTGGAATTTGGATAAACTGTGAGAGTCTTTTCCTAGTTAGTAATCTTTTCTGAATTGCTAGCCAACAGTTAAAGGAGTGTTTTGGAATGTTAGCACGATTCCACACAAATCTAGCTTCCTGTAGTTGTCTTTGCTCTCCCTTCAACCATGTGTAGCAGCTTTTAATAGTATACGCTCCATTTTTTGTATGTAGCCAAAACCCATGCCTGAATCCATCTTTAATTCTTCTCTTCACCTTATCAAGTTTTCTCCAAACCCAACTGCAGTCCTGAGGGATATTGTGATCCCAAAACTCATCATTTTTTAAGTAGACTCCAGTAATCCATTTCACCCACAGAGTATCTTTCTTCTGTGAAAGAGCCCAAATTTGTTTCCCAAGAAAAGCCACATTCCATAATTTGCAACTTTTGACGTTAAGTCCACCCATTTGCCTTGTGTTACAAACTGAGTCCCAGCCTACGAGAGCAGGTTTTTGTTTATTGTCAGTACTGCCCCAAAGGGAAGTTCTGCATTTTTGTTCAATTTGTGTGACCACATATTGTGGAAGTATGAAGATAGAAGCCCAGTAGCCATGCAATGAGAGCAAGACTGAATTGATCAGCTGTGTCCTTCCTGCATAAGATAGATTTCTAGTTGCCCATGCAATGAGAGCAAGACTGAATTGATCAGCTGTTAGTTATGATTTGTCATTAAAGCACGAAGGATGTGAATTTTTTGATGTTTTTGAGATTTTTTTTTTTTTTATATATTAGAACTTTATTTTTTAATTTATATATTAGAACTTTATTACTTATAGTTTTTAAAAAGAATATAAATTCGGACCGGCTCTAAGCTCGTACTAATTTTCAAGTTGAGTCCGAGCTTTGGGAATACAAATTCTAGCCTTGGTGGTGAAAGCTCGTATTCTATCAAGCCGAGCATGAGCCGGACCAGGCTCGGCTCGCTCGGCTTGATTGACAGGCCCATTGCCAAGATAAAAGCTTGAACAACGGCATAAAAAAAGGATGAATGTGAATTAGAAGAGCTACTAGACATCTTCAATAAATTTATAATAGTAATAATATTATAATAATAATAATAATATAATAAAAATATAGTAATAATAAAAGCCAAATTAGAAGAAGAAAACAAAAATAGGCTTCTGCTTGCAAAGGAACATTAGAGACGAAGCAAAATGAAGAGGAAAAGCTTCAAAGTTCAAACTTGTTTGTTGCTTTTATAATGCCCAAAAGGGTATTTTTTGTCCGGAAATTCTCACGGATCTATCAGAATAAATTAAATAAAAGATCCACTGCCAGATCAGCTTCTTTTCGACGGGAAAATTAATGCTTTTTAACAGTAGGGGGTTAATTGTATTTTCTAACCATTCAGGGGGTGATCTTTACCGGAGCGGATGTTCTATTCCATAACGGTGTACCATAATGGTGTCACATCATTGTGGAATTGATAAGTGTCTTTTTAAAAAAAATTGTTAATAATAATTCAAATTAAAAGGACATTTGTCAATCCCACAATGATGTGACACCATTGGGGTACACCATTGTGAGATAGAAGATCCATTCCGGATCCCTACAAGGCCTATAGTCGGGGTAAAGTGTATTTTGCCCTAATATAAAACACAAATATTTCAAATAGATGATTCTAAGGCTCTGTATGGATGGATTTTTTTAAAATATTTTCATATTTTGGATCACCAGATAATGAAAATACACACTCCAAGGTAAATTTTATAGAAAATACTCAAATTTTAAATCTTACTACACATTTACCTATATAACTAGTCATCATTTCAATTACTTCATTCTCTCTCTTTATTAATTAGATAATTCAACTATTCAACACATTCTCTTTCTTACTTTATCATAATAAAATATTATTCTAATTTTTTCTCCTATCATCATTACATATATAACTAATTCAATCAACTTTATATCACATCTACACAATTTTCAAACATTTCTCAAAAGCACATTCGAACAAATAAAAAAATTAATATTTTCACACGAATTTCTATAATACACATTATCCAATAAAAACTCAAATTTTTTTCAAAAACACAACCATACAAGCCTCAAGTGTTTACCTTACTTTAGGAATAGAGGATCGCCTTTCCATGACTGTCTTCAGATCTTCCATCCATATTTGCATTTTATTTTATATGTTATCACAACTGCACAACTAGGTCCATGTAAGAACTTTCCGGGTTCCAATGTTGTACAAGTGATGTCCTTTTGATATGAAGCACACAACAATGTCATATAAAATAGACTATTCAAAGGAATTTACAAGTCCAACAATTATTTTCCAAGACAAGAATATGTAGCCCTTTGCTTTTAACTTTCTTATCCATGTATGACAAACTCAAGTGGTCACCACCGACTAAAACTTATAATTATTATAGTAGAGGTGGAAGAATACCGTTCTATACTATGATCGATGGTCATATGCTATCATATAAATAAAATACAAAACAAATCATTTAAATCAAAATAGACTATGCGAAAGAATGAACAAAGTCCAACTATTTTTTCGAGACAAGAAATATATGTCGCACTTTTCTTTTAGCGAAAGTGCAGAATAATGCAAAGCACCATTTTATACTATGATTGGTGTGAAGTGATTGCATCCTAATAAACATCGTGGATTAGATACGACTCAATCAAGACGAATAATTCTATATCAAATTAAGTTCAATGATTCTGAGTGTGTATTTTGTGTCTATCTCCTTTATATAAATACATATAGGCATCAGACATAGATTTCAAAGTTATTATACCTAGATTCCATTACACAAGCTACGACTCTATTATGCAAGCTAGTCTACACTTTTTACTTTATTTAGGTTTAGGAAAGTCAAAACAGGTTTCTTTCGGAATAATATGTAATATCTAATACTCCATATGATAAGGTTCGACTTTCTTGCATCTAAACCTAATTAGTTAAATACGTGAGTATAAATATTCGATATTTAATACATATGAATATTTTATAAATTTTTATAGAAATTTACAGTGAAAAAATTGGGAAATAATTTATTTAATACATAGAAATTTTTATAGCGGGAAATAAACGATTAATACTTATGCGGGCATAAAATATGAATAAAAATAAATTATTCGAGAGTAAAAATACAACTTATTTTCATATTATTTTGCAAGGTATATTGATTGTTCTTGCTTTTATATTATTAAAAAAAATATTTCGTATGTGTCACGACAATAATTGATATTTTAATAAATTATTAGTATTTTTGTCTTTTAATCATATAATATTCAATTAATAATTTTAATATATTTTTATTTTATAAATAAAATTAATATTTTTTGGTCGAATTTAAATATTATTCGGCAAGTATAATACGGGATACGTAAAGTACATGTACTAAACAATCCAATTCAAAAGTATGAGTATTATTCGTTATGTTGAAAAAGTGTACAGGAAACGGAAGTATTTTTTAATTATACATACGTACTTGTTGTATACGGGTATAATATGAGTTTTAACTAACAAAACATCTAAATATGTAATCCTTTGATAGAGATAATAAACGGAAATTACTGTATGGATATGGTGTTCAACACCAAATAATTCAGATGAAGTTATGTCACATTCATTATAATTATGAAATGATGTGGCTTAATCTAGACTATTTGGGCACACCAACACAGGGTCTATACAAGCATTTTTCTTGGAAACCCTTGGTTAATTACTTAGATGCCAAGAATCTTTTTCTTTTTCATTTTTTTTTAAGGCAAAACGAATAGGATATCCTAAATATCGAGCTCGACAAACTTTAATAGTCACAATCCTGAGCCATAAAGAGTCTATATAGCTCCATAAAGGAGGGGAGAGACACTACTTGTGACAACATGGATTCGAACCCAGGATCTTTCATATAAAGTGAGAGGTAAATACTACTAAACCAACATGTCTTAATTTTTTGTTTTTGTTTATTAGATGCCAAGAAACTTACTTATTATCTCTTTCCTTTGACAAACATGCATCATAAATTATAGGAATAATAGCAGACACCCCCCTCAGTTATGGAGTGATGTGCATTTTGCCCCCTAACTTATTGAAATGTGCACTTTACCCCCTCACTTATCATAAAATGTGCACTTCACCTCCTCGGGCAGTTCTGGCAGATTCGTGCACCACACTTATTATAAAAATTAAACTTTTGCCCCCTGACTTATGTGTATTTGTAGCACTTTGCCCCTTAACTTATGTGTTTTTGTAGCATTGTGCCCCCTCACTTATGTGTTTTGTAGCACTTTGCCCCTGCCCGAACTGCCCGAGGGGGTGAAGTGCACATTTTATAATAAGTGAGGGGGCAAAGTGCACATTTCAATAACTTAGGGGGCAAAGTGCACATCACCTTATAACTGAGAGGGGTGTCTGCCATTATCCCTAAATTATAATTACTATTAGTATTGTTTATAATCCCTTGCTTGAGATCATGAATTTCACATTACCAAGCTCTCTCTACTCGTTTGCGTCCAGACCCCACAAAGTCTATTAGAACTTGAATATGATCATGAACACAAAGAAATTCATTCTATTGATTTAACAAAGGATTACAGTATGAAGAGACAGAGAGAGAGAGAGAGAGATTAGTAATTGATTTCTGAAATTGTAAAACCCATCTTACAAATAATGGAAAGCCTACTCTATTTATAGAAAGAAATCCAACGGCTACTAACTATCCTTGACCAATCTTGACTTCTGATAGAGGACTTTGATTGTTGACCACTTGAAGCCTTCCTTCTTGACACTCCCCCTCAAGCTTGGCGTTGGAGAAGAGATTGAAAACACCAAGCTTGCCAACAAGATAATCAAATTGAGACTTCCACAACGGCTTGGTAAGAATATCAGCAAGTTGCTGATCAGTTTTGACATAACCAGTCTTAATGGTTCCATCTTGAATCTTTCCTCGAATGAAATGACAATCCAAATCTATGTGTTTTGTTCTTTCATGAAAAACAGGATTTGAAGAGATATATAAAGCTGCCTTGTTATCACAGCGTAGAATAGTCGGTTTAAGACAAGAAACTCCAAGATCTTCAAACAACCTTTGAATCCATACTATTTCACATGATGTTGTTGCCATAGACCTGTACTCAGCCTCAGCACTACTTCTTGAAATTGTGCTTTGTTTCTTTGTCTTCCAGGATAACAAAGAGCTTCCTAATTTGATGCAGTAACCTGTTAGAGACTTCCTACTCATAGGACAGCTGGCCCAATCAGAATCACTCCATGCTTCCAATTTTAATTCACTATTTGAGGACAGCAGAATACCATATCCAGCAGTACCTTTGATGTATTTAAGGACTCTTTTTACAGCTTCCATATGAGATACCTTAGGACAATGCATGAATTGGCTTAGACATTGAACAACATAACATATGTCAGGTCTTGTAGAACTTAAATAGATAAGCTTTCCTACAAGCCTTTGATAACTGCCTTTGTCTTCTAATATAGGATCAATAAGCTTTGAATCCTTATTACTTTCATCAAATTCAACACTAGTAAGCTTAGTATTAGGTTCAATAGGTACGCTTACAGGCTTACAACCTGTCATACCTACTTCTTTTAGTAAATCAATAGCATACTTTCTTTGATTGAGAATAATACCTTTAGATGATCTAGCTACTTCTATTCCTAAGAAGTATCTTAATCTTTCTAAGTCTTTCATATAAAACATATGACTTAGAAAAGATTTTAATTCTCTAATCATTTGTATATTGCTGCCAGTAATAAGTATGTCATCAACATACACAAGTAAAATCACAATATCACTACTGGTTTTCTTAGTAAATAAAGAGTAATCATTTAAAGATTGGGAATAGCAAGCAATTTACATAGCTTCAGTAAATTTAAAATTCCATTGTCTAGGAGCTTGTTTAAGCCCATAAAGACTCTTTTGCAATCTACATACCTTATTCTCCCCCTGATTGCTAAAGCCTGGAGGAGGATACATATAAATTTCTTCACAAAAATCACCTTGTAAAAAAGCATTAGTAACGTCCATTTGATCAATATACCAATTTTTTATTGAAGCAAGAGCAATAACAGCTCTAACTGTAACCATTTTGGCAACAGGAGAAAAAGTTTCTAAATAATCCAAACCTTCCTTTTGAGTGTAGCCTTTAGCTACTAACCTTGCTTTATATTTATTAATACTACCATCAGGGTTATATTTTATCCGATACACCCACTTACAACCAATTGGTATTTTATCTGGAGGTAAGAAAACCATAGTCCAAGTTTTGTTTAACTCAAGAGCCTTCAATTCTTGTAACATAGCTTCCTTCCATTTTTTATGTAACACAGCTTCTTGAAAGGATTGTGGTTCAATTTCACTAGATAAAGCTGACAGATAAGACTTATACTCACTAGAAACATTAGAATAGTTAACAAAATTGCTCATAGGATGAATAGTGGAATATAAAGAAGTATTAATAGTAGGACAATAATAATCCTTTGTCCATTTTGGAGCATGACCTTCTCTAGTAGACCTTCTTAAAGTAGAGAGATCAGAAGATTCAGAATCAATAGGTACAGGAGAAGGATTTGAGGTTTGAGGTTCCTCATTTTTAGTATTATGAGAAGAGTGAGCATCATCCTCATTATTGATTTGATTATCAGTTAGTAATTCTGAATTATCATACTCATAGTTATTATCAAAAACACCACTATTATCAGCGAACAAATTACAAGGTTTAGGATTTGAAACAGAAAAAGGAAAGATATTTTCATAGAAAATAACATCCCTTGAAAACAAAAATGTGTTACTATCAATATCAAGTAACTTATATGCCTTTTGGGTATTTGAATAACCCATAAACACACAACTTTTTGACCTAGGCAGAAACTTATCAGACTGAGGAATAATTTTTGCATAACATAGGCAACCAAACACTCTTAAATGTAACATATCAGGATCTTTCTTATAAAGCATAAAGAGAGGAGTTTTACCTTGTAAGAGAGGAGATGGGGTTCTATTTATCAGATATGTTGCAGTAAGAATGCACTTTCCCCAAAATTTTACAGGAACATGAGATTGGAACATTAGAGCTCTTGCAACATTGAGTAAGTGCCTGTATTTTCTTTCCACAGTGCCATTTTGCTGTGGAGAATAAGCTACAGATGTTTGATGCACAATACCTAGTCTTTGATAAAGACTTGTAGCTTTATGACTTAGGAACTCTTGTCCTCTGTCAGTTCTAAGTACTTTTACACACTTGGTAAATTGAGTATTGACATATTGTAAAAAAGTCTTTAAATGCATAAAAGCTTCAGATTTGTATTGTAATAAGAAGGTCCAAGTACACTTAGAATAATCATCTACAAGTGTAAGAAAGAATCTTTCATTTTTATAAGAAGGAACCTTATAAGGTCCCCAGATATCAGCATGAAGAAGATCAAAAACATGAGAAGTAACTGTACTTTTAGATGAAGGAAATGGAGACCTAGCATGCTTAGCCATAGGACAGATAGAACAATGAATATGCTTATTACTAAGAGTATTTCCAATATTAGGAAGTAAAGTAAGCTTGGAAAAAGATAAGTGACCCAATCTTAAATGCCATAACAAGGAGTTAGAGAGCCTTTTATTGTACTGTAAATCACTATTCATCATTACATTATTAGAAGTAATGTCTTTACAGGAATCAAAAGAACTATTCTTATCTAATTTGTTTACAGAATCAAAGTAATATAGACCATTAACTTCTTTACCAATCCCCTTTATCTTCCCAGTCTTTAGGTCCTGAAAAAGACAAAAGTTAGGATAGAAACTAACAAAACAATTGTTATCAGTGGTAAACTTGGAGATAGATAGCAAATTAAACTTAAATTCAGGGATATATAACACCTTCTTTAAAGAAAGATCTGAATTGATAATGATATTACCAACTTTAGTGACAGAAGTTATACTTCCATTAGGTAATCTAACACATGCTTCAAGATTAGATTGAGAGAAAAACAGATTAGAGTTACATGTCATATGTTCATTTGCACCACTATCTATTATCCATGTATTAGAAGTTGTGGAAGCAAGAAAACAAAAAGGATTCATAATACTACCTGTCATAGATGTAGTATGATTTGCTGATGGTACAGATTGTATTGATGAATTGCCACCAGCAATAAGTTGCATAATTTGCTGATATTGTGAAGGAGTAAACACAGGGTTTTGATTAATGCTATGATCTGGATTGGTTGGTTGAGTAGAATTAGCAGAATGATCTTCTTGTTCATTGAGCCCTTGAGACTGATTATAAGAGGCATTGTTGACATTAAAGTTGTTAAGTCCTCCTCTATTACCATTAAAAGCACCCCTGGTATTAGACCTTCTTCCTCTAGAACCATTTCTAGAGTTATAATTTGCAGGAAATCCTATCAATTTGTAGCATTGGTCTATAGTGTGGTTTTGAAGATGACAATGATCACATTTAACTTTTTTTCCTGATTGAGGAGTAAAACCACCTCTAGTGCTGGAATTTTGATACCTTATCACTTGACCTTGAGTGTAAAAAGCAGCAGAGGGTTCATTACTTGCAATAGTGGCATGAACACCTCTTTGTTTCTCTTCATTCTGGATCATTGAATAAGCCTGAGTGTGAGTTGGCAAAGGAACCATCATTAAAATCTGAGATCTTAAAGCACTGTAGGACTCATTTAATCCCATAAGGAATTGCATCATCTTGAGTTGTTGTGTATATTGCATATACTCTTTTGAGAAAACAGTGGATGTATAGGGAATGAGAGACTCATATTCATCCCATAACTTCTTTAACCTTGAGTAGTAACTTGTAACAGAATTTGATCCTTGAGATATTGTACTGATTTGCCTTAATAGACCAAACATCTCGGCTCCACTTGTTTCATCAAATCTTTCTTTCAAATCATTCCAGACTGATGAAGCTGAGTCACAATAAACCACACCACTTAACAATTCATTACTTATCACATTGTGAATCCAAGAAAGTACCAAGGCATTACACCTTTTCCACTGAGAATAAAGAGGATCATCTTGATCTGGTTTAGGATAGGAACCAGTAACAAACACTAACTTGTTTTTTTGCCTCTAATGCAATTATCATCTGTCTACTCCAAACCTTATAATTTTCTGTTCCTTTTAAGGCTTCAGAAACTAGGGTGATGTGTGGAGAGTCTGATGGATGTAAGAATAAAGGACTCTGAATACTAATAACAGCTTCTGTGGATCCAGATGTTTGAACTTGAGTTTCTGAAGATGCCATGATAAATCTTGATTAAGATTGAAACAAGAATCAGAGATTACAGCGGAAGAAGAAGAGAAGAATCACAGATTTAATCTGAATTAGTGATTCGAAATTAGGTTTCCAAATTTGAGAGAATAAGGAATTCTGAAATTAATTGTCCAGAATTCTTGAATAATTGTTCAGAATTTGAAGAATCGAAAGATTTCCAGATGAAGATTTGAAGAAATCCGAAAACAACTGATGAAGATATGAAGATGAATCTGGAAACAAGGATGAAGATATGAAGATGTGAATGTAAATCTGGTAAAATTCCAGATTTTGAAGAAGAGAGAAGAACGAAATTACCAGAATTTTTTTGAATATGGCTCTGGTACCATATTAGAACTTGAATATGATCATGAACACAGAAATTCATTCTATTGATTTAACAAAGGATTACAGTATGAAGATAGAGAGAGAGAGAGAGATTAGTAATTGATTTCTGAAATTGTAAAACCCATCTTACAAATAATGGAAAGCCTACTCTATTTATAGAAAGAAATCCAACGGCTACTAACTATCCTTGACCAATCTTGACTTCTGATAGAGGATTTTGACTGTTGACCACTTGAAGCCTTCCTTCTTGACAAAGTCTAAATGAAAATTATGATTTCATTATTATTGCAGGACATATTTATAGCCGGAAGTGAAACGTCATCAACGACAATAGTATGGACAGTGGCAGAACTCATGCGAAATCCATTAGTCAAAGGAAAAGCCCAACAAGAAGTGAGAAAAGTTGCCAAAGGAAAGGCCAAAGTAGAAGAAACTGATCTCCCAAAACTCACATACCTAAAACAAGTTATAAAAGAGACATTGAGACTCCATCCACCGGCCCCATTACCTATCCCTAGAGAAACCACACAAACCTGCACCATCGCCAAAAATTATGAAATTCCTGCGAAAACGAGAGTGTTTTTCAATTTAGCGGCAATATCAACCGATCCGAGACATTGGGAAGACCCGGAAAAATTCTTGCCTGAGAGATTTGTGAATAGCCAGATTGACTTTAGAGGACAACATTTTGAGCTATTACCATTTGGTGCTGGAAGAAGGGGTTGTCCTGGAATTAATTTTGCAATTCCACTTGTCGAGCTCGCATTGGCTAATCTTTTGTTTTACTTTGATTGGGAGCTTCCAAAGGGGATGTCTGTAGAGGATCTTGATATGGAAGAGGCATTAGGTATAACAATGCATAAGAAAACTTTTCTTTGCTTGATAGCTTCACCAATGAGTGAATAGGAGAAGTGTTCTACGTACTGCTAAACTCCTTTCCGTGCATCTTAGTTTTCTTAATTTGCTTTTCGATATATATTTGATGAATAAATGTGAGAGATACTTACATTGTTAGTCACCTACATGATCATGCTTGATCGATCTCGTACCAGCTAGTTTTGGAATATTTCAATCACCTATTTATGAGGCTCGCGTGAATTGTGAGTCTCAGATGTTATGCGGGGTTCAACTGTGACTCTATATTGGAAGTTGAAATTGTTAGGCTATGTTTGGATGTGTTTTCAAATCATTTTCAACCGTCATTTTCGAAAATGTATAGGAGAATGAGCTTTTTGATTTTCTTGTGAAAAAAGTGAGAAAAGTAAGTATGTTTGGTTGTGTTTTTAAAAATTGTTGAAATTTTTTATTGATGAGGTGTGAAATGATTGAAAAGTAATGGTTAAATGATAGATAAGGGTTAAAAAAAAGATATAAATGGAGAGAAAAGTGATAAAAAGAAGGTGAGAGAAAAGTGTTGTGAAATGTGATTTTAAAATAATGATTGAAATTTATTGGGAACGTGAATGTGAAAATGAGAATGAGAATATATTCAGTTAAAAACAGTGTAAAGTGTGTATTTTCATTTTCAAATGAAAATGAAAATAGAAAAAGGTAAATGAAAACACAGGCAAACATAGTCTTAGTGTTTGGTGTGTGACTAGCCATTTAGTGGAACTGTCAAACGTGTAAGCACTTATGTAACTAGTCTTGTTTTTATATATCAATAAAATTTGGCATTATCATGTATAATTCGACATAGTAGTTGGTAGGGTCCTGAGGATCATCAAATAAGTTATGAGAACGGTCGCGAACACTGGGTGGTGATTGTGGAACATTCCCCAAAATGGTGATCCTAAATTAGTTTCAAGCCATAGAGACATGAGAAAAAGGAAAATCATAGTCTCGTCAAGGTTTGATCATGCAACATTCTCATACTAAGAGTGCCTTGTTCTATATGCATTGATCGGCGATCAGTGTATAAATAAAGGGTCTGCACTTGGAGGTGTACCTCGCAAGATTTCATGTTGTTTTCATGTCGAACTTGGAATCCTAAGGATTACGTAGTGTGAGATAATCCTCATGACTTGAGATGTCATGGCTGCAACGTGTGCAATCCACTATACTTTGACTTATCATAGATTCCAGGAGAATCACGAGATGGGGTTATGTTGGGTATAATCTAGATGTACGACGAAGCAGATGACATCAACAGGGGATCCATTTATGGTAGGATACCGTGATATTTCCTATGTTGTTGTTAAACATAATTAAATGACAATTGAAAAATCTCTGGTCAGAGTATCAAAGTCATTAAGAGGAATTGATGATCCTAGCTTAGATGACAAAGGTCACTATTGTTATACAACACAGTCATAGTTATCTGGATTAATAGAGTTTCAACTTAACTCAAACTCTAAACTTGATGGGGAAGTTGATGGAAGTATTCTATTCATACGAAGATCGTAACCTGGGATAGGTCTTTCAAACAATTACACGTATTTAGGTCTTCATAATGACGTTGCTTAACATCAAATTATGATCGATGAGAGCCTTGAATTGACCTTGATGATAAATTCAAGATCTTAATTAATTATTTAAATAATAATTATTTAAGCTTATGGGAAAGGTCTCACTGCTAGCTTACTTGTGAACATTAGGGGTCACATACAATAATTGATTGGTAATTCTTACTTATGGAAATTAGTCCCAAGTATAGTGGATTAATTCTTTAGTGAAATTAGTTAAAAACAGAATGCATTAACCAGTTTCATTAATTCATGAATTTTCTTGAGTAAGTTCTAATTAATTAGATATCTTACGTGGATTAATTAATTAGTTGAGTACTAACAAATTAATTATCTTTAAGTAGATAAATTAGTTTAGTAGTTGAGTCTTAATAATTTAATTAAACTTTGGTGGAATAATGAAATATTAGGAAAGTCCAATTTAATTAAGACTTGTGTATGATTAATTGAATTTGGATTAGAAAAAGAGATAGAGGAAGGAAATGATTGGACTTACTCAATCCTTGAGATAGTCCAATCCTTGAGTTCAGAATATATATATTGTATTTTAGTTTTTCTCTTTTGTGGAGATTTGAAGTGCTGACAGTGGCTATATAAATATGAAATCTGTAGGAAGAGAGACACTTGAAGAGGGCTATTGAGCTGAAGGAGCCAGTAAATAATATGTTGTTGGAGGGAGAATTAATAATGTAGAGTGATGAAAAATTGGAGTTGATTGATAACTTGCAGAGGCTTGGAATCTCGTGTCATTTTGATTTTTGAGGAACAAATCAAACAAATATTGAACTGTATATATGTGAAGAAATATTGCGGAAAGAATTATTATGAGCAAGAGAAAAGGGATTTGTACTCTACAGCCCTTGAGTTCAGAGAGGCGGACGACTCTCTACATTTTTATGCTTGCATAATATTTGTTTTCCTTCCTTCTTCTATCTTTCAGCATTAGAGTTCAAACACAAATCTCCTATCATTTTCTTCATAAGCCAAAAACGCTTTGAGTATTAGCCGGCAGTCACCACAACAAAAAGTAATATTAGTGACAAAATTGGAAGTAACAATGTTAAAATTGTCACTAGATATATATAATGAGTAACAATAATTTTTGTTTTGTCATAAAAAGAATTTTTATTGACAAGAGTTTTTTTTAAAGTTGTCACTATTGACAATTAGTGACACATGTATAGTGCAGTGACAACACAAATAGAGTGACAACTATAATTGTTGTCACTAAGTTATCACTAAAAGTGTGTCACTAATTGTCAATAGTGACAACAAATTCCTTATCACTAAATATCAAGAGTGACAACATCTATACAAATCTTGTCACTATTAAACATGTAAAACCTATTCTTGTGACAAAATAAAAAATCTTGTCATTAAAAATTTACATAGTGACAACTTTTACATTGTCACTTGACATTTTGTCATTAATGTATTACTTTTTTGTAGTGAGTTAAGTTAAATCAAAGTGAATGATCAAATTCAAGGTGTGGATAGATACTACGCTTTGAGGTGTGACAATTGTAGCACTTAGATTCAGCCTAGTTGATGAACATGAACTGATGATTTGAAATCAACTAGCGTTGTGTATGGAAAAAGTTTTATTGGGAAAGGCAGAACTCATTTCGGTGGTCTCTACGCCTCGAAGAAAATAGTCTCCGGCTGGGGGAAACCCTTGGTATATACCAAAAAAAATCAACTAGGCTGATTCGACTGTGGTATTGAGTCTATTATAAAACAATTAACTCAAAAAGGTATCATGTCTATAAAAATTCCTTTGAATGTTTTTGTAATTCGATGGTACATTACAACCTGCCCTAATGTGCATCGCTCTTTAAATTTTTGTTGGTATAGCTGGATTTGCACATGATTTGGCGAAGATACGCTTTCAGAAATATCCCGCTAGAATCATTAATCATGTGGAATTTCAGACATTATGGGTCGACTTTCTGGTCATGATTTTCATCATAATTTTTTTCATCATAGGAATCCTGGGATAGAATATAATAGTATATGTTCTCCTCATAAATTTTGTATTGCATTTTAGATTGATTAATTTATGCATGTTGGGGCTAGATATTTGAGTTGTTAAAATGCATTAGTTCTACTAGGGATGTATAGCGGGTTGGACGAATTTTGCTAAGATCTTAGCTTGACTCCACGTTTGTGTTATTTTAAATGCTTTAGCCCACTAAAACCGCACTTTTGCGGTCTAATTGGATTGTTGCGGTTATTACGGTTTAAAACAATTTTATATTTTTCTAATATAAATAAAAATATTTTTTCAAAATTGCGACTAACGTACTCTAAGGCAACACATGGATTTTCGAAGAGAAATTTGGTGAGGAAAGCTGGTCAAGTTAGTTTATACAAAGAAGTTCTGTAGATATTTTATGTAAAAGAATTGTTATGTGTATGAATATGAATTAGGGGTGTTCGTGGTGCGGTTTTGGGTTCTTTTGGCTACTTTGATAGCAAATTGTCAAGTGCAGTGTTTTGGTAGAGAAATTTTAAATTGCCTTTTTGAAAAATAAAACCAAAGGTGGAATTTTGAGCAGTTTGCAGTTTTAATCAAAAAAAAAATTCAAAAATAGAACGATTCAAATAAAACTCAAAATACATATGTAATACCCGGTCCTTTTTATAATATAAAATTTTAAGTGATGAAATTTTTTGTATAGTATTTATATATTCAAGTGATAATTTTCGGTGATTGAAATTCTAATTTCAAGAGGAGTTTGTAAGTTATGATGCACGAATACTCCTAAAATCGACCCCGTACAGTATCGTATTCGTATCATACCCGTATCCGGCACGGATACTCTTGGATACCGTGTCCGGACCATTTTTGAAGTATCCAAAAAAAAAAGAGAAAATTCTGGATACCGTATCCGACACAAAATTTGAAGTATCCGACAAGTTTTAGATACCAGATAGAGTATTTTTTTAAATACTTTACAATACATTTTGGACTAAAACAGGAAAAGAGATAATATTTTCGAATTTTTGTTAAAAATGAACACATAAAAGTTAAATAAAGAACAAAGAAATTTACAAAACTAGACAAAATTTTATTTATATCAATGAATTTATCGAATCAATTTATTTTTACATATTATACATGCATATATATGCACCTATCTTCGGCATATCGTATCCTAATATTTTGAGATTTGTTGTATTTTGTATTCGTATCGTATCATACCTGTATCCTCGTATCCATACCCGTGCATCATAGGTTGTAAGTAAATTTAATTTATCTGATGGTTGTGTCATAAAATTAATAGATAGATAAGTGAGCTTATCAGAGAGACTTAAATTATAATCCTAAATTATGGGAGGTGTTTTGTTAATATATTGGGGTATAAATATATAGTGTAACCCTACTAAAGTAGAATACCTCTCACATGCTCGGCGTAGCGGAGAAAACCGGCTGATGCAGAAATAATAAGCCGACGACAGGTAAATTTAGTGGTGCGAAATCTTTTATTTTGTGATCTCATAACCCCTTTAATTAATTAAGTGGCATGGAGAATTTATGAAGGGAATCATTAGCACAAACGTGGGTATAGGCGGTGAAAATTCAGTGAAATTCCCTCATTGTTACTGATTTCCATGTTAGGCCACTTAATTTGTCTCTTATGAATTATTATAATTAGAAGAATTATTTATATATATTGGATGATAACTCCACTTATTCCAATTGTGATCCTGACCAAGAGATTTTTTTTGGGGGGCGGGGGGTGGTAAACTAATAGTTGTGTCTTGAGAAGGAATTAGTGGCCGACATTAATGAAGAAGTGATGGAATTGAGATGCATTCTTTTAACTATACATACAAGTGAAAGATTTATATTCTATATGAAAAGTGTTGGATATGTGTGGATAAATGATAATGGAACCTCTTGAATTAGTAATTCGAATAGTTAGCCCAAGATTATTTAGTATTAGTAGTTGTAGACAAAGCTGGGAAAGAAAGATTGAGTCTGCAGTAGCTTAGTCAGGCGGTTTACAATTCAATTGATTGAGGCTACACATAAAATAGTTAGCAGCTAACATAATTGATTGTTAAGTACACGGTTTAAGATTTTACTCATGTTTGATTATTACTGATCAACGGTTTTAATTGTTTAGATTCGATTGGAGACGGACCAAGGACCTCTTAATAAGTACATAAGTTAGCTTAGGATTGAATTAACCGAGGTAAGTGACTCTTGACTCTTCTAGTTATATAAAACTATAGATGTAGTTTTTGTGTGTGTCTGTGTGTGTGTATGTGTGTGATTTTTAGGACTTGTTAGTTTTGGATCATTTGGATTTAGTTATTTATTTATGAGAATCACACTTATTTCGATTTATGGAGAATTTCATTGTATACTGGAGAATTGAATTATTTTTTAAATTGATAGTTGAGTCGGTAATATCATTCTGTATATAATTTTTATGTATATATGCTCTATACCTATGTTATCGCTAGGTTAGCCTTACAGGCTTTTGGGATGTTTTCAAAAGTTTTCGGCAGTTTTTATGGGCTCGGGGCGTGACAACATATTTTAGGATGTTAATGTAAAAGTTGTAATCTTTTTAACATTGTTTAACTAAACCTAACCATATATTCACATAGATAAAAATTATGCTTAGCAAAAAAATAGTAATCCAAAATATTACTTAACATAATCAAAAACTTCACAAAAATTTAAAAATATTAGATAAAGTTGTCGTACTAAATAGTCCATACATATCACATAGATAAAAATTATGCTTAGCAAAAAAAATAGCAATCCAAAAATTACTTAACATAATCAAAAACTTCACAAAAATTTAAAAATATTAGATAAAATCGTCGTACTAAATAGTCCATATATAATAATAAAATAGCCTACAAAGCTTAAACAAAAACACTATGAAAATAGTCTATAATTTTTTTTTTGATAAATAAAGTGGTCTATAAATTGTCAAGTAGCATAATAGTCAAATTTTCTGCAATCCTAAAAATAACTTAGAAAAGTACAAATTTTTGGTACTTCACTCCAATAGTGAAGTGCATTGAAGATAATTGTCAATTAAGTGTATTTTTCCTTTTTTCTTTTTTGGTAATAGTTAAATGTTTTTAATTTAAGAAAAATGTTAAAACAATATATATATATATATATAATGACGGTTCCGTGGTTCGAGTTGGTCCAAACCCGCTACCAAACCAACTTGACGGTGCGGTCTTCTTTTAAAATCAAAACTACGATTTGCATAATAATTTGACAAAATGGTTTGGTAAGGTTCCATGCAAGCAGTTTTGAAAAATTGTTGCCCAACCCTAATATAAATCATATTAAACCTTCAATTTTTCGAAATTACCAAAACCTTCCCTGGGTGCAATTTTGTGTTACACGGTCCACCCTGTCAATTTTCAATATTGATGTCAGTAAAAGACTTTTTAAATAACCACATTTGGCCTCTGGTCAACCCATGACCCAAAGGTCAATTATTTACTGACCAAAACACACCCAAGAGCTATTTGTTGATATATCATAACTTTTTAAGGGGTGCCGATCTTAGGTTTTGGTAATATATTCAAGAACAAAAAAACTTAAATACATTGAAATACATTTTGTTCCTTAAATAATTTAATAATTGCTTAAATATTTAATTGATTAATTTTAATTAATAATAAGTAATTATTTTTATAAACTATTATATATATGTATATTCCATTTAGTAATTACTTAAATGATTCAATTAACAAATTTCAACTAATAATGATTACTTAATTTTGTAAATCATCAAATAGTTAAAAAAAATTGTAATTGATAATCACTCAACTCAAACATTCACTAATTATAATTATAATTTTTCAACAAAATAAAAATAATATATGCTAACAATTAATCCTTAAATAAAAAACCAAACAAAATTTAATTTTCTTTTACTTTTTAAATAAATTAATAATCCCATTAATACTTAATCAATAATGAGTAGTTATTTTTTGTAAATTATTTTATTTTAGGCTTATATATATTCTATTAATAATAAATAAATATTTTTAGAAATCGCCAAATAATTAACAATTACTTGTACTTATAATAATAAACTAAAAAATTGAATAATTATTACTAGATTTTGATTGTAACTTTTTTTTTAATTTCAATACCCAACAACTAAAAACAAAAAAAAAATCTTAAACTCTTTAAATAAATTAATAATAACTTAAAAATATTATTTATTCATTAATAATGCTTGATCATTTTTATTAGTTATTTTATATTCGCTTTATATATATAAATATATATATCATAATTATTTAAATTATTCTATTAATTATCTTTTTCTTTTCCTTTTTTACCTCATTTCTTCTTCACCCAAATCCTAATCACCACCACCACACCAACACCTTCGTCAATCTCATAGTTGAACTCAACCGAGCTACAACTCGCCCTTCGTCGAATCCCTCCCGATGTCTCGCTGCCACTGGCACCTATAACCTCATATTTCCCCTTTGCCATCCGTCTATACCCTAGATTTCCACCCTCAAACAACACAACTCCGTCACCGGAACCACTCCGATGCAAAACTAGACTCCTCCCCCCCTCGCCGCAGCCTCCTCACACGTCAAAACACGACACCAAATCCCTTCCCCCTGCCCCAGAACCTAATCACCTCCCCACCATGGCGGCGAAACCAGACCCCCAGCCCCCACCAAACCCAGTCCCCCAGATTTGTTCTTACGGGTACTTGTGTTCTGGTGTGAGTGTGTGTAATAAACATAATTTCTTGCGTGTATTATACATATTATATATATATATATGCATACACACATATATATGTATATTCATGGTGAAAGGAGATAGAGGAAGGGGTATTTTATTCCAAAGGGAGGGGGAAAATGTCATTTTACAAATTCGGGCAGGAAATGTAACACTCGACCCAATTGGTTAATTTAATTCAGCCCAATAATAATTATTTAATTAATTACTATATATATATATAATTCATTTACTTCATTTTTTCAAATTAGAGATTGGACTAAATATTACTCTGTCTCCAACCAACTAAATATTACTTAAGTAGAACTCTATCACCAACTACTAAATCTGTAGGATTTTACCAAATCCTGATAAAACTAACTCCTAATCACTTGATACTCATCCAAACTCTTCCACATGTATTATTAAATCTTTTAATTTCAATATATGTATTTTTCCTATTTAAACACTAATTTTCAGATTTAATATTTAGCAGATCTTTTAGATAAGCATATCACTTCAAAACTACCAAATCTAGTGGATTTAAGACTATCGCATCATACCTAACCTCTTAGGGATTTAGAAACCTACTCAAACTCTTCCAACTGAACCTAGAGTGCCCTATAAATACCCCTCACCTATACTTACAAAAGTTGCACCTCATTATCATAATTCTCTCTCAAATTTCATCAAGGCTTTGGAAGTCTAATAGAAGAAGAACTCAAGGAAGTTGTTGTTGTTCAAGCTCGGGCTGTCGGTGAGGTAGAATCCTTGAAGCCCTAGTTTTTTCTCTAGTATTTTATGATAATACTTAGAATTCTTACTCTTGAAATCCAATGTTATAGGATCTGAGAAACCCAACCGACGTGTAACTAAACTTCGAATTGATAATCTACTTCTTCAGCATGAATTCAAGTCGTAATACCACTAACTCTTTAAACTAATGAAGTGGGGGACTTAAATGATATACCCTAATATGGTATTGATATACCAAAATAAGATATAAAGCCCATTAAAGCCTGAATAAGGAACCTAGGCCCAACAGAGGCCCATAAATCGAGTTTACTAGACTAGGTCCGTGCTAAGTAACAGTAACAGTATCAGGTCGGGTCGTTCCTTGACCCGACCCCACACATATAAGTCATCCACCGTCTATTAGTTCCACTTGTTAACATCCTATAGATGCCCAACAACCACTGGTACGGGGTATGCACTATAAATACCCCCTCACAACATTTATTGGGGGTTAGAATCTCTAGTGTATTCTCTCAAGATCTATCCTCATATTTCCTTAAGTAACGAGTCTATAGACTGAGGAGTACGTTCCTATATACTTATAAATTTGGAGACTAGAATCGTTCACCGAGTACGACCACGTATACCATCATTAATATAGGACTACGTTGGCTTGATCCTAATTAGGTACGTAGGTAGCTTAATCATTATTAAGTGCAGCCATAAATATTCATCATCATACTCGTAGAGTGATTCGGGTTATTCCAAACTGAGAGATCCGAGTCCCTGGATTTGGGTTGGATCAGTGTATAAATTAGGGGTGTTCGTAGTGCAGTTTTGGGTTCTTTTGGCTAATTTGAAATCGAATTGCCAAGCATGGTGTTTTGGTAGATAAATTTCAAATTGCCATTTTGAAAAATAAAACCAAGGGAGGGATTTTGAGCGGTTTGCGATTTTTATCAAAAAAAAATTAAAAACTAAAAACTAGAACGATTCAAATAAAACTCAAAATGCATATGTAATACCCGGTCCTTTTTATGATGATATAAAATTTTAAGTGTTGAATTTTTTTTATGGTATTTATATATTCAAGTGATAATTTTTTGTGATTGAAATTCTAGTTTCAAGAGGGGGTTGTAAGTAAATTAAATTTATCTGGTGGATGTGTCATAAAACTAATAGATAGTTAAGTGAGTTGATTAGAGAGACTTAAATTATAATCCTAAATTACGGGAGGTGTTTTGTTAATATATTGGGGTATAAATATATAGTGTAACCCTATTAGAGCATGGTTCAAAGTATCGGCCGATATCCGCTGATATTGGCCGATACATAACCGGATCGAACCCCTCCAATCCGATAAATTCAGGCGATATATGCTTTGTTACCGGTTGGGTATGGTATCGCCGATATTATCGGATATCGGCCGATAATATCGCCGATATCATGATAATATCAGATTTTTCAATATTATCGGCCGATTTTTGGATAATATCGGGGATTTTTTGTGATTTTTTGCTTATTATTTTTAATGTTGAAGGAAAAGCTTACCGTTGATATCATGTTGTTTAAACTGTGAAATCCTCTTGAAGGAAAAGAAAAAAATGTAATTATTGGAACTAAGTGCATTCATGACTTATTTCTATGAATTAATTTCTTGAGCGACTAGAATGATATATTTAGCTTCATTGATGGTTGATGTAATAAATACTTTTAATATGCATTAAAAAGTAGCAATTTGTGTTATTTACATTTTTTTTAATTTTACTATTTTTTTTAGAATTTTTGGAGCATTTTATAATGTTTATGTATCGTATCGCCCGATAATATCCCGATACGTCGTGATCGATGTGGAACAGCGCCTCCCGATATTATCACCGATACCGCGACTATGAACCATGTACTAGAGTAGAATACATCTCACATGCTCGGCGCAGCAGAGAAAACCGGCTGATGCAGAAGTAATAAGCCGACCACGGGTAAATTTAGTGGTGCGGAATATTTTATTTTGTGATCTCATAACACCTTTAATTAATTAAGTGGCATGGAGAATTTATCAAGGGAATCATTAGCACAAACGTGGGTATAGGCGGCGAAAATTCTGCGACATTCCCTCATTGTTAGTGATTTCCATGTTATGCCACTTTGTCTCTTATGAATTATTGTAATTAGACTCCACTTATTCCAATTGTGATCTTAACCAAGAGATTGAGGGGGGTTAAACTAATAGTTGTCTTGAGAAGGAATTAGCGGCCGACATTAATGAAGAAAGTGATGGAATTGAGATGCATTCTTTTAACTATACATACAAGTGAAAGATTTATATTCTATATGAAAAACTTAATTTTTTTTGAGTAAAATCAATTAATACAAAATAAAATAAACTTGACATTTAAATTTTTGAATAAACATCAAATGAATAAAATAGAAAAAAGATATATAAAGAGACAAAAATAAGGGAAAAAAAAAAGAACGTGTATATGAGAGAGATTGCGAGAGAAAAAAGGAAATATCAGGAGGGGTGGAGAATATGAGAGAAGAAATAGGAAATAAAAATTAAAAATTTATATAAAAGAAATACTTGGGACACTTGTTAAGTTTTTGGAATAAAAGTTGCTCCACCAAAACTTGACAGCCCAAGATAGTTTCTCTAAACCCTCCCATTTTATATAATAGTATAGATAATATAGATTAGACTCCACTTATTCCAATTGTGATCTTAACCAAGAGATTGAGGGGGTTAAACTAATAGTTGTGTCTTGAGAAGGAATTAGTGGCCGACATTAATGAAGAAAGTGATGGAATTGAGATGCATTCTTTTAACTATACATACAAGTGAAAGATTTATATTCTATATGAAAAGTGTTGGCTATGTGTGATAATGGAACCTCTTGGACTTTTAGAATTACAGTAATTCGAATAGTTAGCCCAAGTTTAGTCAGGCGGTTTACAATTCAATTGATTAAGGATACATATAAAATAGTTAGCAGCTAACAGAGTTGATTGTTAAGTACACGGTTTAAGATTTTATTCATGTTTGATTATTATTGATCCACTGTTTTAATTGTTTAGATTCGATAGGAGACGGACGGAAAAAATGCAATTTTGGTCTCATAACTTAGCCCATGTGTATTTTTGGTCCCAGTATTTTTGACTTTAACATTATACGTCGCATAACTCCAAAAAATGTGCATTTTTGTTCCCAAGATACGATTACGTCACGTATTTGGCGGAATTGGCATGTGCGGCTCACGTGTTTTGGAGTTATGGGACCAAAAACGCACGTTTTTGGTGATCCCACGAGAGCTGCACATGCCAATCCCGTACAAATACGTTACGTAATCATATCCTAGGACAACAAACACACTTTTTTGGAGTTATGGAACGTTTAATGCTATAGTAAAAAATACTGGGACCAAAAGCACACATAAGCAAAGTTGTGGGATCAAAATTGCAATTTTCCCGGAGACGGACCAAGGACCTCTTAACAAGTACATAACTTAGCTTAGGGTTGGGTTAATCGAGGTACGTGACTCTTGACTCTTCTAGTTATATAAAACTATATACGTAGTTTTTGTGTGTGTGTGTGATTTTTAGGACTTGTTAGTTTTGGATCATTTGGATTTAGTTATTTATTTATGAGTATCACACTTATTTCGATTTATGGAGAATTTCATTGTATACTGGAGAATTGAGTTATTTTTGAAATTGATAGTTGAGTTGGTAATATCGTTCTGTATATAATTTTTATGTATATATATATACTATATACCTATATTATCGCTAGGTTAGCCTTGCAGGCTTTGGGATGTTCTCAAAAGCTTGCGGCCGCTTTTATGGGCTAGGGGCTTGACAACATATTTCAGGATGTTAACACAAAAGTTGTAATCTTTTTAACATTGTCTAACTAAACCTAACCATATATTTTCATAGATAAAAACTACTTAACAAAATCAAAAACTTCACAAAAATCTAAAAATATTAGATAAAGTCGTCGTACTAAATAGTTCATATATAATAATGAAATAGCCTACAAGACTTAAACAAAAACATTATAAAAGTGGTCTATAATTTTTTTTAGATAAATAAAGTGGTCTATAAATTGTCAAAGAGCATAATAGTCAAATTTTCTGCAATCCTAAAAATAGCTTAGAAAAGTACAAATTTTTGGTACTTCACTCCATTAATGAAGTGCATTGAAGATAATTGCCAATTAAGTGTATTTTTCCTTTCTTTTTGGTAATAGTTAAATATTTTAATTTAAGAAAAATGTTAAAATAATATATATATATATATATATAATGACGGTTCCGTGGTTCGGGTTGGTCCAAATCCGCCACCAAACCAATTTGACGGTGCGATCTTCTTTTAAAATCAAAACTACGATTTGCATAACAATTTGACAAAACGCTTTGGTGAGGTTCCATGCGGGCGGTTTTGAAAAATTGTTGCCTACCCTTAATATAAAGATCATATTAAACTTTCAATTTTTCGAAATTACTAAAACCTTCCCTGGGTGCAAATTTGTGTTACACGGTCCGCTCTGTTAATTTTCTCGGGCAAGAAAATATTGATGCTAATAAAAGACTTTTCAAATAACCACATTTTGGCCTCTGGTCAACCCATGACCAAAAAGTCAATTTTTTGCTGACCAAAATACCCCCAAGGGGTATTTGTTGATATATCATAACTTTTTAAGGGGTGTCGATCTTAGGTTTTGGTAATATATTAAAGAACAAAAAAAGTTAAATACATTGAAATACATTTTGCTCCTTAAATAATTTAATAATTGCTTAAATATTTAATTGATTAATTTTAATTAATAATAAATAATTACTTTTACAAACTATTATATTTCATATGTATATTCCATTTAGTAAATACTTAAATGATTCAATTAACAAATTTCAACTAATAATAATTACTTAATTTTGTAAATCATCAAATAGTTAATAAATAATTGTAATTGATAATCAGTCAACTCAAACATTCACTAATTATAATTATAATTTTTCAACAAAAATAAAAATAATATATGCTAACAATTAATCCTTAAATAAAAAATAAAACAAAATTTATTTTTCTTTTTACTTTTTAAATAAATTAATAATCACATTAATACTTAATCAATAATGAGTAGGTATTTTTGAAAATTATTGTATTTTAGGCTTATATATATATATATATTCTATTAATAATAAATAAATATTTTTAGAAATTGCCAAATAATTAACAATTACTTGTACTTATAAAAATAAACTAAAAAATTGAATAATTATTATTAGATTTTGATTGTAACTTTTTTTTTTTTTCAATAACCATCCACTAAAAAAATTTATCTTTAACTCTTTAAATAAATTAATAATAACTTAAAAATATTATTTATTCATTAATAATGCTTGATCATTTTTATTAATTATTTTATATTCGCTTTATATATATAAATATATATCCTAATTATTTAAATTATTCTATTAATTATCTTTTTCTTTTCCTTTTTTATCTCATTTCTTCTTCACCCAAATGCTAATCACCACCACCACGCCAACACCTTCGTCAATCTCATAGTTGAACTCAACCGAGCTACAACTCGCCCTCCGTAGAATCCCTCCCAACGGCTCGTTGCTGCTGGCACCGATAAGCTCAGATTTCCCCTTCGCCATCCGACTTCCTACCCTCGATCTCCACCCTCAAACAACACCACTCCGTCATCGGAACCACCCCCCGCCCCCCGCCTCCTCACACGACACGAAATCCCTTGCCCCTGCCCAGAACCTAGACACCCCTCCCCTACCATGGCGGCAAAACTAGACCCCCAGCCCCCACCAAACCCAGTCCCCCAGATTTGTTCTTACGGGTGTGTGTTCTGGTGTGAGTGTGTGTAATAAACATAATTTCTTGCGTGTATTATATACACACATATATATGCATACATACGCACACACATATGTGTGTGTGCAAGGACGGAGCCAGGGGCTAGACGGTGCGGTCGCCCCCCCTCCCCCTCAATTTTGAAAAATCATTTTTTAACTTTACAAAATTTTTGATATTTGGATTTCGTCCCACCTCAAAATCGAAAAATATCATGTTTATTCCTTTTATTTTGAGTTCGCCCCTCCCCCCTCCCTCCCAAACCCAAAATCCTGGCTATAACGAAAGAGATATAAGAGTATAAAGTATGTCAAAAGTTGTAATTGAACCTAATTTTTTATTATATTTTTCTCCACAAATATAGAGTACCGTACCGCGGGGGGCAATTCCTCCGCACCCCCCTTTGACTCCTTCAACTATCTGCCAAAAAAAAAATGTATACCTATATCACAACAATCTCGCCCCCCCTTGCCCTATTCAAATTTCTGGCTCCGTCCCTGTGTGTGTGTGTGTGTGTGTGTGTATATATATTCATGGTGAAAGGGGATAGTGGAAGGGGTATTTTATTCCAGACAAAAGGTTAAATTTTTTATGATTTTTTATTTATATTTTTAGCGGGAAAAGGGAGGGGGGAAATGTCATTTTACAAATTAGGGCAGGAAATGTAACACTCTGCCCAATTGGTTAATTTAATTAAGCCTAATAATAATTATTTAATTAATTACTATATATATATAATTTATTTACTTTATTTTTTTTAAATTAGAGATTGGACTAAATATTACTCTATCTCCAACCAACTAATTATTACTTAAGTAGAACTCTATCGCTAACCACTAAATCTGTACGATTTTTCCAAATCCTGATAATAACTAACTCCTAAGCACTTGATACTCATCCAAACTCTTCTACATGTATTATTAAATCTTTTAATATCAATATATGTATACATGTATATATGTTTTTCCTATTTAAACACTAATTTTGAGATTTAATATTTAGCAAATCTTTTGGATAAGCATATCACTTCAAAACTGCCAAATCTAGTGGATTTAAGACTATATTATCATACATAACCCCTTAGAGACTTAGAAACCTACTCAAACTTTTCCAGCTGAACTCTTCCAACTGAACCTAGAGTCCCCTATAAATACCCCCCCCCCCCACCTATACATATGAAAATTGCAACTCATTATCATAATTCTCTCTCAAATTTCATCTAGGCTTAAGAAGTCTAATAGAAGAAGAACCCAAGGAAGCTGTTGCTATTCAAGATCGGGCTGTTGGTGAGGTAGAATCCTTGAAACCTTAGTTATTCCTCTAGTATTTTATGATAATACTTAGAATTCTTACTCTTGAAATCCAATGTTAAAGGATCTGAGAAACCCAACCGACGTGTAACTAAACTTCGAATTTCTAAAATGCAAGTGGTCTTCCCTTCTATGTTTTCCTTAAACTAATTATTCAAAACTTCGTCTTTGTTTTCGGTAAAACTATTTTAATAAAAAATAGGTTTTTGAGCACACTAGTTAAAGATTTCATATATAAAGTGTTACCATGTGATCTATGTCTTATGAAACTGATAAAATCCTTTATGATAAAAGTTTTCTTTTGAAATTATGAATGAACAAAAATGAATTTATATGCTCTGAAATTGTGAGAATCTATCGTTGGGAACTAGTTCCAAGCCTCCTATAAGGCTTTAAAAATACAGTACTCTGTTCTGGCCTACCTAAAAGGATAAACATCTAGGAACCTCAAAGCTCTAATGTGGAGAATTACTAGGACTTGATCAAGTTATACTGACGAGGTCCTAAAAAGTTCATGAGCATTAAAAATACTCTTTTGATTGATTTGATATTTGAAATATTTGACAAAGTGATATATGTTGCATGACTTGTTTAAGAAATCTGATCACATGCTATATGTACGGTTTATAAATTGCATTTCTCTTTTCAAATAAAAGTACCTCCATTTAGTAAAATATAACGAATCATGTTTTGCTTGTTTTTACAATGTATATATATTTAACATGCTCTAGATTGGTAGGGGGTGTGAGAACTACTTACTAGGCGATTTATCGCTCATACCACTATTTTAATCCTTGCAGAAAGTATAGTTGACTTAAATCTAAAAAATCAGTCTTCGATTAGCTGAGGCTGATCAGCAGTAGCGGCCCCTCTTCGCTGTGAGCTTGTCCGTCACCTCAATCAATGGTTGTTTCAAGTTCCCATTCGAATTGAATACTTGCTCCAGATTCGCCAATGACCAAACGGTCGAACTCGGGAAAGTATGTGTAAGTAGCACCGCCTTCGGGGGTGGCAGAGGCTCGTTTGAGGGGAGCTCTCAAGTAGGCCTGGGTGAATTCGTCCTGCTGGAAAGTGAGCGGCACATCTCCCGTTTCTTTCAGGTAGTTGAGGGCCTTAAAGAAGCCATCTTGAACGTCATTGAGAGCTTGATTGAGCAGACAATTGTCAATCACCGTGGATCGTCACATGTCGCGAGCTCCACCTAGACGAGCCTCTTCTATTTGACGCCTGAAAGAAGAAGACTCCTCAAACTCTCGACGACCCGCATCTTTGCCCAAGGCAAATTGACGACGCCTTTCGGCCTTAGTGCTTTCTTGAAGGGCATTCAGCTACTGACGAAGTTCAACATTAATCCTTTCGATCTCCGCCATCCTTAGTTTGTCTCTATCGTGTGATCGGCAGATAATATCGAGCCCCAACTACAAAAAAATAAAATAAAATAAAATAAACGAAGGATACCACTGCAACATATACTAACAATACTTCAAAATTTAGATAAGTAATACAACTGAGTTCAAATAATATTTAAGTATTTACCTGGAAAGAAGCAACTTTCTCTCTGTCCTCTTGAGCAGCAGTGAGCTCGGTTTCAACTTGCCCTTTGTAGTTGGTGAGCTCTTGCTGAGATCGAAGTAATATCTCCTTTAGAGTGGAGTTGTTCAGAGACAACTGATGAATTAGGAGCTTGGTCTGAAGGCCAATAGTGTAAAAACGAAGTTAGCAAATGAGTTGGCTAAAATTAAATATATTATGTTCGGTAACAAAGATTTAAAGTATTAAAGACGAGTGAATACATTTTCCAGATACTGAGTAGCCTGTTTTTTAACGATAGGATGAGCCTGCTCGAGGATGAGAGCCTTATCCTTTGGCAGTAGGGTGCGATGAAATAGTTCGATCGCAGTGTTGCCACTGGGATCCTTAATGATGCTACTGTCAGAGTAGATGTGCCAATCCTGAATAAGAGGCTGTTGATCAGGGCTCCGGGGTGCCCGCTCAGGGACCTCACTTTCGAGGTAATCTTTCAGCAGCAGCGACTCAGCCTGATTGAGCAGGTCATAATCACGAGCGTCAGGTGAACTGACGGGTGTGGTTCTTAGCGTCGAGGGCGGAGGTCACGTTGGAGACGCTTGGGAAGTACCCTCTCTATGCGGTCGCTTCTCTAAACGACCATAGGGAGCACTTGTTAGCTCCCCAATAGCTTCAGGGCATCGTCTTAGGATGAGGGAACCCTCCTCGCTCTCGGCAGCAACAGCCGATGCAGCGGTTCTCGGTGGCTGAGGGGTGGTTGTTGTTGTACGAGGGGGTTGAGCTTGATTGATCCCTTGATCTTGAGGATCAATAATCCTGATTCCAGATGGTCTCTTCCCTAGAGCACGACCGCAGCCTCGGCCAGTACCACGACTAGCTGTGGCAGCTGCTCTTTAGGCTGCTTCGGCAGCAATCACAGCTCTTTTGTCCAAACGAGCTTGTTTTTCTTCCATCGCTGCGAACGAAGCAAAGAAAAAAGCAAATATGTTAGTATTTAGTACTCCACGGCTATATTTACGGTTATATAATAAACATCGAAATATATGTACAAATCTTTACCTAGATTTTCGATGACAGGCACGTTGGCACTACTTAGCCCACCCTTGACTAGCATGGGCTCACTCATTACGACTTCGGGCTTAAATAGCCATTTTAGGATACGTTTTAAAGTCCGTCGAGGTATGGTGGGTCTACCAACATTGGACAAGTCAACGAGCTCCATACCCTAGGGACGAGGTACGTTTCATTGTTCATTAGAAGGGAGAGCGATGAAGAAAAACTTTTTCTTCTAGTCTCTGAAGGAAGACTGAGCACGAGACTGAAGGCGACAGTGACCCTGAGGTGAAAGGAAGAAGAAACCTTCTTCCGTAGACTTTGTGCATCGATGCACGGATAAAAAACCATTGAAGTTTTTGATATTTGGATGAACACCCTACATCCTCATTATGACTATAAAGAAGACAATGTGCCTGTAATAGTTGGGAAGTAATTGAGTGGGACACAAATGAAGGTGGAGAAGAATATTTTCAATGGCTGGGTGTCAAGGGAATCGAAGCTCTGAAGCAAGATGAGCTACGTGTATAGTGCGGAACCCTGTGGAGGGACGATGCATTCTATCACTTTCTGTAGGAACGATAGTACGATAATTGGAAGGTATGAGGTACCTAACTCTGATATCGGCAATATTTGACGCAGTTAAGATGGATGAATAACCTAGCCAAAGGATTATTCTACGAACCCTATCCATATTGGAAAAAAGTTGTAAATTGGTGTTTTCGTCTCCCTCAAAATTTGGATAAGGAGGGGTAAAATTTAGGTATATATAGTGAGAATACGTTTGAAATCAACGATACAGATGTAATATTAAAAAATTGCAACCAACGGTGGAGGGATGTGACATTTCGAATTCAACTTGCATCTCTTGGAATTCGAGATGACAAGGCAACAGGAAAGACGCCTCTCAGGAAACGGCGTGCTAGAATTAATGACGTAAAATGGCTGCAGGGTAATGATTACATGAAACGGCTAAATAGTCGAGATAAAGACAGAAATAAATGGCATTAATATTATATATTTACTTCGTCAGTCATTAATTAATAAACTACAATTATTTCTCTATAACAAATGAAGTGGGGGACTTGTGATATACCAAATAAAGAGATAGTCCTCCATGACATCGTATTATGAGCATCGTGAGACCCATCTTATGCCCTCGTATACGAGAGTACGATACACATATATATATATATATATAGAGAGAGAGAGATTAAATATAATAATGGTGCATTACGCTGCAAGATCCGCGTGTTTTTAATAAACCGGGTAAGGTCGACCCATGACCCGACCCTACAGTAACCAATCAACACCCCCTACGTCAAACACACGTGTAAAGCATCCGAGGGTCCATTTATGAAGATTTAAGGATGGAGAATCTGAGCAATAAATACCCGAACTACATATCGTAATGCTTGGGTGATTCGAAAACTTGAGAGTACGTTCCTGTAATAAAAATATTAGATATCTTCGTAATACGAATCATAGATATTATAAACACCTAACTTGAACTACGTTTAGATTTGATCCTTTAAAGGTACGTGGGCAACTCGATAGTATTCGAGTGCAGTCTATAATCTTGAGAGTACATTCATTGGTCCGTATTCGAGGTCATCTTGACTGACATAGTATACGATAAAATCCGAGCTAGATCAATAGATATCCAATATCAATCCCTTTTATATACTAAATGTATATATATGTATTTATATTGTGACTAGTAGATGTGTGGTCCATATTATGGACAACTTGTGCGGTCACCTCTGATAGGAGAAGTTGATTCATTATCTAGCAAGGTGCAGATTCATTTATTTTCTGGATACTATTTCTCTAAAAGTGAAAAAAGAAATTGTCCAGCCAAAAATACCTTCAGATTTTCCAAAAATGAGCAAACAATTAAATTTACGGTAGATGATTTGCTGGAGAAATTAGATTAATTTTAAAAATTAAATACCCTAGACCTGGAGATGTGATCTTATCTTTGATCATATCTCAATATGTAGTAGTCACTTACTTTGACTGGCAAGGACACTGGAATATGATCATAATCTAGGAAAAAATATGTCTAAAAATGAGACCACGAATGTGGTCTAGTTACCAATCCAATTTGGTCTATGCATGTCCTTTTCTTTTACGTTTAATTTTGGAAAGTTTGTAAACCAAATGACACCACAAATGTGGTATAAATATCAACCATATTTTAATCCATCTCCTTAATTTCTTTCGTTTTCAAGAGTCTGTAAAGCAAAATAACCTCTATGACAGAGACGTTTAAGTTTGTAATAAACAATTAATTACAATGGGAGAGAATGTCTTGTCATGTTGTAGTGGGGATAGTGAGTTGGCTATTCTTATGGGTAATGATACTGTCCACATGATATTTTATCTAACATAATTACAAAAAGAATTGTCAAAATAATGGATCAATGAATTTGGATTTGATAATGAATTTGTAATGAATGGATTCATTAGAAATTTTTTGTTTGGCTATATATATAAATTTATAAAAAAAATTTCAAATTCATGGACTTCAATTTCATTATTTGGCTATAAATCTTAGAGCATTTGAAATCCTTTAATATTTTGTTTGATTTTTACACTACACACCACACATTTACATATATTTTACACACATTGCATACTTTTTATACACACAACATGCTTTTACAAAAACACTGCACATTTCTTACATGCACAACACATTTTTTACACACACTGTACACTTTTTGCATATATTTTACCCACACTACACACATTTACACACATTGAACACTTCTTATACGCACAACAAACATTTTACACACACTGCATATTTTTTACATATATTTTACACACACTACACATATTTACATATACTGCACACTTCTTACAAGCACAACACATTTTTTACACACACACTATACATATTTTACATACACCACGCACTTTTTACTCATATTTTACACACACTGCACACTTCTTATACACATAACACACTTTTTACATACACTGCACACTTTTTACAACACAGATTTTACATACACCGCACAGTTTTTAGAACACATATTTTACATACACCACACATTTTTTACACATATTTTACAAATACTGTACACTTGTTATACACACAACACACTTTTTACACATACTGCATATTTTTTTATATATATTTTACACACACTGCACACTTCTTACACGTACAACACACTTTTTACATATACATTACAATTTATATACATATAATACACATATTTTACACACATTGCACACTTTTTACACATATTTTATATACACTACATATATTTACACACACTGCATGTTTCTTATACGCACAATACACTTTTTACACATACTGCATATTTTTTTACATATATTTAACACATATTTACACACACTGCACACTTCTTATACGCTAACACACTTTTTACACACACTACGTATTTTTTATATATACTACACATATTTTACACACACTGCACACTTCTTACACGCACAATACACTTTTTACATACACTGCACACATTTTACACAAATTATACACATTCACACACATACTGCACACTTTTATGTATACAACACACTTTTTACACTCGTTACACACTTTTTATACACACAAAATATTAACACACACGCTACGCATTTTTTACACACATTTACACATACTACATATATTTTACATACACTGCATGTTATTTACGCAGATTGCACACTTCTTACACGCACAACACACTTTTTACATACACTGCACATAGTTTACACACACTGCACACTTTTTACATGAATTTTACACACACTACATACTGCTTACAGGCACAACACATGTGTAACATATTTACACACAATGCACATTTTTTACACATTATTAAATATTTTTTACACACATTACACACTTTACACACACTACATATATTTTACACACTGTATGCTTCTTACACGCAAAACACACTTTTTATACATAGTGCACATATTTTACACAAACTACACATATTTACATATACACACTGCACACTCTTTACGCTCATTACACACTTTTGCACACAGTAAACACATTTACACACACAATACATATTTTTTACACACACTACACACATTTACAAACACTACAATATTATGCACACTATATACATAGACTGCGAATTTTTTACACACACAATGCACACTTGTTACGCATACAACACACATTTACACAAAATGCACACTTTTTACACAGATTACACACATTTACACATACAATGTGTTTAGTTTTTGTAAAAAGTGTGTAATATGTGCAAAAAATATGTAGTGTTTATAAAATATGTGATTTGTAAGTGTGAATATGTGCCGTGTGTGTAAAAAATATGTAATGTGTGTAAAAAATATATATCATGTGTGAAAATATGTGAAGCGTATGTAAAATATGTGCTCTATGTGTGTAAATATGTTCATTGTGTGTAAAAGGTATGCTTTGAATGTGTAAATGTGTGCAGTGTGTGCGAATTAGGTGCTCTATATGTGTAAAAAGTACGCATTATGTATAAAAAATGTGTAATGTGTGTAAAAAATATATTGTGCGCGTAAAAAGTGTGCTGTGTGTGTGAAAATATGTTCAGTGTGTGTAAAAAATGTGCATTGTGTGTGAAAATATGTGCATTGTATGTAAAAAATATGTATATGTATAAAAAGTGTTTATTGTGTGTAAAAGTGTGCATTGTGTGTAAAAAGTGAGGAGTGTGTGCAAAAAGTTTGCAGTGTGTATAAAAAGTGTGCAGTGTTTGTAAAAAGTGTGTTGTGTATGTAAAAGGTATAGAGTGAGTGTGAAATGTGTGCAGTGTGTATAAAAAGTGTTCATTATGTGTAAAAATATGTAGTGTGTGTAAAAAATTTACAGTGTCTGCAAAAAATGTGTAGTGTGTGTGAAAATATGTGCAGTATGTGTAAAATATGTGTAGTGTGTTAAAAGTGTGTAATGTATGTAAAAAGTGTGCATGTTTGTGTAAAAAGTATAAAGTATTTGTGAAAATGTGTGCAATGTGTATAAAAAGTATATAGTGTATGAAAATGTGTGTAGTGTGTGTAAAAAGTATATAATGTGTGTAAAAAATATGCAGTGTGTGTAAAAAGTATGTAGTATGTGCACAAATGCTTGTAGTGTATATAAAAAATGTCTGGTATGTGTGAATATGTGTTCAATGTGTGTAAAAAGTGTGGAATATGTGTTAAAAGTGTGTAGTGTGTGTTAAAATATGTGCAACGTGTGTAAAAGGTATGGAGTGTGTGTTAAAATATGTGCAGTGTGTGTAGAAAATGTGCATTGTGTGTAAAATATGTGCAGTGTGTGTAACTATGTGTTAAAATAGTATTGTTAGCGCTTTCCTAGTTAGACTAAAATTCTTATTACCTTCTTTATAGTTTAGGATTTCATTGTATTCTCTCTCTCATTTGTAACTATATATATGTTACTCACTAATACAAGTTCTCTACGGAGTTTTCTCTAATTTAACATGATATTAGAGCTAAAGGGTTTTTTTCAACCCTCACAATCTCTCGCTTCAGCCAGTCTCCACCATCGCCGTCTCCGTCCAGCTCCTTATATTTTTTTTCTTCGTTTTGTTCTTTCTTCATTACGGTGAATTGTTTGTAATTTAGTATTTTTTTTTTCTCTGGCCGCATTTTAGCCGTCGCCGTCAGTTTCTTTCCTTTTTTTACTATCTCTGTTTTATCCCCCGCCGCCGCCGCCTCAGCCGACGCTTCTTGAAGAATAAATATATCAACCAAGCAGGCAAAGAAAATAAAAGATGTTGCTAAGAAGCATTCTCTACACCAAACGAGTACCGTTCTGGCTCTTTTTGGATTTTCGTTCCAGTCTCAGCGTTCGAAACATCTAGTTTTGACTGGGGAGGGGAGTGTTAGATATTATTATTACTTTCCTTATTAGACTATTATTATTAGTACTTTCCTAGTTAGATCAGTATTTTTATCACCTTTTTTATAGTTTAGTGTTTCCTTGTATTATCTCTCTCTCTCTTGTTGTAAGTATATATATGTTAACCACTAATAGAAGTTCTCTACGGGGTTTTCTATAATCTAACACAGACGAGTTCATTTTGAGAAATGAACAAACTTTAAAAAAAATAGTGGTTTAGAGTTTATCAACACTTTATTGATTTGTATTATTTTGTAATTTGATTTGGAGATAGTAATTTGTATTTTTTTTTTTGAGCAGCAGTACATTTGTAATTATTTTGGGGGGAAAAAAAGTTGCACAAGGAGACAACTCAATTTATAATATATGCATTAATCAATTGTTGATTCTATGTTAGACCAGGACTATAATACACCATTAGATTCTATGTTAGATTGAGACCATAATACACCATTAGATGGAGGCATGCATTGTCTTAAATTTTGCTCGATATCCCAAAATTTGGACCGAAACTTTGGATTTCTCAGGGTCCCGAAGCAAAATCCCACTTTTGATCCAATTTCGCATGATATATACTAGCTAGAATATCCAAATCATAAAAAAGAAAAAGTGTGCATTATTGTACTACCAAATCATATTTATTTAATATTTTCCGAGCAGTTTTTAGTCATATTATTTAACAAAACTCACTATACATATGTTATATATGGAATATTATTGATATAAATGATGCATAATTATGATAGTTAAAGTTACCCAAAGTTTTAATGTAAATTCCTTTATATTTTTTAAAAATTTCATGATTCCTTTAAAATCAAAATCGAAATTTCCATAAATTTATAGCCCAGATATCTACACCAATTCCGAGATTTTAGACCTTGGATGGGGTGATTTATGTGCTTTTTACTATAACACATTTGTATCCAATGGTGTAGAATAGACCGAGATCGTTGGTCCGGTATAACATAGAATTTCCCTTAATCTTACTGTTTGGTTCACATGTATTAGGGTTGACAAATAAATTAAATTACTCGATATATATACTCAAAGCTTGTTTGAAGTCGAGTCGTCAACATAATAATTGAAATGTGAACACTTTTCTTTCGACTGGATATAAGATTTGAAGCTCAATTTGAACTTGATTCAACTAATAAAATGAATAACGCAACATGTGCGAAATAATCAAAATGCTCGAGTTTGACTCGTCTAAAGTCGGTTCGACTGACAATAAAACCAAATTTAAATATCAATATTAAAAGTATATAAAAAAGCAAACAAACATAAATATTATTTTATTTAATTCGACTCGATTCGTTTACACCCTTATTGTTAGATTATATATTTCAAGTTAGCATATATCTCTCATTATTAGTTAGTATCGTATCTTATATTCTTACCTTGTTTCCTTTCTTATCCATTGTAATCTCTATTTAACTTGATTGTATGCAACACTTCATTCTATGGGGAATAATATTATAACATGGTATCATACCTAATCTCCTAGGCCTTCTTCAAGACGACGCCACAGCCGCCGCTTCCCAGCCGCTGCCGCAGCAGCCACCAGCCCTCCTCTATCTTTCTCTTTCGCTGCCAAGACGTTGTGCCCCACAACGCGCTGTCTCTCACTCCTATACTCTCCTTGTCTTCCACAATGTATTTTTCTTCAAGGTTAAATTTCTTCTTAACTATCTTATTTTTAATTTCGATTTTTTTTTACTTGAATCTTGTTATTGCGATTTCCCCCTCCCAACCATGCCTGACAACGAAACTTCCACCACCATGGCTGAAAAATCTGAAACTCGCTCCCCCCCTCTATTCACCCTGCTCTTACCGCCGGCAACATACATAATTCTTTTGGCTTTCGTCTCACTGATAATGATTCAAACTATAAATATGGCGAGGCATGTTCATGGATATTTGTAGAAGTTATTTTGTGTTTGACCATCTCACTGGTGTCTCTAAGCCTAACGACAATACCGACCTTGCATGGTTTGCTCTAGATTCTATAGTCAAAAGATGGTTTTACTCTACCGTGGATTTAAAATTGCTTAAACATCTTGACTTAGAATACGCGACGGCTAGTGATTTATGGTTAACAATTGAAGACAATTTTCGAAACAATAAGCCATCCCGTTCTCTCCAACTCAATGAAAAATTTCGTAATTTCCAGAAAGGTTCCCTCACTATATCTCAATATTGTCAAGATATGAAATCCATAGTCGATACTCTAGCGGATCTTGACATCCCCGTTTCTGATCAAACTTTTATCCTTCAACTTCTTCAAGGACTACCGGAGTCATATCTTCCACTTGTCACAGTCCTCACCACAAAATCCCTATTACCTTCTTTTTTCGAAATTCGAAACTTACTTCTCATGCATGAAATTCGTGAAAATCGATTTAATAATGTCCCATCTCAAACCGATTCTTCCATTGCTCTGTGGTCTCAATCCCCCTATTCTCACAATAATCGCAATAATAATTCAACAAAAAAATTTCGAAACAAAAATAAGAATATTGGTAGAAATTGTGGCCGAAATGGAAGTATTGTTGCGGGAAATAATTCTAGTTTTTCAGGTCCAAACAGCAATCCAACAATTCCGGCCCACACTATTCTGCTGGCCCATCTTCAGGGATCTCCTTGCATTTTGTCCAACACACTCCACATGGTGCACGTCTACTTGGGCCCTACTAGCCGCCTGGCCCACCATCCAGTGAAGCGCTTTTGGTCCAACAGCAGTAGCCCACTCCTTGGGCTTCTTACTCGATGGGCTATACTCCTCACCATTGGTCAGCCCACCCAACGCCTGCCCCATCCTCTCAATCCGGCCTTCTGCCCACTCCAACAACCGGACAAGCAACCCTGTCCAACCAGCAAGCTCCTTGGGCTTTACCTCCAGTTCATCAACCGTTTCCCAGCAGTAGCCCACTGATATTACATCATTATTTTCATCTATGACCGTGCAACAACCCGATGAAAATTGGTATTTAGATACAGGGGCCAGTAGTCACATGACCCCCAACTTAGGTGTTTTACATGATTTTTTACCTTGTGAAAATTATAAATCAATCATGGTTGGCAATGGTGCGATTTTACCGGTTAGTTCTGTTGGAAATTATTATATTAATTCTTCTTCTCGTTCCCTAAATCTTAAAAATGTCTTAGTTTCTTCTAAATTAGTCAAAAATCTTATTTTTGTTCGTCAATTCACCCGAGATAATCATTGTTCCATTAAATTTGACCCTTTTGGTTTTTCTGTGAAGGATCTTAGCAATGGTGACCTCCTCCTTCGAAGTGATAGCTCCGGTGATCTTTATCCCGTCTCATTCTCTTCCACCGTCCTCATCTTACCTCTCCATCTCGGACTCGTCTCCAACCCTCTGGCGTCGTCGTCTTGGGCACCTGAGCTCTTCTATTTTTCGTTTCCTTAGTTCTAGAAAATTTATTAATTGTAATAAAATCGAAAGTAGTACTTTGTGTCATGCCTGTCAACTAGGCTAACAAAAGCGTCTTTCTTGTTCTACTTCTATCTCTAGGAGTCATGATTTATTTCAAATAATTCATTCAGATTTGTGGACCTCTCTCATTCCTAGTATGGGCGATTTTCGCTATTATTTAATTTTTTTTGGATGATTACTCTCATTTTATCTGGGTTTTTCCTTTACTTGCAAAATATGATGTTTTTAATGTTTTTTTAAAATTTAGGGCTTATATTCAAACTCAATTTAAAATTGAAATTCAGTGCTTTCAATGTGATGATGTTGGTGAATTTGACAACAAAAGTTTTCACAATTTTTTCGAACAAAAAGGAATTGTTTTTCGCTTCTCCTGCCCCCACACCTCTCAACAAAATGGGAAAGCCGAGCTCGCCATTTAATCTATAAATAACTCTATTCGCACTCTCCTTTTCCAAGCTTCTCTTCTTCCTTCTTTTTGGGCCGAAGCTCTTCATATGGCGGTCCATTTAATCAACATCCTTCCCACTACCACTCTATCCTACCGCACTCCATTTGAATTATTGTTCCATCATTCTCCCACTTATCATCACCTTCACACATTTGGGTGTTTATGCTATCCTAATCTTTCCACCACTATCCCACACAAGCTCTCCTCTCGGTCCACCCCCTGTCTCTTCCTCGGGTAACCCTCTCATCATCGAGGTTACCGTTGTCTCGACCTTAGCATAAATAAAATTATTGTCTCTCGTCATGTTTGGTTCAATGAAGTCGTCTTCCCTTATCCTTCTCTCTCTCATTCCCTCACTCCCGCTTCTTATGATTTCCTTACCTATGAAGATGACGACCCCTTTACGGCTGTTCGACATACCATTCTCCACTCTATTCCAGAATCTATGGCTTCTTCATCTCCGCCTCCAGCCTCTTCGTCTCCTCCACCGGCTTCTTCTTCTCCTCCAACGGCTTCCTTGTCTCCTCCACCGGGCTTTCCACCTCTTTTCTCTTCCCACGCTTATCCTATGGTAACTCGATCCCGATCCGGTATAACAAAACCCCGCCAGTTTCTCAATCTCTTTGCTTCCACTACCATCTCTCATCTTCCCCGTTACTACGCCCAAGCTCTCTGTGATCCGCATTAGACGATTGCCATGGAAGCGGAGCTCTCCGCTCTTAACTCCAATGGTACTTGGGATCTTGTCCCGTGTCCTTCCAATGTTAGCATCGTCGGCTTTAAGTGGATATTTCATCACAAGTTTCGGTCTGATGGTTCTCTCGATCGCTACAAGGCTCGTCTTGTTGCTCAGGGTTTCACTCAATAACCAGGTATTGATTATGAAGATACCTTCAGTCCTATTGTCAAACTTGCTACCAGTTGTACTGTCTTGAGTCTTTCTCTCTCCCGTTCTTGGCCTATTCATCAACTTGATGTTAAGAATGTCTTTCTTCATGGTCATCTATCCGAAATAGTGTACATGAAGTAGCCACCTGGCTTCTCTGATCCTCAAAATCCATCTCATGTCTGTCGTCTTAAAAAGGCCCTCTACGGGCCGATGTCTCTCTATTTATTCTCCATCACGGGCATCACACGGCCTTTCTCCTTCTCTATGTCGATGACATTATTCTCACTGCTTCATCTACTACTCTTCTTTCTCAACTTACCTCCCTTCTTTCTGCTGAGTTAGCCATGACTGATCTTGGTCACTTTCACTACTTTTTAGGAATATCTCTTACTCGCAGCTCCTCCAGTCTCTTTCTATCTCAAGAAAAAATTGCGCGTGAGATTCTTGAGCGTGCTAACATGACCTCTTGCAATCTCGTCTCTACTCCGGTCGACACACATTCCAAACTCTCTTCCTCCTCCAGACTTCCTTTTCTGATCCATCTCTTTATCGTAGTCTCGTTGGGGCTCTTCAGTATCTCACCTTCACTTGCCCCGATATAGCTTATGTTGTTCAGCAGGTATTCCTATTCATGCATGATCCTCATGAACACCATATGCTTGCTCTCAAACATATTCTTTGCTACATCCAGGGTTCCATTTCTCATGGTCTCCACCTTTGTCCCTCTTCCACTGATCATCTTGTTGCCTACACGGACGCTGATTGGGCTGGTTGTCACGATACACGTCGCTCGACATCTGGTTTCTGTGTTTGTCTCGGCAATAATCTCGTTTCTTGGTCTTCTAAACGTCAGCATGTTGTTTCCCGCTCTAGTGTTGAACCTGAATATCGTGGTGTCTCCAATGTTGTTGCTAAAAGTTCTTGGCTTCGCAATCTCTTATTGAAGCTTCATTGTCCTCCTCTTAAGTCCACTATTGTATATTGTGCTAATATTAGCTCCGTCTATATGTCTACTAATCTGGTACAGCATATCAACGCACAAAACATGTTGAATTAGATTTACACTTTATAAGAGAAAGCGTTGCCTTAGGTGAGGTTCGTGTATTGCATGTTCCTTCTTCTCACCAGTTTGCAGATGTGTTCACTAAAGGGTTGCCTTCAAGCTTGTTCGTGGACTTCCGATCCAGTCTCAACATTCAATCTCCTCTTGTTTCGACTGCGGAGGAGTGTTAGATTATATAGTTCATTAGTTAGCATATATCTCTCATCACTAGTTAGTATCATATCTTATATTCTTATCTTGTTTCCTTTCTTATCCATCGTAATCTCTATTTAACTTGATTGTATGCAACACTTCATTCTATGGGGAATAATATTATAACACTTATATGTTCTCTAGTATTCAAATCCAAATTGCGTTTGCTTAGCTAGAAAGTGACTTCCTCTTCTATTTTCTTACTTATTTATGGGAGTTGCGTGACTTTGCCCATCACAATTTCTCACCACTTGTCCTGATTATATAGAGATCAAGAATGAAATTCGTATTTCCAACTCATTCCTTTCTAATCTGCATATAGTTATAGCACTATAGAAAAAATGAGTTTTTCTTATGAGATTTTCTTCATGTTGTTCATCATTTTCATCACACTTTTCTTCTTATTCTTCTTACTAATGAAGAACAAAACCAGAGATATGAATACAAGAAAGCTTCCTCCTGGTCCCAAAAAGCTCCCAATCATAGGCAACCTTCATCAGCTCGGAAAATTGCCTCATCGATCACTTAAAACCTTATCCAATACATACGGCAATCTCATGTTCTTGCAACTAGGATCAATACCTACATTAGTCGTCTCCTCGCCCGACATGGCCCGAGAAATTTTTAAAGCCCATGACCTCATTTTCTCGGGCCGACCGCCTCTCTACGCTGCAAAGAAGCTTACTTTTGATTCTAGCCTCACTTTTACACCCTATGGAGAGTACTGGAGAGAAGTAAGAAAAATCGTGGTTTTGGAGCTAATGATGGCAAAAAGAGTACAAACTTTTGGCACAATACGGGTTCAGGAGGTGGAGCTCATGATCGATCATATAATGGCTGATCATGTTAGAAGTCCTATCAATCTGAGTGCGTTGACTTTTTCACTATCTAATAACGTTATCAGTCGTGTAGCCTTCGGGTTTACAAGTGCTAATCGCCATGGTAAAAGCGGAGGTGAATTTCAGGAATTACTTAATGAGATTCAACATTTGGTGGCTGAGTTTAATATAGCGGATTATTTTCCACGGATGGCTTGGCTTAACAAGTTTAATGGCTTTGATCAGAGACTGGACAAGATTTTTCGAAATCTGGATGAGTTCTTGGATAAAGTAATAAAAGAACACGTTGATGCCAAGAGGCCTGAACAAGATCATGAAGATATTATTGATGTATTGCTTCGAATTCGAAAGGATCCGAATCAAAGGGTCACTCTAAACAGTGAACAGCTCAAGGGTGTTCTCATAGTAAGTTCTTTTCTACATTTTGAATTGAATTTTCTATTGCAATTTGACATATGCATGCCAAACATAAAATATTTCCTCATATATGCATTTAACTATGTTTGGCATGCCACCATACTTTATAATTAACTAGCGTATATCCCGTGCTATGCACGGCAACAAATTAAATACTATAATATATATGAATTTTTCTTCTATTTTAATGCATAGATATTACTCTCAGTAATACAATTAATCTCGTTTATTTTTTACAATAATTCACAATGAAAAATAGTATTCGACCTATCTAGATCACCTGACTATATTTTTGAAATTAATACTTTCTCTGTTTAAAGAAGGATGTCCACTATTCCATTTTTACCAATCTCCAAATATTTGTCTCTTAATATTAAAGTAGGTATGAAGTGTCTAACTTGACTACCTTATCCTTTATTTTAATTGAGAAATATATAATTAATTCATTTTTACTATAAAACTTGCAATCTTATTTAAGGAAAGAAATGTATTACATGAATAATGGACAATAGTTATAAATTAAACTAAAATCATGGTATGCTTTAATTTAGAAGGTAATGTTATTTTTCTTCTTTTGTTGTATGGAAAGCGTAATTTTGAGAAACAGTGAACTTTTGTTAATTCTTACCAAAAGTCAAAGGGAATATTCTTAGATGGAAGGAATAGAATGCTTTAAGACCTTCATACGTATAAGAAAACACAAAGTCGAGAAGAATCATTAATTTCTTCTACCACAAATTTTACTATTCAAATGCCTAGTTGAACTACTTCCTATCCTTTAAGTGCATATTTTCTTGATTTAATCATTTAAAAAAAGAGTAGTTGTAAGGCCGAATTTGTAGTGGGGTGACTCGTAAGTTTAAATTACTCGAGCATAAATCTATCAACAATTTCTTTAATATGCAAAAACAACACTCATATATATTGGTTAATTGTTAAATCTTTATATGGTTCCAGTATAAAATTGGTGCTTTGATTTGGATGTTGAAGTACAGCGTACCTTTAAATTAGTTTACACATGTTAAACTATCAACACATTTTAGTTTTACAAATATTAAAGTTGATGAATCTATTGCTGATTTTTAAGCATACAGATTTAATGTCAAACAAAGTATAAATGTTGATGTAGCACTTAAATCCTCAAAACATTCATCACAATTATTTTGATAGATCATATATTTTAAAGGAATTCTCGACTATACTAAAAGTAAAATTAAACTAAAAAATACACGAACATATGTTGTAAACCAATTCTAATAACTGAAGCAGAATGTATGATATACAACTTTTTGAATGCGTTGAGCTCTCAATATTCATCAAGGAAAAAATGAATCAAGATCAACTAATAATTATTATCAAATCAATTTCTAGTATAGAATTCAATATAAATTAGATATTATTGAATCGTTCAATAAGAAAATGAGCAAATTTGTGATAGGAATAAAAGGACAATCTTTCATGAATAAATTATGTTATACTTGTAATAAGAAGAAAAGAAAGCAAATCAATATTAATTTTCACAGCCACATAGAAATGCTTCTCTCTCTCTCTCTCTCTCTCTCTCTCTCTCTCTCTCTCTCTCTCTCTCAGATCTTAATATTACTATATGCAAGGAATTTAGAAATAGTAAATATAAAGTAGGAAAAATTACTAAAATCCCACCCCTTCAAATAAATTTTGTTATTTAAAAAACCCATGAAAATATTTTTCAAACCAAAAAACTCATTCCATAAATTTTTCGTTCCCAAACCCCCAACATCTAAGGACAATAAATTGATGGACTAAATTAAAAATTAAACAATTATAGTTTCGCGTAAAAAATTATTTATTAGAACTTTTACAGTGATAATCATACTCAATTTTTTTAATCTTTTTAAAAGTTCTAAAAATGCTTTTTTACATAATTACTATATTAAAATCACAATAAAATATATAAAAATATTTAAGATACTTAATATTGAAAAATAAAATTTGTATTATATGATTTATTATTTTAAAATAAAATAATTTTGATAGAAAAAATCCATTAATTAATTCTTCACTTAATAAATGAAGGAAAATTTAGTCCAAAAATTTATTAATCCTAACTTTTGAGTTTTTTGGAATGAAAAGTTTGTATAATGAGTTTTTGGATTGAAAAATGTTTTGATGGATTTTTTGGATTCAAAAATTTATTTGAGGGGGTTTTTAGTATTTTTCCATATAAAATACTGACCTTATAGAACAAGAGAAACATGTAGTCAATTGAAACTTACTACGAACAATATATTTGAAAATTTATCGGATTTGAGGATTAATCTGAACCAAGAAAAGAAGAAAAGAAATAATTTTCAAATGAGATATAAATAATATGAGTCAAAAGTAAAATAATTTTGAACATAATAATATGAAAAAATATCAAACAGGTTTGATGATCATATGTGAAAAAATATATGAACAACAATAAGAATTATTGAACGTGACGAAGGCAACATGACCTTGTTCCGATTCGAGGCCTTCATGTAGTTGAATTTGATTTTGTCTTTTGTCACACTAGTGCTGCTAGCGCTTCTCAAGAAATGATGCAATGAATTTCGAACTCCTGTCAGACGGAACTTCAGAAGAAGAGATCTTGGAATGGAAGATTGTTCAATTGTGCAAAAACATTTGATCCATTTCAATTTTAAATTATTCTAATTGATATATTTCCTTATTTATTAATTAAGACTAAATTCATTATGACTAAAACATGGGAAACTTCAATCTTGCCTTGGAAATTGGACGATGTTTAATGATGAAGAAAATTTCAAAATTAACTAATGAAACTTTTTTAAGAAATAAAAAAATAATTGAAATTCTAGAAAACTAGAATTGAAATCAATTGAAGTCAAAATTGATCAAACACTTCCTTCAAATATATAATAGTATAGATTGGCGTCTCCATATAAAGTACTAGCATATACCCCGTGCTATGGAAAAATAATTCTACTGAATTTTTTATATAACTAAAAGAAACTAAACAAAGTTGTTCGTAAATTTGAAAGTTATTGGTTTTATTAGTATTTTAGTTAATACTTAATTTAGTTAACTTAAATAAATTTATAACTTGTACATCATATGAAAATCTGAGACTTTTGACTCCTTGAAGCTATCAAAAATACAAAATTTGCTCCTAAATATTTTGTAAATAAATGTTACTGACAGGATTGTTTTTTAACATGTTATTTGAAAGCCCAAAACAATAAAAATAATAACAATTTATTTTTGCAAACTTAGGTTTCAGGAAGGTATTTCACGCGTAATATACAAAGAAAAATAATTCAAAACACTATTATGCTCTAGGGTCATCACTTTCTAAACATACAAATTATTTACTTCAAATAATTGGAAAACAGTTCAAAAAAAAATTATATTGGCAAATCCTCCACCCTGATCTCCTCGATCAATATAGTATAATTATGAGATTATTAGTTCAAGTCTCACCTATGTCTGTGTATTTATTCACTATTGCATAATAGTTTCATATATTTAAATGTATGAATATTGATTTTATTAAATGTGTTTGATATAATTCTGAATATAATGGATGTGGTACTTAACCATACATATATATATATATAAACATATATATATATATATTGTATACAAAAGTACATGACCAAATTATAGTAACTTATTTTTTTAAAGAATACTATTGATGTTAAAAATGTAGTTCAGAGCATAAAATGTAGAATGTCATTGAGTCTGTTGATATAAAAAATTACTATATTCAAAATTCAAAACAAAAGTGTGAAAAAAAAGGGATATGCCAACCAACTTCTCACAAATAAAAGTAAAATAGTCATATAACTAATTATTATCGCTCTTAGCCAAAATGTGTTAGATACACATTATTTTTCTATTTATATTAGTACTATGGAATTAAACATTTTCACAAATATCTGCATTAATATCAATAAAATTATTAAAATATCATAATGAAACACGTTAAATAAGGAATATATATATCAATTTATACAAATTAAGTTCTAATTATCATTCTATTTTTTGACAAAGAATTTTCTAAATAAGAGTTCAAATGGCACTTGATAATTAGGTCCAATATCCAGATATTGGAAAAAAAAACTCTAAAATTGTTGGTTTAAAATATTAATTTCACAGAAAATAAATTAGGTGATTATATTGTCAACACTAATATAAAATAGATTTGCTTCTCCCCTAAATTAAATACCATTCTTCGATGTCGAGTATGATAAAGAAAACAAAAATGTAAATATAAAAATCGAAAAAGGTGATATTAAAGCTAAAGTTAATGGACCTGTAAAATACAAAAAGAACATTTTATTGCAAGCATTATGATGAAAGTAATATGTGGTCAAGATAAAAACAATATGAGACCAACTATTGTTATTTGCCAATTGTGATCACCCACCAGTGCATCATCCCTTAGTTCATCCCATTGTCGGAGTGGTTATGGACTGTGGGTTTATAGGGTGTATTTTGTGTGTTGAAGAAATAGTTAAAAAACAGAAAAAAGGGAAAGGGCAAAATACACTTTGCCCCCTTGAATGTTTTTCTTTGTTTAATTCACTGGTGCAATTCTAGCTGCATAGCTCAAACACAAAGCAAGAATACAAATGAAGAGTTTCATAACCAAGTTAAAATGAAAAGAAAATTCTTCTAAAAAGAAAGAAAAAGCCTAAATGTTGAGATTCAGATACAGAGAAAAGTCAACTTTGTCTATTACTATGTTTAGATCATTGGCACAATATACTTATAATTTAGAATTTACTAAGATGAATTACACCTAAGACAACTATTTTAACAAACAGAATAAATCAATATACTCCCAAGCTGAGAATTCAACTATTCATTTACCTCGTCAATCACTACCAAATTACAAATTTTTTCCTCATGACGAACTGGAGAAGGAATATGTTGAGTCAGTTCCTTAGACTTATAGGTAAAATATAAAAAAGACAACAACAAAAATTATATAAAAAAATAAGAATGTTAGTTAGAGATTATATATATGTTCACAAAAAGAGTTTGAAAAATTAATACATACATTATCTCTACGATAGCAAAATCAACCAATAAAATCATGGTATGTACAATTGCAAATTAATGAGGAAGACTCCAAGTTACATGTGAAGCTGGTAGAGACTGAGATCTTTGTTTGGATCTCCACTACCTCAAATTCACAAAAGAATAATTCAACAAAAAAGAAAAATTGAGAGGTAGCAAATCATTGGGTGAAATTTTAATCCTTTTCATAAATAAACCTAGATGAAGAGAGAAAATACTCATTTGATTGAACCTGAGTTCCTATCGCCTTCAAATCGTCAGTTAGGTCTGGATTAGGGGGGGAAAAAATACTAATACTAATAAATAAATAAAAATATTAAAAATACAATGCATGAATATAATGGGAATATAAGAACTATGTATTCATCTTAATTCACGAAAAAACTTAGAATATACAATGCATGCAAATATACAGAATTTATACAGGTCTTAGAAATCTGCTTAAAGATTAGAGCATGTAAAAAGAAAAACATAATTTAAATTTGAGATAATTTACCGTGTATAATCAATAGAAAAAATAGTATATCGAACATTCAGTGCAACAACAACTTATGTAGAATTGTAGGTCAGGATTATGAATTTATAAAGGTACGTAAATAACATTAAGATCATATAATCAATTTAATAAATTTAATTATGGAAAATATTTTTTATTTATTCTTTTATGGAGAGTATTGAATCAATTATGGCCGTAATTTGTGTAATTCGATCGTCTTTGCTTCTTTCCAAATGGAAGAACTGTCAAAATATTTCCTCATTTTATAGATAGATTCATTACGCTAAATTTGGTAACTTAAACAACTCCATAATGTCTTGCTATTAATAAAGAAATGTTATAATTAAATTATATTTACTAATAGATTATCTAACCAATCATATAATTTGAAGAAATAAAAAGAATAGGATACGTACCCCATCAAAAAGAAGGGTGGCTCGTTTAGAAAAAGTCAAATTCACCATAAATGCTAGACAAAAATGTATTTCACTTCAAATTTCACCATTTAAAATATTAAATGGCAAAAGAAAATTTTATAGAGAATAAAATTAATTTAAAATTCTAAGAATTCATCATTTGGTCAAAATTGAGGAATTGTGGGTCAAAATTAAACAATTATGGGTCCCACACCCCTCCAAATATATAATAGCATAGATGTGTAGGCTATCATTTTGATTCATACGCATTTGCACAACTCTGAAACCCCTTAGTTAATTAATTAATTAGATTTGATTAGCCTTTTATAGCGTGATATATATTAGCCTTTTACAGCCACCATACTTTATACTTAATTAGGTAGATTTGAGAAACCTATTCATTTAATAATTCATATTCTAGCATAATTTCTCGCTTTGACAAACTTGCATCAAATTAAAATTACTACTAATATCTTATATAATCTCTAGCTCGGAAACATGAATTTCCAAGCACCAAACCTCAATTTTACTCATTGGCACCAAGACACCACAAAAACTAAATGAAAATTATGATTTGATTATTAATGCAGGACATATTCGTAGCTGGAACTGACACTTCAGCAGCAACAATAACATGGACAATGGCAGAACTCATGCGAAATCCATTTGTCAAAGTAAAAGCTCAACAAGAAGTGAGAAAAGTTGGCAAAGGAAAGCCCAAAATAGAAGAAAGTGATCTCCCAAAACTCACATACCTAAAACTCGTCATAAAAGAGTCATTTAGACTCCATCCACCAGCCCCATTACTTGTCCCTAGAGAAACCACAGAAAATTGCACAATTGCTAAAAACTACGAAATCCCCGCAAAAACGAGAGTGCTTTTGAATGCATCGGCAATATCAACTGATCCGAGATGTTGGGAAGACCCGGAAAAATTCTTACCAGAGAGATTTTTGAATAGCCAAATAGATTTTAGAGGACAACATTTTGAGTTGTTACCGTTTGGTGCTGGAAGAAGGGGGTGCCCTGGAATTAATTTTGCGATTCCACTTGTCGAGCTGGCATTGGCTAATCTTTTGTTTTGCTTTGATTGGGAACTTCCACAGGGGATGTTTGTAGAGGATCTTGATATGGAAGAAGCATTAGGGATAACAATGCATAAGAAAACTCCCCTTTGCTTGACAGCTTCACCTATGACGGGATAGGAGAAGTGTTCTACTATTAAACTCCTTTTTTTTTATGCCTCTTTGCTTTCTGAATTTGCTTTTCAATCAAAATTCAATGAATGAAGGTGAGAAATGCTTACATTGTTAGCGACATAAGTGATTATACTTGGACATTGTCAAAATTCAAATTCAATGATCTTGAAGGACCAAACGTGCTTTGTACTTGTCCACCAACCCATCTAGCTTCCCATAGAGAAATGCATTTTCCATGTCTAGCTGTAATAATTTCCATTCCTTGTGAGCAGCTACGGAGATGATGGTTCTAACTTTCGTCATCTTTGCGACTGGACTGAAAGTCTCCTCGTAATCCAACCCATATTGTTGTGAAAAAACTTGAGCGACCAACCATGCTTTATTCTAGTCCACCAACCCATCAGCCTTTTTCTTCAACTTGTAAACCCATTTACATGTTACCGGTTGAACAGTTTTTGGCTTTGGTACTAACTCACAAGTGTTATTCTTCATCAAGGCTGAAATCTCATCTTTCATAACTCGTTCCCAATCCGAATTTCCTGTTGCTTCTTCAAAGCATGTGGGTTCATGAAAATCAAATGGCTCAGTGAATAAGCATTGGTTGTGGCACAGTACATTGATTTAAACAAACCTGCAAATGTTTTTGCCAAATTGAATTTTTTTTTTCTCTCTAGTAGATCTTCTAGTAGCAGGCATACCTTGAATTTTTTCTTGACTTGATGAAACCAATTTGTATTGTGATGAATCGTGTCTCCCCCTTCCTCTAGTATCATCAGGAATAGATGATTTTGTCATCTCCTATGAGTCTTATTGTAGCTCTTCAAGGTCCTCATTAATGGAAGAAAAATCAATCATGAGTATTCTTTAAAGTTGTTGCCGTCAACGTTGAGCTGCTATAATATGGTGAAACTTCATCGAAGACTACATCTCAAGAAGTGGTGAATTTCTTGTTCTCGGGATCTATACTCATCCGCCATTTTTGATTTAACAAAAACGCATCATTTTGTTGATGCGTGTCGTAGCACATTAAAAATACTATTTATATTTATCTTGATAACTAGTAATGGTGATAAGCAAGGGTCGAACCCAAAGGAATATAGATAAGTTTAAGTGTTAAGCACTTGTGATAATGAAAACGGGGGAATTTGTTGTAATAGTATGAAAACTAAATGCAAGCAAAATAAAGTAAGCAATTAAACAAAAGATGTAGTCTTTTTTACTTTAAACAAAATTTGTGTGTAGTTCTGCACACAAATTTTTCACTTTAAGAAAATATTGTGAAATGGACATATTACCTTGATTTAGGCTAGCAAGCTCGTTCTCCAAGAACTGCAATCTTGATGTGTTCTTCTTCACGGACAGGACTTCAAGAGTGTCCCAAACTTCCTTCGGCAAATGAACGTCTCAAACGTGATCAATGTACTCTTTACTGATTGATGTTCATAGTGCAAACATGACTCTGCCTTAATCCTCCACTTTCTCCTAGCTTCTGCATTTTCTGGAATGTCGGTAGAAATTACATCAAGACCCAATGTTATCTCCCAAAGGTCTTGACCCTGGAAATAAGCTTACATGCACAATCGCTAATACTTGTAGTTGGTGCCTACAAGCTTCTTTACACCAGACTGTGTAGAACCAGCTGCACTGCTGCTTTGATCTATCTTACAAACAATAATTTTTTAGTAACAAACAAATGATTCTCTCTAACAAGTGAACAAGTAACAGCACTTGATAGACAAGCAAATCAAAGCCTAAAACTTGGCCTTGGTACCATGAAACAAAAGTTTAAAGTATGAGAAACATATATGAGAGCAAAATGAATGTATGTTTATTTCTACTGAAACTTACAATACATAAAGAAATATAACATGAGCAAAGATAGCTAATAGACTCCTAAGAAATAGAGAATAAAAAACTCTAAAAATTCTCTAACAACTCTCTCTAAGAGTGAGTCAAAGCACAATTAACTTAACTATGAAAATAGATGACAGTTGAAGACTAACAACAAAAAATCCTAATAACAAAGATTAAGTATAATAAGATGCACTAAATTTTGACAACATGCTACTTGTATAAATTTTTCCATTAAATATACAAGTGTATAAATTTCATACACTTGACACAAATATAAGTAACCGGAATATATAAGAGACAGGATACAATTTGAAATAGAGGATCCAGTGTGCTGTTTAGTGCTCGATACTTAAAGATGCATCAACCTCCTAGTCTCTATGTGCGGACAATTGTTGTGCATATTCAGTATTGAATGTTTAATGATGTAAATTAAGTTACATTCATACATAATGTATATAATTATTGATATGGCTTAATCTGCACCAAATGGTGTATACCGCGCCAAATATATACATGCATTTTCCATATAGCAACCATAAAGAAAATCAAGTTTCCTCTTCAAAATATTGTACTAAGCCATTTAATGTCCAATCATATGACAACAAGTGTAAAATATATTATATTAATTATTAATTTATGTCTTTTATCTATATTTTGGGATTTATTTAATTTAATTTCAAAAGTAAATAATTGAATATAATCTGATATTTTAATATGTATTTTATTGGCGAATTAAATTGAGGTGTTCGAACCAATTCAATCATTTCTTGCAATTTTTTTAGGTGAAAAGAAAGGATTTTATACCACCTTGCAAGAGATTTACACAGTCCAAGAGCACATTACATCCTCAAATAATGGTGTAAAAATGCCTTTTAAAAGGCATGTCTTTTTAAGGCCTATCAAGGCCAACCTTATTAAGGCCTTGGCCCATCAGAGGCCAACCTTTTCAAGGCCTTGACCTCTGATGGGCTTGGTTCCTTTTTTTTTTTTTTTTTTTTGTCGATTCCATAATATAACATTATAATATAACAATAATAAATATAAAAAAACTAAAAAAAAAATTACCTATGGCCTTTGCACACTAGGCAACGGTCAGCAATTGCTGACAGTTGTAGCATAATTCAAACGGCCTGGCCATTCGAATTATGGGAGCAACAGTCGGAAAATTTCGGGCGTTATCCCTATATATATATAAAATATTTTGTAATTTATTTTGTTATTTTATACCTAGAAATACATGTCAATCTCTTCACTTAATTTCACACCAAAATCATTCAACCTCTTACAATTGTCTCAATATTCTCAAGTAAAATTTATATCGAAATAGGACATGAAATTTTTGTTATATTAATCTAACTGAATACAATATGAAATTAATTAATACCTTCCTTTATGATACTTGAGCAAATTCATGACCCTAATTAAGTCAAGTTTGTTGTTTAACATACTTCATCTATAACCTGGGAAGGCGAGACATGAGTGGTGAGCTACTAAGCCCAGTGAGTGCCGTGTGTAAGTGCGGGGTTATGCATGAACATTATAACATATGAATCTCATGATGCATGATCACGATAATAGTCAAACAAGACAATAATCATCAATGAATAAAGAAAGCTGGTAACACATAGCACCTAATTGGTAGTGGGAGATTCTAGAGGTGGCTACCACCGGATTTGCCTCAGTAACGCACTAGAGTCACTCATAGTGGTCTCTGAGATTGTGTCACGGTGTAGCACTTAGGCCCCTCACTTCCAATTGAGGTTTATCAAATAATGAAGAATACGGTTCTATTGACAACCTCCTTATGACTCTCGCTTCAGAATAACTGTCTTATCCACCAAATGCAAGGAGCGACCTTGCTAACAAACTGATATGCCCGGGTACATGTCGAAATCTACAACCCCATCGCCATGATACGCTCCATCCATGCGCGGGAGCGGAATCGGAATCCATGGGGCTGTGACCAAGCATTTCGACAAGTCCGATGCTGCCCGCACGGGTCACAAACCTCCATGCCGCAATTTGGGCCCAATAATCCACTAGGGACTCATATAATCAAGATTCCATCCATGCGCGGGAAGGGAATCGGAATCCATGGAGCTGTGACCAAGCATTTCGGCAAGCCCGATGCTGCCCGCACGGGTCACAAACCTCCATGCTGCAATTTGGGCCCAGATAATAATCAATAATCCACTAGGGACTCATATAATCAAGATAATATCACATTTCGTGTACAGGCAAGATAAAGTACTATGTCAGGCCGATATCAACCATTCCACAATGATTACGGTCCATCTCCCCACTACCCCATACCAACAGGAGAGTTCACGTGTTTCAATGTTCAACATATATCACACAGTACCAAGGTGCGATAAAGTACAGGTTATATAAATAAGTTTGTTTTGACAGTCATGTATATATAATAAATGACAATGATACTATATATTGCAGAATAAAATAAATTAATAAATAAAGCACTCACTTTGTGAACCATGTAGTTCCTCCTGCGGCTTAAGATTCAAATAATCACCATATGATTCTAGGACCCCCTTAAAAAGGAAGAAACAAAGTCCAGTATACACACCAACGCGAACGTACAAATGTCATAGACTTGTACATGCATTATTTGATCAATTTTTAATATTGATACCAAATTAGCTTATAAATATTACAATTAACTACTTATTAATATCCAGTGATTGGGGAGTAACAATCTGTACTAAGTAACAATAATTCCATGAGTAATTAATTTAACTAGTAACTTATTTATGACCAATTACATAACTCAATCTTTGCATAAATATATTTAAACTAATATATAATATATGTTTGAGCATCACCAACGGGATTAAGTTAACTAATTAGTTATACGATCATGCTAAACCATTGAATTTATATAAGTCGTTAACTAATATATACACGCATCATATTATACTTAGATAATATTTCATGAATGAATGATTAATTGAGATTCATCTAATCTAATGAATGAACAGGGGGTGATCGTAGAGAATCAAGATAAAACTCTTCCCACAGTTAGACCACCAGTTAAGAAATGGGGCTAACCTTACTATTTATTAAGTCTTGAAAGAATGATAATCTGCTATGATACTAATTAATAGCTAGTTTAATCAATAAACACATAATTTTATATACCACTCTCCTTTTTTCTCCCTTTTCATTTTCCTTTCCTCTTCACCCATCTATTTAACATTTAATTTTCTTTCACTCTAATCTCTTCTCTACTGGCACATGCAAGACCACTACTGCCATCATATTCTCATGCCCAATTACACATAAATACAGGGCACACACATATCACGCCATACAAACATTTGTAGCAAACTCAAGGAGTAACAACAGGTATACAAGAGTAGATACGCTTTGAATTTACCTACGCCGATGTTAAGCTTCATCATGTTACTCTGCCATGATTTACGTTCCACCAGTCAGCAGCGTACAATCACAAATACTCACACCATATTCTTCGCCACCATCATCGCGCTCAGAAGCAAGGAAAATTATATATCACCTTGCCGGAATTTGTCCCGAGACCCGTGTTCTTGTTTGAATTCGATCTCCACAGTTTACACACATTCACACTCGCTACTCTTCTTTGTCTTTTCCAAATTTCAAAATCTGATTTTCTTAACAGCATATGAATTTCTATATTTTGGGTAAATCTAAAGGTAAAGAGGTGGGCTAAAGGTGTTAAAAGGAAGGAGGTGTCCTTCTCCCGTCTTGACACGCTGATAGTGGGATGGAGGAGTGTTTTTGCTTCCATATTTAAGCACTTTCTTTGTCTCATTAAACGTTGAAAGCAACTACAATTTAATCCCAAAATACACTAATTTCAGTTTGACTCAACTGAACATCACCTAAGTGCAACTTAACCCTGAAGAGATAATTAAACAATCATTTAAGTCCCCAAAAACAATTCCCACATGAGTTTTAGTCCAAATCAATAAATTGTAATTAATCTTTCAAGTTAAATACTTCAAGATATATATAATCGCTATATCCCTTGAAACCATGGGGCATCATACACACATACACATATATATATACACTTTATTATATTTAGTTCAACCTCTTACAATTGCATCAAATATATCAAATATACACTATCTATTATTTAGACTATATTGTTATTTCAGAATTTGAAGTTGGAAATTAATACTATTTTCGACGATTGGTCGAGGCGTAATCCATCTTCCCAATTGAAGTTGTAGAGCTCTCGTTTTTACGATATTTGGTCAAGGCGTAATCCATCTTCCCAAATTGAAGTTGTAGACTTTTGTTTTTGCGACGTTTGGTCAAGGCGTAATTTCGACGTTTCGTAACATTTACTTATTCACATTTTAATTTTTTTTGTTAATTATTGATTATTAATTGTATATTAATTTTTAATCGTGTGTCATTTTTTATCTACGATTATTTTATCCATAAAACATGAATCCTCTTAGTTCAAGTAGTTCTCGTGTTCGTAAGGGTAAATTGTAATGGGAACAGAAACACAAAAAATTTTATAACCTGACGACACTCCTGATTTTGATACCCCATCACCATTTAATAAAGAAGGAAATTCTACAACTTTTGAAAATATCCCCCAAACACACAATACTTCATCCGCTAGTGTGAAAAAAATAAGTTAACAAACTAGTGAGGTTTTGGCTTTTATAAAAAAGGTTTGATGAACAATATTACGAATGTGTATCTTGCCTCGGTCGACTTTTTATACTATGGCTTAATAGAGGGGAGGGTAACCACTATGAAACGACATTTAAATGGGAATCACCCGGAATGGAATAGTATAGTATTAGAAAAGAGGAAAAAACCAAATTATAGACTTAAATTCGCCCCATACTGTTAAAAATTTTATTTACAAGGCCTTGCTAAGTTATGCATTCAATTCGAACTTCTCATTTGCAAAAAATCAGGTGGTGGAAAATTTTATACAACAATGTATTTGTCCCCAATTTAAACGTGTATCACGAAACACATGTTTGAAATATGCTAATTTACTATTTCAAGAAGAGGTTGGATTTTTAAAAGGTCATCCTTTCCGACTTACCTACAAAAGTATCTCTAACTTCGGAGTTGTGGCTGGGTAGGGGGCACCACTTATTATGTTTGTGTAACAGCACATTGGGATTGATAACGATTTTTTTTACAAAAAAGAATTATTGATTTTACACAACTCGAACATCCACATTCGGGAGACATGATTGCACAATCTATACTTATATGTTGTAATTATTGGGGCATTCATGAAAAAAATATGTCTATTTCTTTATATAACACAATTAATAATGCTAATGATATATCTCATTTTAAAAAGTTCCGTAAATCCTGTTTTAAGTGGTGCATTTTTTCATATTAGATGTATTTTTCATATTATGCATCTTTGTGTTAAAGATGATTTGTCTAAGATAGATCAACATATAAAAAAAATAGAGTTTACCAAAGTCATATTGACACGTCAACTAGAAGAACACAACTATTCCATAAAATGTGTAGACAAGTGAAATTAAAAGAAAAAAGTATTTATCTTGATATGCCTATTAGATGTATTGTAACCTACAAAATGTTGACTGATGAACATTCGTATTCTAAGATAATAACTTCTTTATGTAATAATAACATGAGCTGTGAGGATGACCGACAATATATATTTGAAGAAGATTGAGATGTTATTCATGTAATTGCTCCATTATTAGACGTATTTCGTAATGCTACTAAAATATTGTCCGGTTGTTATTATCCAACTTCTAACATCATATTTGGTCATATGGTTCATATTGCTAAAATATTTAAAAAAACACATATATGTTGATAATGTACAAACTATTATACATAGTATGGAAGTGAAGTGGCTTAAATATTGTAGTAATGTTCCCAGCATACCTCTTCTAGGTAGTCTATTAGATCCAAGATGCAAGGTACTTTATATTTAATTCAACAGTATTTTGAATGTTTTGACTATTTACACTTAGATATAGATTCTGAAAAACAAAAATGTGAGAGTTTGTTCTCATCATTAGTAGAATGGTATATCACGAATAACATTAATCAATATGAAAGAATCCTACATCAACTAGTTCTAGCAAAAAATTAAAATCTATATACACAAATCTTTTGAGTCTAATGAAACGAACAAAAAGCACAATCAAGTAGGTCAACAAACGAAGTAAATATAACCTCTGAGAGGAAGAAGATTTTGAAATATTAGGGTGGTGGAGAAGTTCACAATGAAAATTTTCTATCTTGTCTACCATTGCCCGTGATGTTCTAACATGTCAAATGTCTACAGTTGCTTTGAAAGTTGTTTTTAGTGCAGGTGAGAGAACAATAACAAACAGAAGATCACGAATGACAAAAGAAACGGTTTGAGTATGCATACTCTACAAGGATTAGCTAGATCAACAATGGAGGCAACAAGAGATTCAACGAAATGTTGCACAATTTGTACCTCCAAGCCTCATGTATGATGAATCAAGCGACGATGAAGGAATTGAAGATGACAATACACAAGATGATGACGAGATATAAAGGACGATGTACAAAACTACTACGAAGGCTTAAATGTGGCAAATCAACAAGAAGGTCATAACCTTGGAACACTTCCAACGATAGTATTGGGGTCGATTTTATTGATTCTATGAATAATTGAGAACTAATAATGTCCCTAGCACGAATGAATTTTACAAGTCATTGATTGTATTTACTAAGTTTTAAGTCTTTTTATTCTTTTTAATAAAATCGAAGTATTTAACACCTTTAAACATATATTATCACTAATTTAGTTTATTAATATTTATCCTATTATCCTCTATTCTATATTTAATTTGTACAATATTGTAACCTAACAAATATTATTTTAACTACACCAAAATAGTAAAGTAATAAGTAATAACTAAACCTTCTAATCTAGTAATAAATTATAAACTAACAAGTAATAAAAAAAATTCCAAAGTTGTGAAATATATTGAGAACTAAGAAATAATAGCTAAAAACTTGTAGAGTAGTAATAAATTCTAAACTAACAAGTAATAAATAAATTGTTAATGTTGTGAAATATACTATGAACTAACGAGTACTAAATGAATTGTAATTAGATTAAAACAAACAAATAAGTAATTAATAAAATAAATAACACAAAAAAACCAAAAAAAATAAAATTGTTGGTCTTGTTGGGAAACATACATATAGCCCGACTATGCACAACGAAAAATTAAAATCTTAGTTTCCAGGATTCAAACATGTGAGTTTATTAATCTTGCGAGCTTATCACGTATCATAAGCTTACGCATCCCTGCATTAGATATTTAAAACTTGAATCAAGAAGATCTTACCTTATTCGATTTTTCGTAAAAATCGAAGAGTTTCTTCTTCCTTACCATAAGCTCCCCAGCTTGCTCATCGTTCCTTGAATCAACCGCCTCGTTTTTCCCTTTGATTATGATTTTGAATTCCTCCATCAAAAGCACCTTTGATTAGATTGTTGATTCACTTCAAAGGCCCAAGTGTTTCTCCTCTAAAGTTGATCCACACCCCGGATACCCACTCATTTATAATCTTTAGCTGGGTTGATGGATAAATGTTTATTCTAACTCTAAGGAATATTGTATGGAATTAAGGTGAAAGCAAAAATTACTTCTCTAAGTATTTTGGAAGAGTTTTTGAATTCAAGATTTTGATGAATAATCAAGAATTCAAGAATATGTATGTGAGAAAGAGAGAGAACGATTTTTCTTGCAAGAGGAACAAAAAATTTGACTTGTGAAAGTATGAAATTTTCGTCCAACACTAGTCTTATTTATGGACTAGTTTTTTTGCAATTCTGTCTCATGTAGAAGTCTTCCATATTAAATCTTTTCCATGTAAGAATAGAAGACTAATTAATTTCTAAATAAAACTCTTCTATTTTAACTAATTTCCTCATACAACGTAGATTCCTATTTATTAGGAACCTTATCCTTATCTAATAGGAATCCTATTCCAATCTTTAAAAGGACTCTCTTCTCTCCAAAAAATTTTATTTCCTTGTAGAAGAAAATTAATTAAACTCCTTTAGTTATTTTTCTTCCACCAAATTTTTTACCAAGGCCATAAAATAAGCATTTTAATGATTAATCCACCATACTAGATTAATTATAAGTCTCTTACACTTAATTTGGGCTTACCCAACTAATTAAATGCTTTCTAGATTTTTACCAAACATCTTTTGAACTTAATTAAATATTTATCCAACTACTGAATAAATAAAAAGTCTTAACTAATTAGTCTAAATAATTAATATATTAACTCGACTACTTTGAATTGAATTCCCTTAGTCAAGAAATGGATTTTTTCGAGTATTGTGTGTGACCCTTTAGGTTCGCCAACATACTAATAATGGGCTCATAACCTTTATGATTTAATTTGGATAATTAAGTTATCTCCATTAATTAAACACTTTTAATTAATCATCTTATTATTTAATCTCCTTTAAATATAAGATACTCATAAATCAAAGAAAAGTTTCTAGCTACTTATCTTGAAGACCTAGATGTAGGCGATTCAAAATGAACATTTCCAATCGCGCACTCCATGCAAGTGAGATTCTTCCATCATCTAATTTCCCAATTGAATTAAGAATCGGGGAATCTTATTGGTCAAGATCCTTGTAAATTCAACCTTAATAATTCAAGTGTGTTTGATTAGTGATTAATTAATTCAAGAAATCCTAATCTTAATTAATTAATTATTTACCTTGGCCAAGGACTAACTCAGTCAAACCACTTAGAATATTATAGAAAATTCACTTGTTCATTTAGATAAGTGACGGATTATTTGTTGTCAACACCAACATCCATATACGAGTCACTACACCCAATAACCAGTTCATATGTGCCCTTATAAAAGAACTGGCACAGGAGTCAAAGTGCAGTGAGCCAATATACAAGATTACTGTGATGACTCAAGTCAAAGAATTAATCTTGCACTATCGTGATTAAAAAACCCCTAATTGGACATAGATAGAAATAATTCCAATTTAGGGGTGATCAGTGAACTTGTTCTGAACAAACACCCCGTGTATGTGTATTTGTGTCAACTACACTAATGTCTATAAAATGAGACATTCTTTAATTAAGAGTGTGCACCGTGGACACAAGTCTATCTGAATTATCAATGTCCTATCTTGATAATTCTATGACTTGGACGGTATTTAGAAATGACAGCCTTAGAGACTTGTTTTATGATATAAATCCAATGAGATATCAAGCCTCATAGCTATATGTGAATTCTAGAAAATTTATCATACAGTTATAACAACATAAGATGAAGAAATGCTTATTATTAATATAATGTAAAATGAAATTGTTTTTTACAAGAATAGATAAAGAAGCCTATTTAGTATTGGCTCACAGGGCACTATCATAATAAACTTCCACTTGCACTAGAGTCAATCTCCTTGGTACGAGATAAGGGCTTAGTTAGTGCATCCGCTATGTTCTCCGGTGTATCGACTTTTTCCATGCATACGTTACCTCTACCAACAATCTCTCGGATCAGATGGTATCGCTTCTCTGTATGTTTAGATCTTTGATGACACCTCGGCTCCTTTGCTTGAACAATGGCACCATTATTATCATAGTACAGAGGTACTGGATCGACAATGCAAGGAATTGTACCCAACCCTTGGATGAAGTTTCTAATCCAAACAGCTTCCTTTGCTGTATCAAATGCAACTATGTATTCAGCCTCAGTTGTAGAATCCGTATTAGTTTCTGTTTGGAACTCTTCCAACTTATTGCTCCACCATTGAGGGTTAGGTATGAAAGCCACCCATTTTCTGTAGAGAGCTTTTGCATTCTTTGTCACCCAATTGACCAAGTTTGTGATATAAATAATAGCAATATCTCGTTGTCTTTAGAATTTATGAAGTGCAGGTAGAAGCAAGTTAGCTGTTATTTTGTTGCAATATTATCCTGAATATTTGATTACCAGTTATAGTTGAAATTGAAATAAGACTTACAAAGATCCTCATCCACCTCAGATTGGAAATGAGAGTTAGTGAACCCTTCTAGTTTCAATTCTCCACTGTCGTATAGCAAAAATTAATCCTCAGTTCTTCACAAGTACTTGAGAATTGTTTTCACGGCTACCTAGTGTAATTCACCTGGGTCGGACTGAAAACAGCTCACTACACTTAATGCATGAGCTGCATCAGGCCTTGTACATAATACTTCCTATGGCCGAAGCATATGGTATGCGAGCCATACTATCTCCTTCCTGGGGTGTCGAAGGACACATGGATCTAGAATACCGGATCCCATGACTCATAGGCAAGAATCCTTTCTTTGATTCCTCCATGCTAAACCTCTTTAGCATTTTGTCTATGTACATTGACTGAAATAATCCTATCATCTTTCTTGATCTATCTCTATAGATTTTAAATCCTAAGATGTAGGACGCATCTCCTAAGTCTTTCATGGAGAATTTGGTGGATAAACATACTTTAGTTGATTGCATCATTCCTACATCATTTCCAATTAGTAGAATGTCATCAACATAAATACTAAGAATGTCACTGCATTCTCACTGACTTTCTTGTACACACATGGTTCATCTTCATTTTTAATAAAACCATACATCTTTATAGTTTCTTCAAAACAGATGTTCCAATTTCGGGATGTTTGCTTTAGTCCATAAATGGACTTTTGGAGTTTGCAAACCTTTTGCTCACTCCCACTAGATGTGAAACCTTTTGGTTGTTTTATGTAAATCTCTTTCTCTATGTTTTCATAGAAGAAGGATGTTTTCACATCCGTCTGTCATATTTCATAATTATAATAAGCAGATATTGCAAGTAGAATCCTAATGGATTTAAGCATTGTTACTGGTGAACAGGTTTCTTCATAGTCAATACCCTCTCTTTGAGTGTAACTTTTTGCCACTAGTCTAGCTTTATAGGCCACTACCTCTCCATTTGCTCCTACATTTCTCTTATAGATCCACTTACAACCAATAGGTACTATACCCTTTGGTAGATCTACCAAGGTCCATACCTTGTTGGAGTACATGGAGTCCATTTCAGATTCCATGACACTTTGCCACTTCCCCGAATCAATATCACATATTGCTTCGTTGTATCTTCTTGGATCTTTATTTGCTTGAAGCTCTTCCTTATTACTCTCTAGTAATAGACCATACCTCTTAGAGGGCCCACGGATCCTTTTGGATCTTCTCGGAGATTGTGTGTTAGATATTTCAGTATTTTTTGTGTTTGTATTTCCAAAGTTTGTGAGATAATTTGTGGTTTTTGAACTTCTTCATGTTCTATGATCTCACCATTTCTATCTAATATAAACTCCTTCTATAAGAAGGTGGCGTTCCTTGAAGCAAACATCTTTTGTTCCGATGGATCATAGAAGTAGTACCCCGTAGTTTCTATAGGGTATCCCATAAATTTACATAAACTAGACTCTAACTTATCTCCCACTAGCCTTTTGACATAGGCAGAACAACCCAATACTCGAATATGTTTATATGAGGTCGGTTTACCACGCCATAACTCATAAGGCGTTTTGGGCACAGATTTGGAAAGTAATCTATTTAATAGATAAGCTGCAGTTTCTACGGCATAACCCCAAAAAGATGAAGGAACTTCAATGAAACACATCATGGAATGCTCCATATCCTATAAAGTCTTATTCTCTCACTCAGACACCTCATTCAGTTGTGGTGTTCTAGGTGGAGTCCACCGAGAGAGAATCTCATTCTCTTTAAGATAACTAAGGTATTCGTCACTTAAATATTCTCCTCCTCTATCAGATCGAAGAGTCTTAGTATTATAACTCAGTTATTTTTCTACTTCATTCCTAAACTCTTTGAACTTTTCAAAAGCTTCGGATTTGCGTTTCATAAGGTACAAATATCTGTACCGTAAATAGTCATCGGTAAAATTGATGAAGTAAATACACTTTTCTTTAGTAATTATACTAAAAGGACCACAAACATCCGAGTGGATCAAATCCAAAGGATGAGTGGCACGTTCCACTAGTCCTACAAATGGTGATTTGGTCATTTTTCCTTTAAGACAAGATTCTCAAGTAGGCAAGGTTTCCTCTTCCTTAAGGTCGAATACACCTTCCTTTGTCAATTTGTGCATTCTTTCTTTGGAAATATCCTAGTCTAGCATGCCACATTAGTGTACTATTTAAGTTATCTTATTTTCATTTATTACTATGTTGAATGTGAAAGACGAAATTAATTGGTTGAACAGTGTATAAACAGTTCATCAAAGTACTAGTAAAAAGTAAAGAACAATCTTTAATAATGAAACACTTTCCATCTTTTATTAGAAACTCAAAACCCTCTCCATCTAAATCAAGGATGGAGATAATGTTCTTTATTATACTAAAAACGTAAAGACAATTATTTTAAAACTATTCTAATGTCGTCGTCTAATGCCAGGTTGACCGTCCCTATCTCTGTGGAAACAACTTTTGCTCAATTGCCATGTCTCAGAACGATCTCATCCTTTCCTAGCATCCTGCTTCTTGTCATCGCCTGCAAATTATTGCAAAGATGTGGTGCACAACCGGTATCTAATATCAAGAAGTATCGTTAATAGATAAGTTAACTTCAACATAGAATATACCCTTGGTCGCATCTCGAGTCGCAAGGTACTCCTTGCAGTTCCTCTTCCAATGCCCTGGTTTACCGTAATGGAAACACTCACCTTTATCCTTATCGGCTTTAACCTTCTTGACCCCACCTTTGGCTTTTAGCTTCTTGTTCTTTTGGGAACTCTTCTCTTTCCCTTTCTTTGGTTTCTTAGTCTTAGAATGGGCTGAACTCACAAGTAGGATTGGCTTGTCCATCTTGATGGTGGCTTCTGCAGTCCTTAACATACTCAACAAATCAGGCAATTTTGTCTCTAGACTGTTTATGTTAAAATTGACCACAAATTGGCCGAATGAGCTAGGCAAGGATTGAAGTACCAAGTCTATTGAAAGTTCATTGTTTAGAAAAATGTCAAGACTTGCAAGCTTCTCAATGAGCGCAATTGTCTTTAGCACATGTTCTTGGACATTTGACCCATCAGTCATACGAGCTCTGAAAAACTCTTTAGACACTAAGTACCTTTTCCTCCTAGACTTTTCACCATACAACTCTTGTAAATGTTCAAAAATATCAGTAATCGTTGCCATATTTTCGCGTTGCTTTTGCAACTCATTCGACATTGATGCAAGCATTGTGCACTTTGCTTGGAGGTCATCGTTTAACCATTTCTTATGGATTTCGATTTTCTCCCCCAGCACCCTCAGGCAAAGTCGAGGGGGGTGCATCAGTCAAGACATAGGCTCTATTGTTATAGTTGATCACTATCTTAAGGTTTCTAAGCCAATCAGAATAGTTGGATCTAGTTAGTTTGTTTGTGTAGAGAATTGTGGAAAGCGGGTTCTTAGCCATCCTAGATATCTAGTTATCTACAAGTTAAAGCGAAACGGAGATTAAGAGGATGTTTAATACATTATGTGTAGATATGATTTCAAGATCTTTTAATCATAAATTACCTCCCACTATTTAATTCAAATTCAATAACCCTCATCAAAGAATTCAATAAAAAAATATTTTTTCTTAGTGAGTTTGAAGTCCAATTTAATTATTACATACCCCAATTTTATGGACATATACATAATAATTAAATAAGTAGACAAAACTTGCCAATTACATCTCTATGTAACCCTCAATTATTTTATCTCATGTTCAAATGGACCTCAATTTTATGCGCCCCCATATTACTCTCATGTTAAGTTAGACCCATCAAACCTACATGTAAATAACCCACCCAAAAAGTTCCACTTGCAATGGTCAACTTAGAGGATAAACTACTCATGTGCATCTCCATGCTTAGTAATAATCACGGCTTTCTTATTATAGAAAGTCTCACTTGCAATGGTCGACTAATCTACATAAGTAGCACCGACATGCTATTACTTTTGATTGTAGGCATGGAATATTAAACCCCATTTAATTTTATCTCATATTAACTTAAATTAAATAATTAAGATTTTATAAACTTATCAAATAAGTAGGAAATTTTAATATATTATGAAAGGTCTCATGAACGCTTCAATCATCTTTTCTAAGTCTCTATCCTAACATGCCCCACAACACATGAAGAAAAATAAAACATACGACAGAAAAGAAAAAAATTGTATCTCATACTAAAATTCTTCATCTCACACATTAAATCATACATCTCATACATAAATCCATGTGTCTCGTAAAATCATGCATCTCATACATGGAATCATGTATACCATAAAATCATGCATCTCATACATAAAATTATGTATCTCATACATAAAAAAAAAATAAAAAAATTGATATTTTGGGCCATGTCTAAATCGATCCTATCTAGAGCTATTAAGGACCGAACGCCGGCAAGGCGATAAATTAAATATAGAAAGCAAACATTCTTGTATAATCCTAATGGCCTCAAAAATCCATCATGCATATCATCTCATGTAAGCATATGTAAATTATTAATTTATCAAATATTCCTCATAAATTAAATCAATTCGAGGTTTCTCAATAAAACTTGATTTTTTTCAAAATTAAACAATTTAAAACACCTTTTAAAAAAAAATTAGAAAAACAATTCCCGAAACAGGACAATGACCCGCTACCCGACAATCGGGTTCAATCGGGCAGGACGATTCGGGCTACCCAATTTCAACATCAAGGATTGTCCGAAATAGTCTTTTGTCCCTTTTCACTTGATGTTTTAATTCAAATGGTGGATCGGGTGTTCGATGTTCCTAGCATCATTCTCGATCCGTTTTTCCATGTAAACTCTATACATAATTAATTTTCAGATTAAAACAACCTTAATAAAATATAAAGTTTTTATGAATATCCCCCAAATCAATAAAATTCATAATTTAATAATTCTAAACGTGCATCACATGTAACGATTAAAATTAAAATGATCATGCATAATGATGCGTAAACCTTAGGTCTGATACTACTATTGGGAAACATACATATAGCTCGACTAAACACAGCAAAAAATTAAAAAATTTAATTTCTAGGATTTAAACATACGAGTTTATTAATCCTACGGGCTTATCACGTATCATAGGCTTACGCATCTCTACCCTAGTTATTTAAAACTTGAATTAGGAAAATCTTACTTTATTCATTTTTTGTAAAAATCGAAGAGTTTCTTCTTCCTTAATGCAAGCTCCCTAGCTTGCTCCTCGTTCCTTGAATCAATCGCATCGTTTTTTCCTTTGATTAAGATTTTGAATTCCTTCACCAAAAATAACTTTGATCAGATTTTTGATTCACTTTAGAGACCCAAAAGTGTTTCTCTTCTAAAGTTGATCCACACTCCGGATACCCACTCATTTATAATTTTTATCTAGGTTGATCTATAAACTTTTATTTTAACTCTAAGGAATATTATATAGAATTAAGGTGAAAGCAAAAATTATTTCTCTAAGTATTTTGGAAGAGTTCTTGAATTCAAGATCTTGATAAATAATCAAGAACTCAAGAGTGAAGAACATGTATGAGAGAGAGAGAGAGAGAGAACAATTTTTGTTGCAAGAGGAATGAAAATTTTGACTTGTGAAGTATGAAATTTTCATTTAAACACTGGTCTTATTTACAGGACTAATTTTTTGCAATTATTTCCCATGTATTACTCTTCTACATTAAATCTTTTTTATATAGAAATATAAAACTAATTAGTTCCTAAACAGAACTCCTCCTTTAATTAATTTCCTCATACAAGGTAGACTCCTATTTATTAGGAATCTTATCCTTATCTAATAGGAATCTTATTCCTATCTTTAAAAAGAATCATTTCTCTCCAAAAAATCTTATTTCCTTCTAGAAAAAAATTAATTAAACTCCTTTAGCTATTTTTCTTCCACCAAATTTTTGACCAAGGCCATAAAATAAAATAAGTCTTTTAATGATTAATCCACCATACTAGATTAATTAAAAATCTCTTCCAATTAATTTGAGCTTACCCAATTAATTAAATAATTTTTAGACTTTTACCAAACATCTTTTGGATTTAATTAAGTATTCATCCAACTATTGAATAAATAAAAAATCTTAATCAATTAATCTAATTAATTAATATATTAACTCAACTACTTTGAATTAAATTCTCTTAGCTAAGAAATGGATTTGTCCAAGTATTGTGTATGACCTTGTAGGTTCACCAACATACTAGTAATCAGTTCATAACTTTTATGATTTAATTTAGATAATTAAATTGCCTCGATTAACACTTTTAATTAATTATCATATTATTCAATCTCCATTAAATGTAAGATACCCATAAATCAAAGAAAGGTTTCTAGCTACTTATCTTGAAAACCTAGATGTAGGCGATTCAAAGTGAAGCTTTCCAATCGTGCATTCCCTGCAAGTGAGATTCTTCCATCATTTAATTTTTCAATTGAATTAAGAATCGAGGAATCTTTTGGATCGAGATCCTTGTAAATTCAACCTTTATAATTCAAGTGTGTTTGACTAGTGATTATTTAATTCAAGAAACCCCTTTCCTTATTAATTACTTACTTGCATTCGTCAAGGACTAACTTAGTCAATCCACATAAAATATTATACGAAATTCACTTGTTCATCTAGACAAGTGATAGATCCTTTGTTGCCAACACCAACCTCCATATACGAGTCACTACACTCAATCACCAGTTCATATGTGTGCTTGTAAAAGAACTGGCACAGGAGTCAAAGTGCAGTGAGTCAATATACAAGATTATTGTGATGACTCAAGTGAAAGAATTAATCTTGCACTATTGTGATTATGAAACTCCTAATTCGACATATATAGAAATAATTCCACTTTAGGAAGTTTCAGTCAAGGTGATCAGTAAAGTTGGGGACGTTCTATGCTGGGCCGAGACCTAGGGAGGGTCATTTAGCAATTTAACCTCCCCCCCCCCCCTAGTTGGGGATCCAACGGCTAAGACTGGGCCTAGACCATTGGTCTCGGCCCAGCATAGAATTTTTCGTAAAGTTGTTCTCAACAAGCACCCACTTATGTGCATTTGTGTCAACTACACTAATGTCTATAAAGCTAGACTTTCACTAATTAAGAGTGCGCATCATGGGTGCAAATCTATCCAAATTATCAATGTCCGATCTTGATAATTCTATGATTTGGATAGTATTTAGAAATCACAGTTTCAGAGACTTGTTTTATGATATTCATCCAATGAGATATCAAGTCTCGTAGCTATGTGTGAATTTTAGGGACTTCATCATACAGTTATAACAACATAAGATGAAGAAATGCCTTTCATTAATATAATGTACAATAAAATTATTTATTACAAGAATAAATAAAGAAAACCTATTTAGGATTGACTCGCAGGTCACTATTCTAATAAGCCTAACAAGTTTGGCTGAACTTGGCCTTAAAAGGGACTGTTGAGGCCAATCTGGCCCCTCATTTGGGGGGGGGGGGGGGGAGGCAGCCTTAATAGGCCTAATAGGCTGACTTGTGACCTTAACAAGCCAGCCTGTTTGTTAAAGTGGTCGATCCGGCCCCTTTAGCTAAAAGGTCGAGACCCTGACGGGACTGGTCAGGCAGGCCTATTGGTCCTTTTTTGACACCTTTATCCTCAATTATTGTGCTCTATAATCAGCAACTAATCTCAACAAATAAACGTATGATTCTAACAACTATTCTATCAACAGTATACTATGTGTGTAATTCTTATCCCTTTCCTTTAATCTGTTTGTATTGCACTCTCCAAGTCCCAAAACCTTTTCTCTATTGAGCCCTGCAAAAACAGTTCTAGTTGAGCTATTTACTAGAGTAAACAGTCTTCTGTTATGTCTGACCTAATATTGTAAGAACCCAAGTCACACCAGCAATCAACACTCCTTGTTTAAACTTCCATGCTTTGAAAGCATGTTGTAGCCGTCTTCTCCATCTATTAAACTGAATAGGGCAATTGTTCCCTTTTAATCATTGCATTACCTTCTTCAGCAATTCCCTCAGACCATTCACATACAAAGAACAAGTGATCACTAGAACAGTTAAGAAGTCAAGAATGAATCAAATCTGCATCAAGTGGATATGTGGACAAATCAAATGATATTTAAACCAACTTATATTTACCTCTTTATAAATATTAAAGAGATAATACATGAGCCAATCAAATATTAAAGATATAAATATTAAAGAGATAATATCAATGAAGTTTATCTTCTTCATACATGAGTCAATCAAATTGTGCCAAATGATTAATTTATCTCTTGAAAAAATACAAATAGTAAAGAGATAATTTTCAAAGATGTTCAAGTTCTATGACTCCACCATCCTACATCATTATAATGGGTCAATGGGAGCTTATAATCAAAACATAGAAGTTCATATCCAAGCAAGAGAAGTACTCAGACGATCTCCAAGTTCTTCAAATTTAAGAAGGTTCACAGTGTTCAAGGCGAATATTAAGGAGTTCTTGATGAAATTCACTAAATTAAAGCATTTAATCCGAGATTATGGTGCTAAACCCTCGTATAAAAGTTATAGAAGTCCAACTCAATTTGAAGGAAAGATCAAAGTTACGAGCTGGTCTTGAAGCTTTCAACTTCCATACATCATTTTAAAGCGTTTAGTGTGAGATTATGGCGTTGGGCCCTTGTATTAACGTTATAAATATTCAAGTATACTTTGGAGGAGATCAAAGAAGCAATTTCTATTCCAATTTTCGTATCATCATATTTGAAGGGAAACTCATAGGATTAGAAATAGGGATTGTACTCAATTTCTCCTTTTAATGAATAAATTTCATTTGTCACCATATTTTTATTTATTCATTTATAGACATAAAATTTTGTTTTATATGTGTAAGTGTGTGTATTGTAACTAATAGATTTGTGGTCCATATTATGGACAAGGACAACATGTGCGCTCATCTTTGATACTTATTTTTGAATGATCGGTTATATGATAAATGTCATGACTATTAAATTGTGATAAGTTACTATCAATTAACAACTTACCATGAAAGTAGAGAAAAACTCGCACGCTTTCACTGGGAATAGGACCCAAAACTTCTAATATATTATGGCCTCAACTTTGCCAGTAAAACTAGGGTTCTCCGAAATTATCTAGCAAGTTGCAAATTCATTTATTTTCTTGACGACTGCTTTTTCTGTAATAAAGAATTGTCCAGCCAAGAAATTATCTAGCAAGTTGCAAATTCATTTATTTTCTTGACGACTACTTTTTCTGTAATAAAGAATTGTCCAGCCAAAAAAAACCTCCAAACTTTCTGCAAGTGAGTAAATAATTAAATTTATCGTAGACGATTGCTTGGATAAATTAGATAAAATTCAAAAATTAAATACCCTAGAGATATGATTTTATCTCTGATCAGATCACAGTATGTACTGTTAGTCACCTACTTGGACTGACAGGAACACTGGAATATGATCATAATCTAGTTGCTTAAAAAAAAACTATATGTCAAAAAATGTGGTCTAGATAGCTACGAATTTGGTCTATGCCTTTTTCTTTTTCGTTTAATTTTGGAAAGTTTTTAAACCAAATGACACCACAAATGTGGTATAAATATCAACCATATTTTAATCTATCTTCTTAATTTCTTTCGTTTTGAACAGTCTGTGAACCAAAATAACCTCTATGACAGAGACGTTTAAGTTTGTAATAAACAATTAATTACAATGGGAGAGAATGTAGTGGGGATAGTGAGTTGGCAATTCTCGTGGGCAATGATACTGACCACATGATGTTATATCGAACATAATTACAAAAAGAATTGTCAAAATAATGAGTCCATATGTAGATAAATAAATTTAGAATTTTCAAAATAGTACTACTTCTTGGATTAATAGAACTCCGACTGAGCTGTGTACGTAGGAACTAAAATATCAATAATTCAATATGATGAATTTCATGTGGGTTCATTTAAGGTGATTAATTGTTATACTGTGATTTTTAAGAAATTTGAAACACGTTAAGAGTTCAGACGAGTTCATTTTGAGAAATGAACAAACTCTCTTTTTTTAAAAAAATAGTGGTTTAGATTTTATCAATACCTAATTGATTTGATTTGTTTTATTTTGTCATTTCATTTTTTTATTTTTATCATTTTGTAATTTGATTTGGAGATATTAATTTGTATTTTATTTTTTTTAGCAGCAGTAATTTGTAATTCTTTTGAAAAAAAAATTGCACATTATATGCATTAATCAATGTGTGATTCTTTGTTAGACCAGGACCAACGATCTCAGTTCATAATACACCATTAGATAGGAGCATGAATTGTCTTAAATTGCTCGAAATCCAAATTTGGACCGAAATTTTGGATTTTCACGGGTCCCAAAGCAAAATTCCACTTTAAATCAAATTTCGCAGAATATCTACTAGCTAGAATACCCAAATCCCAAAAAAGAAAAAGTGTGATATTATACTACCAAATCATATTTTCCAAACAGGTTTTATATTAGTCATACTATTTAACAGAACTCACTATACATATATTATATACAGAATATTATTAATGTAAATGATACATAAGTATTATAATTAAAGTTACACAAAGTTTTAATATAAACTCCTATAAATCTTTTAAAAATTTCATGATTCCTTTAAAATCGAATAAAATTCCATAAATTTATAGCACTGATATATACACCGATGTCGAGATTTTAGACCTTGGATGGGGTGATTTATGTGCTCTTTACTATAACACATTTGTATCCAATGGTGTATAATAGACCGAAATCGTTGGTCCTGGTATAACATAGAATTTTCCTTAATCTTACTGTTTGGTTCACGTGTATTAGGGTTGACAAATAAATTATTACTCGATATATATACTCGATTCAAGATCGATCACTTAAAGCTTTGTTTGAAGTCGAGTTGTCGACATAATAATGAAACGTGAACACTTTTCTTTCAACTGGATATAAGATTTGAAGCTCAATTTGTGCTCGACTCGATTAGAAAAATAAATGATTAAAATGTGCGAAATAATCAAACTGCTCGAGTTTGACTAGATTAAAATTCGTCTAAAGTCGGTTTTCGACTGACAATAAAACCAAATTCAAATATCAATCTTAAAACTATATAAAAATGCAAACAAACGTGTTATTTTATTCAATTCGACTCGATTCGTTTACACCCCTATATACCCCTATATGTACTGATAGGAGTCATTTTTACGTGTTTTTAAGCCCCTTTGCGTTTATGTTTTAGGTTCATTTATCACTTGATTTTGTCACTTGTGCGTTTAATTCGTGCATTAAGTGATTTCAGGCCTTAAGTGGATACAATTGAAGAAAGGGTGGAAAAATAATGTATAAAACAAGTTTACGCCAAGATGTTTCACACCTCCACGACCAAACAAGCAAGAAATAAGCTGGAGTTAGCCAAAATCATGTTTTAGTACCATTTCTGCACACCTGGGCGCCAAATCAGAAACAACCTCCACGTTGGAACGCCATTTTGATATTTTTAGAGACAGAATTGGATGAAGTGTCCTTCTACAAAGTTTTAGATCTATGTCTTATCTTTACATGCGTACTTGAATCATCCAATTCGGAGATCTGTGGAGACGTTTATGAATAAAACACTATCCCTGCGCTGGAAAACACGAAAGTGGCAGCTCATGTTCTTGTTAGGTGGAAAACAAGAGAATGGTAGGTGCAAATTCTTGGTTGGTGGAAATTCTTGGTAGGTAGAAAACAAGAGAATGGCAGGTGCAAATTCTTGGTAGGTAGAAATTCTTGGTAGGAGGAAAGAAAGAGAAGGGTAGCTAAAATTCTTGGTAGGTGGATTTTTGGGTATTTAAAGGGGAGTGGGGAGCTCACTTGAGATCATCAAAAAATCATCCTTTGAGAGTGTGAGGACGAAAATTCAGGGGTTTGGGGGAGAATTCTCTTGGTTTTGAGTCATCCTATCATCATACTTGAAGAGCTAAGAAGAGGAAAAGGAAGGATTCAAGCTTCCAATCAAGAATCGATCATCAATCCAAAATAGGGAGTTTCTTAGTTTGATATTCATCTTTATCTATGAGTAATTCTATGTTTTTATTGTTTTTCCAATTTCAATTATGAACTAATTTTCCCTTAACTAGGGCCATGTGAAGGCCAAAGTTATGAGTATATATATATGATATTATTCTTCGTATTAATTCTACAATTGCTTTGTGTTTTGATTTTGTGCGTAATTACTTGCATATGTTTGATCACCATATGTTTGTCATATTGCCTAACTTAATAGTTTGAAAGAATATAAGTTAGGGTTCAAAGAAATCATCACATCATCCGTAAAAAATAGGGAATTGCCCCTAGAGATAGGTAGAGATTCCCGGGTGCAGTTAGCCGAATTTATTCGGGAAAATTCTAGAACTTGAATGCATGATTATTGATTAAATTCTCGGATAGACATATTTAGAGAACTGTCAATTTATCATAGGATTATTACAGCCGAGACATCGGGTAGTAATTAATTAAGGAATTTTCACCAAAGCAATAGTAGTCTAATAATACGAAGAATAGTTCATATTTATATTAACAAGTAAATTTGGTTGAAGCATGTGCCTTAGTTGTTTTATCTCATAAGAATCTAAATCTATTTGCTAAGTCTCGTTTTCACATTTTTATTGTAAATTAATCACAATCTTTTAATTCAATTTTAATTGCTTTTAAATTCCTAGCTTTAAATAATCTTGTCTCTGTGGGATCGATAACTCGGACTTAAAGTCCACTTTATTACTACACACGACCAGTCCACTTGCTGTTTAATACACGTAAGGATTTTTCGTGTCAAGTTTTTGGCGCCGTTGCCGGGGACTTGATTTATTTTAGTTTCGGATTTTATTGCAATTTTTAGCTTTAATTTCTTTTGTCGTTTTATTATTTTCTATTATTCTCACTGTTATTTTCTATCTTTAAATTTCTGTTGGTTTGCTTCTTTGTTTCAAACAGGTTGATCTTTTGGTGAATGACTCGAGCCTCAGGAGAGGCTTTAGAGGAATTTGACCCTGAGATCGAGCGTACACTTCGTGCAAACCAGAGAAATCGAGCTATGGCTGGCAACTTCCCTGATATGAATCTGCCCGAGAATAGAGAATGGTTGCAAAATCTGTTCCAAGCTATGCAACCGGCACTACCAGCACCACCTCCATCTGTTCGTGGTAATCAGCCAGCCCGTGTACACACTACGCCGGGGCCTGTTGTGGTCCCCAATTTTGCCACGCCGAACTTCCACATTCCACCTCACATGTTTAGCATGGTTCAGGCTGAACAATTTTATGGTGATCCGAAAGAGTCACCTCATGACCATCTAGAGCACTTCGAAAATGTGTTATCTACCATGCAATTCCACCCAAGAGATCTTGATGCCATCCGCCTCCGATTATTCCATTTTTCGCTTAAGGATAAAGGGACTTTGTGGTATAAGTCGTTGCCCCCACAATCCATTGAAACGTGGGAAGAGTTAGTCGAAGAGTTTCTCAACAAGTTCTTCCCTCCATCAAGGATTAACGAGTTAAGAAGCGAGATCAAGGGTTTTAAGCAAAAACGGGATGAATCGTTAGCATCAACATGGGCAAGATACAAGAGTCTGCTTCGAAAGTGCCCCGATCACAACTATTCAAGAGACGAGCGAGTGCTACATTTCTTTAATGGAGTCCGGTCTCGGATTCGTCACAGACTTAATGCAGGAGCAGGCGGTGATCTTTTGGGTCTCGATAGCAGAACAGTGTGGGCTAAACTAGAGCAGATGGCACGGGATGATGAACTGTACCCTGAAGATGACGATGAGTTTCCTCTACAAACCCGAAGGGTTGCTGTTGCTCAAGAGGTAGAACAAAATGTTAATCTAGAGGCAGAGCCAACCATTAGTGATGTGAACTATGTCGGAAATTCAAACAAGCCTCAATTGAGCTTCCACATACCCGAGAATTTTCCGAAAAGGCCAAATCCCGCACAAAATTCACAACAAGGCATCTACCAAGCACCGAGGCCTCCGTTTTACAACAACCAAACTCAAAGGCCTGGAAATTTTAAGCCACAAGGTCAAGTTCCAAGACCTTCGACTGTCGAAGAAAGATTGGCGGCTCACATGCAAAAATCAGACGAATCATTCGCAGAGCTTCGATTGATGTTACAGGGTGTTATGACGGGAATGAAAGAGATGCAGCACCAATTTGCACAATTATCGGTTGATGCAGGTGGAAGAGCACCCGGGACACTGCCGAGTGATACAGAGAAAAACCCAAAAGAGCAATGCCATGCCATCGCTCTGAGAAGTGGCAAAGAATTGAAAAGTGCACCTCCCAAGCAGTCCAAGTCCGCACTTGAAGAGGACAATGTTCAAACTTTTGATAAACTTGAAAATTCAAATCTGTCTCCCAAGTACGTACTTGACCAGAACCAAGTAAGTACTTCACACAGCTCAAGTACGTACTTGGGGCAGGATCAAGTCCGTACTTCACAGGCAGACAGGGCGTCTTCTAAAACTTTGACTCCTTCTTTGCCTAATCCTATTGAAATACGTCTCCCTTTCCCCCTAGCACATAAAAAGAATAAGAAAGATATGGATAAGAGTTTTCTTAGGATTTTAGAAATTCTTCGAGAAGTTCGAATTAATATTCCTTTTATTGATGCGATTTTGCAGATGCCCAATTACATCAAGTTCTTCAAGGATATTCTATCCAATAAGCAGAAGTGGGAAGGCAATGGAACGGTGTGCTTGACTGAAGCATGCTCAGCAGTGGTGTTGAACAAGTTGCCACAGAAACTCAAGGATCCAGGGAGCCTCACAATTCCTTGCACTATTGGGCAACTCAAATTCGACCGAGTGCTATGTGATTCGGGCGCCAGCATAAATCTTCTTCCTTACTCGTTGTTCCAGAAATTGGGTTTGGGGAATCCAAAGCCAACCTCGATGAGCCTCCAACTTGCAGATCGATCAATCAAACACCCGAAGGGAATCATAGAGGATGTCATCGTGCAAGTTGACAAGTTTTACTTCCCGGTGGACTTCGTGGTTCTGGAGATGGAAGAAGATGTTGAAGTTCCTCTCATCCTAGGAAGACCCTTCCTAGCCACAGGTAAGTTAACTTTGAATGTGGGTGAGGAGAGAGTTACTTTTGACGTATACAAGGTTATGAAGCATGTTGGTGATGATGCGTCATGTTTAAGAATAGATGCTTTTGATCCTTTGATTATTGAGCACTTTCAGGAAAACATCTCTGATGATCCACTTGAGGTATGCATAATGAACTCCACGGATGTTGAGTCGGCCAGTGATAAACAACTGGAAGTTGTTCATAGCTTAGAGAGGCGTGCACAATACCCCACGAAGAAATTTGAGAAGTTGGATAGCCCACTGTCTAGCCACTCCAAACCATCTATTGAAGAGCCACCAACTCTTGACCTAAAAACTCTACCCTCTCATCTTAAATATGTTTATTTAAATGACGATGAAACCTTGCCACTCATCATTTCTTCTTCTCTTACAGATCAACAAGAAGCAAGGTTACTGGAGGTGTTGAGAGATCACAAAAAAGCCTTTGGATGGAAGATTGCTGATATCAAGGGGATTAGCCCAGCCATCTGCATGCATAAGATTTTAATGGAAAAAAGCTCAAGGCCCACTATACAACCACAAAGGAGGTCTAATCCTCAAATTCAAGAAGTGGTGAAGAAAGAGGTAATCAAGTTACTCGATGCCGGCATTATCTTCCCTATCTCTGATAGTCCATGGGTAAGTCCAACGCAGGTAGTGCCCAAGAAAGGAGGTACGACAGTAGTTCGTAATGACAATAATGAGTTAATTCAATCTAGAATTGTCACTGGTTTTAGGGTTTGCATAGACTATCGTAAATTGAATGAATATACCCGAAAAGACCACTTTCCCCTCCCCTTTATCGATCAAATGTTAGAAAGATTAGCCGGGCATGAATATTACTGTTTTTTGGATGGGTACTCCGGCTATAACCAAATTGCTATTACACCCGAGGATCAAGAGAAAACTACTTTCACTTGTCCTTACGGCACTTTTGCTTATAGGCGTATGCCTTTTGGCTTATGTAATGCACCTGCTACTTTTCAAAGATGCATGATGGCTATATTTCATGACATGGTCGAGCAATTTCTTGAAATCTTCATGGATGATTTTTCTGTTTTTGGCTCTACATATGATAGATGTTTGCACAATCTAACCTTAGTTTTGCAGAGGTGTGAGGAGACTGATCTAGTCTTAAATTGGGAAAAGTGTCATTTCATGGTACAAGAAGGAATTGTTCTGGGTCATAAGATCTCCCACAAGGGGATTGAGGTGGATAGAGCGAAAATTGAAGTGATAGCTAATCTTCCACCACCCACCACGGTCAAAGCCGTGAGAAGCTTTTTGGGACATGCCGGGTTTTACAGGCGTTTTATTTCAAATTTTTCTAAAATTGCTAAACCCCTGTCTAACTTGACCATGAAAAATGCAGTGTTTGACTTTAATGATGCATGCATGCAGGCCTTCCTCACCCTGAAGGAGAAATTAATCTCATCACCTGTGATGTCCGCCCCAGATTGGAGCCTACCATTCGAGTTGATGTGCGATGCGAGCGACATTGCCGTTGGAGCTGTACTAGGTCAAAGGAAGGGTAAAATCTTTCATACTATTTACTATGCTAGTCGTACCTTAAATGAGGCCCAACTCAATTATGCTACGACTGAAAAAGAGCTTTTAGCTGTCATTTTTGCTTTTGACAAATTTCACTCCTATCTTGTGCTTAACAAAGTAATAGTATACACTGATCACTCGGCCTTGAAATACTTGCTTGCTAAAAAAGACGCAAAACCTAGACTACTCAGGTGGATCTTATTACTACAAGAGTTTGACTTAGAAATAAAAGATAAAAAAGGATCTGAAAATGTAGTAGCTGATCACCTATCTAGACTAGAATTAGTGGATAAGAAAATGGATGAGACCCCAATAGGAGATGAATTCCCCGATGAACAGCTTTTTACTCTTTCTTCTATTTCAATCCCCTGGTATGCTGATTATGCTAACTATATAGTTGCTGGAATTTTACCCCCTGATTTGACATTTCACCAAAGAAAGAAGTTTTTGAAAGATGTTAGGCACTATCTGTGGGAAGAGCCCTACTTGTTTAAAATTGGTGTCGAGGGAATTATCAGGCGTTGTGTACCCGAGGAAGAAATGACCTCCGTCTTGGCTCATTGCCATGACATGGTGATAGGTGGCCACTTTGGCCCATCCAAGACTGCTGCCAAGGTTCTGCAATCAGGTTTTTTCTGGCCTACTTTATTTAAAGATGCACACGCTTATGTTCAAAAATGTGATAGATGCCAAAGAGTAGGTAATATCTCTAGACGACATGAAATGCCTATGAATAATGTGCTTGAATGTGAATTATTTGATGTGTGGGGTATAGATTTTATGGGACCTTTCCCTAGTTCTTGTTCCAATAGGTATATTCTAGTCGCTGTTGATTATGTGTCTAAATGGGTCGAAGCTGAGGCTTTGCAAACTAATGATGCTAGGGTTGTTCTTAGATTTCTGAGAAAACATATTTTTGCACGATTTGGAACCCCGAGAGCAATTATAAGTGATGGAGGCACACATTTTCGTAACAAGCAATTTGAAAACTTGTTGAACAAATATGGTGTTAAGCATAAAATCTCGACCCCTTACCACCCTCAAACTAGTGGGCAAGTCGAAGTGTCTAATAGGGAAATTAAACGGATTTTAGAAAAAACGGTAAATAGCCATCGAACTGATTGGTCTCTGAAATTAGATGATGCATTGTGGGCTTACCGTACTGCTTTTAAAACCCCTATTGGCATGTCCCCATATCGTCTTGTATTTGGAAAAGCTTGTCATTTACCTGTCGAACTTGAACATCGTGCTTATTGGGCTATCAAATTCCTGAATTTCGATACAAGTGTTATAGGTAATAAGAGGTTGCTTCAACTGAATGAGCTCGAGGAGTGGAGACATGAAGCATACGAGAATGCAAAACTGTACAAAGAACGGACCAAGAAGTGGCACGACAAGCATATTCTACCCCGGGAATTTGAGGAAGGTGAGAAAGTTCTTATGTACAACTCTAGACTCAAGCTCTTCCCAGGCAAGCTCAAATCGCGTTGGTCGGGACCCTTTCGAGTCACCCGAGTGTATTCTTCCGGAGCTGTGGAGCTTATCACTGAGGATGGACAAGTATTTTTAACCAATGGACATAGGCTGAAACACTACTCGGGCACTGACTGGAGCGCAGACACATTATCTGTCAAGCTCCGAGAACCATCGACTTAAGTCGATCCTGAATAGTCGAGCTATTGACTATAAACAAGCGCTTCTTGGGAGGCAACCCAAGTTTGTAAGTTTTTTTTTCTTTTGTTTTTGTTTGTTTAGATTGTTTGTTTATGTTTATGTTCAAACATGCACTTTTGGCATGTATGTTTTCGTATGCTTGATGGTTTGAAAAGTTGAAGTGTTAGATATGATAGACATTTGGACCCCATGTTTAGAGATGCTTATTTTACTCGAGAGGAGAAGAAGCTTTGTAACGATGCATTGGAAGTTAAAGGATGTTTTTCAACATCCTTGGTTGTAAGTGTTCTTTTACCGTTACGTATACTTGTTGTAACAACATTGAGGACAATGTTGGATTTGAGTTTGGGGGTAGAAGAGTGCTTATTTTGAACATTGAAAATGCAATGCTAATTTTTAGCTTGAGTTTGGGGGAAAGTTTGTATGATATCATGTTTAAATATTTTTTTTTTGTTGAGAAAATCAAGTATAAATTGTTTTTTTTTTTATCTTTCCAATTGATGCATTAAAATTGATTAACTTGAAAAAAAAAATGGCATGATTTCTTGAAATAATTTGAATTTAATGGAACATATATATCTTTGAAATTGCTCATGGAGACCCTAGACTAGGATTGATTTCTTAGATGATTCACATTGCACAATAAATCAAGGGTAGAGGAGTTGAGAGGATAACCATCTTGAGACACTTAAGGAGTTTTTCCCGGAAAAATTAACTTAGATTTTTCATAAGGTTATAAGTTGAGTAGTAATTTTTTTTTTATGCTAAACAATGAATTAAAAAGGTTGAAGTTTGGTATGACCACAAGTGGTCAGGCTAATATGTACTGGAGGTGAAAAGTTTCATGCCTATATACTGTACTATTATGCTAATTTGAGCTAAGCTCAAGCCAAAAAGAAGCGAATTGTTTAAAAGATCTAGTTTTATTTCGTGGCCTTTGACACTCGAGTGATTAAATCCTTAGGAGTGTCTTTACACTTAATGCCCCAAAACTATCTAGTTTGGGAGTCATTGATCTAAAGCTTGTTACATGGGTGTCATAGAAAGCCTAATGGAATAAAACATTGCACATGATCTAGCCTTAATGAAGTTAATTGGAAAGTTTCATATGAATTGAAAGTTTGAATGGTTGAGATAATGAAATTTAAATGGCTATGAGATTTTCTATGATTCTTATGCTTTGTGTTTGATCAAAAGTTGATAGATATGGGATTAATGTCCAAAATTTGGTAAGGATGCCTTTCGACTATAATACCTTAGATTTATTTTCACTACACCCTATGGAGTCTTTTCGAGTATTGGTGTCACATGAGCAAAAGTAGTTGATATGTATATATATTTGTGAGCTATAAAAGGATGAGTTTGTGCCATTTATTCTTGTTAATTATGTTGAGATGTATTCATTTGGTTGGGATTGAAAGTTTGTTAGATTTTGTGGGTATATCTTCTGCAAACCCTCACGAGACTATAACTCGTCCTTTGAGGTAACTCAAAGGTTTAAAGGCTTGTTGCACATGCTAAGTGCAATCGTTTACTCCACGAAAGTGAGTTCGTTTGTTGTTTTTGTTTTCTCCTTTTGGTTGATGATGTTTTTCATGCCTAAAACTTTTATTTCTCGAGGTCGAGCAAATGATAAGTTTGGGGGAGTTGATAGGAGTCATTTTTACGTGTTTTTAAGCCCCTTTGCGTTTATGTTTTAGGTTCATTTATCACTTGATTTTGTCACTTGTGCGTTTAATTCGTGCATTAAGTGATTTCAGGCCTTAAGTGGATACAATTGAAGAAAGGGTGGAAAAATGATGTATAAAACAAGTTTACGCCAAGATGTTTCACACCTCCACGACCAAACAAGCAAGAAATAAGCTGGAGTTAGCCAAAATCATGTTTTAGTACCATTTCTGCACACCTGGGCGCCAAATCAGAAACAACCTCCACGTTGGAACGCCATTTTGATATTTTTAGAGACAGAATTGGATGAAGTGTCCTTCTACAAAGTTTTAGATCTATGTCTTATCTTTACATGGGTACTTGAATCATCCAATTCGGAGATCTGTGGAGACGTTTATGAATAAAACACTATCCCTGCGCTGGAAAACACGAAAGTGGCAGCTCATGTTCTTGTTAGGTGGAAAACAAGAGAATGGTAGGTGCAAATTCTTGGTTGGTGGAAATTCTTGGTAGGTAGAAAACAAGAGAATGGTAGGTGCAAATTCTTGGTAGGTAGAAATTCTTGGTAGGAGGAAAGAAAGAGAAGGGTAGCTAAAATTCTTGGTAGGTGGATTTTTGGGTATTTAAAGGGGAGTGGGGAGCTCACTTGAGATCATCAAAAAATCATCCTTTGAGAGTGTGAGGACGAAAATTCAGGGGTTTGGGGGAGCATTCTCTTGGTTTTGAGTCATCCTATCATCATACTTGAAGAGCTAAGAAGAGGAAAAGGAGGGATTCAAGCTTCCAATCAAGAATCGATCATCAATCCAAAATAGGGAGTTTCTTAGTTTGATATTCATCTTTATCTATGAGTAATTCTATGTTTTTATTGTTTTTCCAATTTCAATTATGAACTAATTTTCCCTTAACTAGGGCCATGTGAAGGCCAAAGTTATGAGTATATATATATGATATTATTCTTCGTATTAATTCTACAATTGCTTTGTGTTTTGATTTTGTGCGTAATTACTTGCATATGTTTGATCACCATATGTTTGTCATATTGCCTAACTTAATAGTTTGAAAGAATATAAGTTAGGGTTCAAAGAAATCATCACATCATCCGTAAAAAATAGGGAATTGCCCCTAGAGATAGGTAGAGATTCCCGGGTGCAGTTAGCCGAATTTATTCGGGAAATTCTAGAACTTGAATGCATGATTATTGATTAAATTCTCGGATAGACATATTTAGAGAACTGTCAATTTATCATAGGATTATTACAGCCGAGACATCGGGTAGTAATTAATTAAGGAATTTTCACCAAAGCAATAGTAGTCTAATAATATGAAGAATAGTTCATATTTATATTAACAAGTAAATTTGGTTGAAGCATGTGCCTTAGTTGTTTTATCTCATAAGAATCTAAATCTATTTGCTAAGTCTCGTTTTCACATTTTTATTGTAAATTAATCACAATCTTTTAATTCAATTTTAATTGTTTTTAAATTCCTAACTTTAAATAATCTTGTCTCTGTGGGATCGATAACTCGGACTTAAAGTCCACTTTATTACTACACATGACCAGTCCACTTGCTGTTTAATACACGTAAGGATTTTTCGTGTCATGTACTCTAGTAATTTGATCAGAGATCATTCTTATATACCCCTACATGTACTATAGTAATTTCATTAGAGATCATTCTGATCCAAATTGCGTTATAGAAAGCGACTTCCTCTTCTATTTTCTTACTTATTACGGAAGTTGTGTGATTTTGCCCAACACAAGTTCCCACCACTTGTCCTTATATAGAGAGAGATCAAGAATGAAATTTTTTATTTCCAACTCATCCCTTTCTAATTTGCGTATAGCTATAGCACTATGGAAAAAATGAGTTTTTATTATGAGATTTTCTTCATGTTGTTTGTTAGGTCTCATATTTTACATATTTTCATTATGATTTACCTCACATTTATCTTTATTTTATGCCTTGTTGTTAGTCTTTTCCTTTATTTTTAGCCTAATTTATGTATTTTGATTTCTAAGTCGTTTAAATGCTTTTATAGGCATAAAAGCGATGATTTTGATGAGTTGAAAGAGTATTTATTACAATAATAATGAAGGCTATCCAAGAGGATGTGAATAAATGCATTTGAAAGGCCAAACGAGAATGTTTCGTTGAAGAAAAATGAAGAGGAAGATTTCTGCACAGGCAACTGCACAACTGTGCAGATATTCTGAACAGGCAACTGCACAACTGTGCAGCTGCGAATTTTTGTGGGCCGATTTTATGACTTAGATGGGCATAATTTATGTATCTAAGACTCCTTTTTAGTTAAAAAAAAGTGGCAAAAACATTTATATAGGCTAGAGTGTGGAAGAGCATAATTCATTCACTCTTGAAAAAAGTAGACCTTGGAGAGTAGATCTAGAGAGAGAAAAGAGATCTTGAAGAGTTCTTGGAGAAAAGCTTCATCTTCTCAAGTTGTATTCTTCCAATCCTCCATTGTTGAACATGAGTAACTTTATGTTTATGCAATTTATTTCTTGTTTTTCTTTAATTATGTATAGCTAAATTATTTTCTAGGGTTTAAGATGTAGTCTTGTGTATTGATTTGGATTATTGATGATTGATGGATGTGATTTCTTGTTTGGTTTATCTATTAATGAGTGTTTAATGCTTGTAATTGCTTGATCACCAATTGCATGATTTAAGATAAATTAAGAAGTACCGGGAGGTGAATTAGTTTATTGGTTCGGATTTAATAGACATGTGTAAATTGCTTAATAGGGATATTGGTAATTTTGCATGAGACTAGTTAAACAATATTCATAGAACTTAATGGATTCATCTAAATTAGTTTTTGATCATGGGAGTGACGTTAATTAATTTAGGTGGGTACTCATGAAGATCTCGGGAGAGTATTCGTGTAATTAAGGAAATTGGGTCTTTAATTTAAACAAGAATGATAATCCATTGAAAGTCAATAATCCATAGAAATACCTTGATGAAATCTTAATCCCTAGGCTTTTCGTTAATTGATTATTCGTTTTAATTATATTTGTGTTTATTATTTATAATTAATTCTGTTTTTATAAATTTCTACTTTTAATTAGTTAAAATCTCAAATCTTTGATAATCGATAGTCTAAATAATAAGATAAACTTTGTTTGGTACTTGATAACCTTCCCTGTGGAGACGATCTTACTTTCACTATATTATTTGTTCGATTCCGTGTTGTTACGGACGGTTAACAAATTGGCACCGTTGCCGGGGAAGGCAACAAATAGCCAATATCAATAAAAAGTTAATTCTTATTAGTTTAGACATTTTTCTTTCTTTATTTCCTTTTGTTTTGGATTTTTATTTGTTTGAACTTTGATACTTGAGATTATTGTTTCAGAATGGCAGATGACTTACAGAGGATTGAACCTGCTGCGCAGAGAACTCTCCGGGATTATGTTACACCAACATATCAGAACTTAACCTCCAGCATAGCGGTACCAACTGTTCAAGCCAATACCTTTGAGTTGAAGCCGGCTATTATTCAAATGCTCCAACACACTGCATTTGAGGGAGATATTGAGAGGGAGGATCCTCATTCCCATCTGGAGAATTTTTTAGAAATCTGCAGTACTTTTAAGATGAATGGCGTTACTGAGGATGCCATAAGATTGCGACTCTTCCCATTCTCCCTGTCTAAAAGAGCTAAGGAGTGGCTGAAAAATCAGCCGGCAAATAAGTTCACCATTTGGGCTGATTTGTCGACTGCGTTTCTGACGAAGTATTTTCCCCCAGCCAAGACTGCCCAGTTAAGGAATGCAATCACAGGATTCATGCAAATTGATAGTGAAACTCTCTACCAAGCATGGGAAAGGTACAAAGAATTACTCAGAAAATGCCCACATCACGGTATTCCTAGTTGGATGCTTGTGCAGACCTTCTACAATGGTCTGTCACATAGTATCCGGATGAATATCGATGCAGCTGCAGGAGGGAGTTTTATGGCAAAGAATCCGGATGATGCATTGGCTCTTATGGATGAAATGGCATCCAACAGTTATCAGTGGGCCAGTGATAGTCGGGCTGCAAAGAAAACACCGGGCATACACAATGTAGATAACATTACATTGCTAAATGCTAACATTGAAGCACTTGTCAAGCACATGGAGGGACTCAAGGGAAATGTCAGTGCAGTATCTCAACCTACTTTAGCTTGTGATGTTTGTGGGGCACCTCATATGGCAACTGATTGCCCACTCATCGAGCAAGCTAACTATTTATCCTATCAGAATAAGCAGCAAGGAAATCCATTTTCGAACACCTACAACTCGGGTTGGCGAAATCACCCTAACTTTTCTTGGGGAGGCCAAGGGAACCAAGGAGTTCAAGCAAATCCTCCTAGACAACAATTTCCTCCAGGTTTCCAACAACATGGTCCTCAGAATTTTCAACAACCACATCAGCAGGGACCACCACCTCGAGAACCACAAGCTTGGGAATTAGCCATTGAAAAGCTCGCTAATGGAACAGCAAAACGGTTTGAGAATCTGGAAGCAAAAATTGATCTGGTAGTGGGAGCAACGAAGAATCTGGAATTACAAGTTGGACAATTGGCAAGTTCTATGAATTCGAGGTCAAAGGGTACACTGCCTAGCCAAACAGAGGAGAATCCGAGAGGACAGTGTAATGCAGTGACTCTGATAAACGAAATATAATTGAAGAATTTGAGCCACATGCTGTACACAGAGATGAATTTGTGACGAAGGATAATTCAATCTTTGAATCTTTAGACAAGGTTGAGCCAGAAAAGGTTATCCCGAAGCCATATGTGAAACCATATGTTCCTCCAATTCCATTTCCCCAAAGGTTGCAACACAAGAGGTTGGACAAGCAGCAAGAGAAATTTCTTCAAACACTTAGACTGTTGAACCGCAACATTCCGTATACAGATGCTCGGGCTCAGATGCCTGTTTGTGAGAAGTTTCTCAAAGAGCTGTTGAGCAATAGAAAGAAATTAGAAGACGTGGAAACAATCTCCTTGAATGAAGAATGCAGTGCCATAATCCAACGAAACATTCCTCCAAAGCTAAAGGATCCAGGGAGTTTTTCACTTCCTTGCACTATTGAAAAATTCCACTTTGATAAAGCACTTTGTGATTTAGGAGCTAGTGTTAGTCTAATGCCTTATTCAATTTGCAGGAAATTAGGCTTTCAAAAGCTTAAAAGCACAAAGATATCACTTCAATTGACGGATAGGAGCATAAAACGCCCTATGGTAATATTAGAAGACGTTTTCGTGAAAGTGGACAAGTTCTACATCCCATGTGACTTCGTGGTGCTTGAGATGGATGAAAATTTGAAAACACCAATCATCCTTGGAAGACCGTTTCTCGCAACTGCGGGAACCGTCATTGATGTGCGTGCTGGCAAGCTAGCGTTGAACATTGGAGAGGAGAAGGTGGAGTTCGACTTAAATAAAGTGATGAAATCTCCGCCTTTTGAAGAAAAATGTTATTCAATGGATGTGATTGAAGAGGCCATCAAAGAAGAAATTGCTCAAGGTAAAAGAGATACATTAGAGTCGTATCGCGAAATATCTTCTAGGCCTAAGGTAAAAATTAAATCTCTTCCTCCATATCTCAGGTACGCTCTTCTTGGCAATAATGAATTTTTATCTGTTATCGTACATTCTACTCTATGTACACCTGAACTGGACCGATGGTCAAGTGATTTGGAATGGAAGAAAGATGGAATAGGTTGGAATATATCTGATATGAAAAGAATTAATCGTGCTTTGTATTTTTCAGGCGATGATATTCCTCGAGGGAAAGCAATTTCCCTCGCCAAAACTCAACAATAATTTTGTCTAAGTCGAGCTAATGACTTTAAACAAGCGCTTCTTGGGAGGCAACCCAAGAGTTTTCGTTATTTTTGTCATTGTCGTTTTCTTCTTATTTTGTTTTCAATATTTTATGTTTGAAGGTTTTATTTTATTTTATTTCATTTTTATTTTTCGGTGCTCAAATGCTTTATTAATGAAAGGTATTCTTATTGCATGTCAATAACATGAAAAACAAGGTGCATGAGGCATTATACAATGTAAATCAGATGCACAATTGTGCCAATTTTCGCACCACTGTGTACAATTTTCGCACTTAGAAGAATTTTTAGGTGCACAGTTGTGCAATTTTTCAGCACAGTTGTGCAAAATTTTCGCACTTTTGCACCCTAAAAAAAAAAAAATTTTTTTTGAAAAAAAAAATAAAAAAATTGAAAAGTGTCAAAATCCCAAAAATCATTCCACCCCCTCACATTTCAGCCAAACATTTCTCTCTCTCTCTCTCTCATTTCTCCACCACGCAATCAACTCCTCCCGCCGTCGCCTACCTTCAACCGAGCCATGTCGCCGCCGCATCTCGTCCAGCCCCGCGCGACCAAGCGCTCGTCACAACCACAAAGCCACGCGCGACCGAGCGTAATTCACCAGCGCCGTCTCACCTCTCCGCCGACGTCTTCGTCTCTCCCATTCACAGATCCACGCCGCCACTCGCCGCACAACCTCCACTCAACTCCGCCAATTGCCGCACTTGCACCGCAGTTCGACCGCAACTCATAAACGCCTTCGTCGCCGTCATCTCACATCCACAACTTAGTTTCACCTCCGTCGTCCGACTTTCCACATCACTGCTGCCACACTTCTTTTGGGTGCGATTTTTCTTCCAAGGCAATTAGTGTTCTCTCAATTACAATACTACCGCGAGAGACCATCACCCTACCGACTCCCGGACATCACGCACATGCATAGGGGAGTATTTCTTTCATTATTCTTTTAATTACATTTTGCTTCCGTTCTTGAATATCGGTCTCACTTAAAATACATTGAGGATAATGTGTGATTTTAAGATTGTGGTGTTAAATTTGCAATTGTGATTAGAGTATTTTATTGAATTGCTCAAGTGTGGGGTAATGTGGTTAAGTGGTGAAAGAATTGGGCATACGTCAATTTTGCTGAGTTGTTGCTGAAAATTGGTTGACTTGTTCATAATATTTATGTTCCCATATTTGAGCTCTTGACTATATAAACATATGAATTTGATTTCTGTACATGGATACTCTTTTTATTAGTTTGATCGCTGAGCCTGAAATTTGTAAAATTTCTATGCATCTTTACACACTACACACGAGTTCTAGTAAAAGGGAATTGATCGGGAGATAAAAGCAATTACATATTTCATTGATATTGGAGGAAAGTTTATGAAAAAAAAATCGAGAAAATCGAAAAAGAAAAAAAAAATAAGGAAGAAAAGGTTGATTCAGTGGCTATTGGATGCTAAAATCACCCAGTTTCGTTTCTAGCCTTTGTCACTCGAGTGATTAAGTCCGTTGGGATGTCTTGACACCTATGCCTTAAAACCAACTGGTTTGAGAGTCATTGGCCCAAAGCTCGTTACAAGGGTGACATAGAAAGCTTGAATAGCGAGACACTGCATGGGTTGATCATTGTGAATGAAGGAGAGGGAATAAAGATGAAATCAATGATAGATGTTGGTTTTGCTTGAAATAATCCGAAATGTCCCTTGCTAAAATCATAAATCAAGCACGAT